>JARFJB010002043.1:1682500-2085000 GCA_036346205.1 Vesta saturnalis
CTCAGTTATTTTAAAGATAAAAAATAATCTATAGAATTTATATACATGAGCTTACTTTAAATATTATCAAAATTGATTTCAATACGGTGATCAAAAATTAATTCAATAACATAAATTTGAAAATGCTATATCTTCATTTTTTAAATGGCACACCCTATTTTTTTTAATGCCTTGTCTTCGTCTATTAGTCGGCTTTCATTTCTGTTAAATATGTTCTATACCTATCTCTAATATTCGGAGAATTTAAGTTTGTTCAATTTTTCGTTGATAACACTGAAGAAGAGTAATATAGTCGGTCAAAGCAAGTTGAATACTAAGAAACTAAAAACATTAACTGAAATACATACACTTAAAATTATAATAAATGTTCAATTGACCACCATTTTGTTGCTGGAAACATGAAGTCTTTGAATAAACGACAAATTTATTTTCGTAACGTAAACATTATATTTTGAATGACGTCTTAATTCTTCCCATATCATCTACAGTCGTTGGAGAGTTGATAGACTTTTCTTTAATCCAACCCCAAAGAAAAAGTCCAGCTTTGTCAGGGATCTTGCAGGAGAGATCGGCCCTCCTTTCCAATCCATTTGTTTTGAAACTGACATTTAAATTATTTCTAACGTTTCTGCTAAATGCGGAGGAGCGCCATCTAATTGCAGCCACATTTTAAGGGTTTGTAAAGGTTGTAAAGTTTGAAATTCGTTGCAAGAAGTTTAAAATGTCTCCATTAACCGTGTTTTCAAAAAATATGGTCCATAATTCTTTCCAATAATTCCGGCCCAAACATTCGACCAGCGGTTTGATAATCAACAGGAATTATAAATCTGGGATTCTCAGTATCGTAATAATGGAAATTATGTCTATTAACGTATTCATTTATGTGGAAAGTAGCTTCATCAGTAATTAAGATCGTGCTAAAATGGTTGGGTTTTTCTAAATTTTGATTTATGGCCCAATTGCAAAAGTTTAATCTATTAACGAAGTCTAATTCTTGTGCAAGTTGGGCGTGGTATGGATGGTATTTATATTTTTTTATAATTCTATTAACTGATGTTTTTGAAACTCCAACTTCTAATTCCAATTGTCGGCAAGAAACGTGAGGATTTTCAATCACGGATTGAAGAACTAAATGTTCATTACCTTCGTTAATTGCGGTTCTTTCTCATTCTAAATTGTCTACGTAATGAATACTGCCTGTTTGCACGAAACGCTCTTTCAATCTTGCAAATGCTGAAACTTGCGGGTGTCGTGCATTTAGAAATTTTTGCTTATAAGTTCGATGAGCTAAAAGACAATTTTTATCGCTTTCATCAAGGACGTAAATCATATTAACAAGTTCTTCTTTCTAAAACTTCATTTTGTAATTTAGGAAATAAGTAGGTATACAATACTACACAAATATTAGCACTCTTTGACATGTTTGATTTCTTCTTTTATTTTCGTTCATCTTTTGTTTTACGCTCTTTTATTAAATTGTTTAATTTTACGATGAATCGTTTCAAACCATCTCAAATATCTCTTAAAAATGGTGGTTTCATGCAATATTTATTATAATTACAATTTATGTATTTCAATTAATATTTTTTAGTTTCTTATGTATCCACAGCTTGCTTTGACCAACTAATGTTACTCTTCATCAGTGTTATTAACGAAAAAAATTGAACAAACTTAAATATCTCCGAAACTATTAGAGATGGGTATAGAAATATGTTTAATAAAAACTAAAGCCGACTAATAGACGAAAACGAGGCGTTAAAAATATAGGTGTCAATTAAAAAGGAAGATATAGCATTTCAAATTTACGTTGTTGAATTAATTTGTGATCACCGTTTATTCAAAGACTTCATGTTTGCCAGCAACAAAATGGTGGTTATATTGATCATTTATTATAATTTTAAGTGTTTGTATTTCAGTTAATATGTTTTTAGTTTCTTATGTATTCATAGTTTGCTTTGACCGACTAATTTTACTCTTCTTCAGTGTTATCAACGAAAAATTGAACAAACTTAAATATCTCCGAAACTATTAGAGATGGTATAGAACATATTTAATAGAAATGAAAGCCGATTAATAGACGAAGACAAGGCATTAAAAATATAGGGTGTCCATTTAAAAAAATGAAGATATAGCATTTATGTATTGAATTAATTTTGATCACCGTGTATATTGAAATCCAATTTTGACAATAGATTAAAAAGTAAGCTCATGTATGAATAAATTTATACCAAAGATTATTTTTTATCTTTAAAAATAACTGAGATACGCCTACTTGAATTACTATTAAAAATGTCAGTTTTAGTTAACTTTGCAAATATCTCAAAACTGTAAGATTTAGCTTGTACATAATTCTTATAAAAAGATGTAAAATTATAAGAGAATCGAAAAATAAAAAATAATATAGGTGTTCTATTTAAAAATCAAAAGTTCTATATTGTACCGCTTTTATATTACACCTGTAGAAACCAAACTATTTTTAGATTATGCAGCTTATAAAAATAGACAACTTTCGTAATTAACCTTATATTAGTTTAATGGCTAAGGAGCTATAGACTGAATACGCACTATTGGGACGCCCTTATATATATATATATATATATATATATATATATATATATATATACAGTATAAATGCGGTACAATATAGAACTTTTGATTTTTAAATAGAACACCCTATATATTATTTTATTTTTCGATTCTTTTATAATTTTACATCTTTTTTATAAGAATTACTTACAAGCTAAATCTTACAGTTTTTGAGATATTTGCAAAGTTAACTAAAAACTGACATTTTTATGTAGTAATTCAAGTAGGCGTATCTCAGTTATTTTTAAAGATAAAAAATAATCTGTGATATAGTATTTAATCATACATGAGCTTACTTAATATTATCAAAATTGATTTCAATAACACGGTGATCACAAAAATTAATTCAATAACATAAATTTGAAAATGCTATATCTTCATTTTTTAAATGGCACCCTATATTTTTTTATTGCCTTGTCTTCGTCTATTAGTCGGCTTTCATTTCTGTTAAATATGTTCTATACCTATCTCTAATAGTTACGGAGACATTTAAGTTTGTTCAATTTTTTTTTTTGTTGATAACACTGAAGAAGGGTAATATTAGTCGGTCAAAGCAAGCTATGAATACATAAGAAACTAAAAAACATATTAACTGAAATACATACACTTAAAATTATAATAAATGTTCAATGTGACCACCATTTTGTTGCTGGCAAACATGAAGTCTTTGAATAAACGACAAATTTATTTTTCGTAACGTGCAAACACTTATATTTTGAATGACGTCTTTAATTCTTACCTTCATATCATCTACAGTCGTTGAGGAGTCTGATAGACTTTTCTTTAATCCAACCCAAAGAAAAGTCCAGCTTTTCAGTTAGGCGATCTTGCAGGCCAGAGATCGGTCCTCTTCCAATCCATTTGTTTTGAAACATGACATTTAAATTATTTCTAACGTTTCTGCTAAAATGCGGAGGAGCGCCATCTAATTGCAGCCACATTTCTCTAAGGGTTTGTAAAGTTTCAAATTCGTTGCGCAAGACGTTTAAAAATGGATCTCCATTAACCGTGTTTTCAAAAAAATATGGTCCTATAAATTCTTTCCCCAATAATTCCGGCCCAAACATTAAGCGACCAGCGGTGTTGATAATCAACAGGAATTATAAATCTGGGATTCTCAGTATCGTAATAATGGAAATTATGTCTATTAACGTATTCATTTATGTGGAAAGTAGCTTCATCAGTAATTAAGATCGTGCTAAAATGGTTGGGTTTTTCTAAATTTTGATTTATGGCCCAATTGCAAAAGTTTAATCTATTAACGAAGTCTAATTCTTGTGCAAGTTGGGCGCGTATGGATGATATTTATATTTTTATAATTCTATTAACTGATGTTTTGAAACTCCAACTTCTAATTCCAATTGTCGACAAGAAACGTGAGGATTTTCAATCACGGATTGAAGAACTAACTGTTCATTACCTTCGTTAATTGTGGTTCTTTTCATTCTAAATTGTCTACGTAATGAATACTGCTTGTTTGCACGAAACGCTCTTTCAATCTTGCAAATGCTGAAACTTGCGGGTGTCGTGCATTTAGAAATTTTTGCTTATAAGTTCGATGAGCTAAAAGACAATTTTTATCGCTTTCATCAAGGACGTAAATCATATTAACAAGTTCTTCTTTCTAAAACTTCATTTTGTAATTTAGGAAATAAGTAGGTATACAATACTACACAAATATTAGCACTCTTTGACATGTTTGATTTCTTCTTTTATTTTCGTTCATCTTTTGTTTTACGCTCTTTTATTAAATTGTTTAATTTTACGATGAATCGTTTCAAACCATCTCAAATATCTCTTAAAAATGGTGGTTTCATGCAATATTTATTATAATTACAATTTATGTATTTCAATTAATATTTTTAGTTTCATGTATCCACAGCTTGCTTTGACCGACTAATGCTACTCTTCATCAGTGTTATTAACGAAAAAATTGAACAAACTTAAATATTCCGAAACTATTAGAGATGGGTATAGAACATGTTTAATAAAAACTAAAGCCGACTAATAGACGAAAACGAGGCGTTAAAAATATAGGTGTGCTAATTAAAAAGGAAGATATAGCATTTACAAATTTACGTTGTTGAATTAATTTTGTGATCACCCGTTTATTCAAAGACTTCATGTTGCCAGCAACAAAATGGTGGTTATATTGATCATTTATTATAATTTTAAGTGTTTGTATTTCAGTTAATATGTTTTTAGTTTCTATGTATTCATAGTTTGCTTTGACCGACTAATTTTACTCTTCTTCAGTGTTATCAACGAAAAATTGAACAAACTTAAATATCTCCGAAACTATTAGAGATGGGTATAGAACATATTTAATAGAAATGAAAGCCGATTAATAGACGAAGACAAGGCATTAAAAAATATAGGTGTGCCATTTAAAAAATGAAGATATAGCATTATGTATTGAATTAATTTTTGTAATCACCGTGTATATTGAAATCCAATTTTGACAATAGATTTAAAGTAAGCTCATGTATGAATAAATTCTATACCAAAGATTATTTTTATCTTTTAAAATAACTGAGATACGCCTACTTGAATTACTACTTAAAATGTCAGTTTTAGATAACTTTGCAAATATCTCAAAAACTGTAAGATTTAGCTTGTACATAATTCTTATAAAAAAAGATGTAAAATTATAAGAAGAATCGAAAAATAAAATAATATATAGGGTGTTCTATTTAAAAATCAAAAGTTCTATATTGTACCGCTTTTATATTACACCGTGTAGAAACCAAACTATTTTTAGATTATGCAGCTTATAAAAATAGACAACTTTCGTAATTAACCTTATATTAGTTTAATGGCTAAGGAGCTATAGACTGAATACGCACTATTGGGACGCCATATATATATATATATATATATATATATATATATATAACACACACACACACACACAAGCGAAAATGCTATTTACATTAGACTATTTGTGTCGATATTTTCCAAGTTGAGGAAAGAGCCTTTACTGCTGTTACTGATTCTTGTTGAAGATGAGTCTTTGTTACATCGCACTTTGTTTGAATGTCTGTAACTTTCAGCTAATAAATCTAGGGACAACATGAAACAACAGAAGGCCGAACCCAAACAATTTTGATTCGTCTGTTTTTTCTCTTTGATAGACATTTTAATGTAGGTACTTATTTTAACAAATTATGGAAAGAGACGTTATCTGAACATTTTACAATGTAGAGGTCTTAGAATTAAATGAATCTAACAAACTAACATGATATTTGTTATTTAAAAATTGCAACATTCAATGAATAATTGCAGAGTTTTGAATAACGGTATAACCGGACGTGAATTTTGAGAGTGGTTTTGGAATACTTATGAAAACCTGCACTACGTTTTCCGTGGTTTTCCCTTGGAGTTTTATGCGATCGTAACATTATCTACTGTAAATTGTGAATTCGGGCCTCTATTTAATTTACATTGTAAGATAGATAACATTCCTTTTATGCATTTAGTTATCACAAGCGACTTAATTGAATAAATTTATTTTTGGTAATGTGTGATAAATTATGGCATCAGTTGTTTAAAGTATAATATCAAACTAAATTACACATTATCAGTTATGTGTTATTAAAACGATTAAAATAAATTATAAAAAAAAATTCTACTGGCTTATAATCAATTTGATAACTTGTTCTTTAAATATGATTTACTCTCGTGTACTAACGTCTTTAAGCATAGGAATGCACAAACTGCAGATGTTTTAAAATTTTAACAAATAATGTCATGTGATATATCTGTGCTGGTAAGAAATAAGAAATAATTAGGTTGAGTCAATTCTCTGGTAAAATGCTTATTTATTTCAGCAGGATTCTCGTGTTGATAATAAACATAAAAGATGGAGTTCGCTATTAGCAGTAGTAGCAGGATCTGTAACGATTGGACTGTATATACCCGTAGGATATAATATTGGAGTTGTGAACTCTCCAGCAGATGTAAGTATTGCGTCTTGTAAATACAGAATATATTTGCAGTGTTTTTAGATAATACAAGACTACTGTAGGGAAAGTATTCGTATAAGGTATGATAAGTACCTTACCGAAGGACAATTGACTATTCTTTGGTCCTCCATTGTGTCAATTTTTTTAGTAGGTGGTACGATAGGGTCTCTAACAGGATCATGGCTAGCAGATTATATGGGTCGAAAAGGTGCTTCAATTATCAGTGCTGTATTATCATTGGTTGCTGGAATTTTTTTCTTAATAACGAAATTTGTCAATTCAGTTGAAGTTTTAATATTAGGAAGATTTATCGTTGGTCTTTCTGCAGGTAACTATTTTGCATTCGTAAAAATTATTATTAATTTTACTAAATACTTAAATAAATAGTTTACCTCGAGTAGGATTTGAACCTACGACATGTACTTTGCTAGAGTACTTATAATACTTTAAATTCTAATTATTCTTATTATTAATCCGTATAATATTTAATATCCACTAACGGTTCAGTGGTAGATTTTTTTTAGACAAAAATTGAACTTGTATAATTCTTAATTATATAGTTCGTGTAATTTTATATTGCATAAACAATTCACAAACCTAAAAGATAAGTATTTCTGACTTTAAAGCATGAAAGGATGCGTTTTCATATTGTATGTCTACGTTGCAACCAAAGAGCACAAAATATAGAGAGATTCAACGCAATAGAAAAACGTGTATCTAGTTTATGATGTGTGGCCTATCAGGTATTGATTAATTACACTTAACGTCATTATAGCGGGAAATTATCTGATGCAATTCATAACTGAATAGGAATTTCTTGTATTTCTACACAATGGTACCATCGTTATTTCACCTATACTAAACATAGTGTTACAGGACAAATACTCATTAGACCATCAAGCCCGTAAAGGCAATGTGCGTGCAAGGCATAGCTCCAAATACGTCAAAACCGGGATAAATGTCACAAAGGCGCCACCTGTTAGGTACTTTTATAACGAGAAAACGTAATGAACTAGATGTAATAATGGCCTAACAGGTAACCATAATGTTCACTTAAAATTAAACCTTTATCTAAACCAAAATTGCGATAATAAAACTAAAACTCATTAAAAACATTTCGATAAACTACAACGCCAAAATTATTGGCTCAAATATCCAAAAAACTGATCAATACGGAATTGAATATCTATAAAGTTCTCAAATTTAATAAACGAATAAATTTTGTAATTCTAAATTCAAAATACACAGTTCATTCTGAAACAAATAAACTAAATGCTTATCTTCGCAATTCAGGTAATCGACAGTTGATCAGATGATTTCTAAAAAAACTATGGTGTGCAAAACTCAACAGCTGATTGGTCAACGACCGATCTACTTTTATAATCTACGTTACGGTATATCTATTAAAACTTATCTTCAACTGTAATTTTATAAACCAGATCAAAATGGCTAATTAACTCTGAAATTATTAACGTTAAGGCTTGAATTAAATAATAAAGCAACAAAAAAAAAAAAATGGCCATCGTAAAGTTATGTAAATCTACAATTTCGGTAAAACCAGTAAATCACTCAATAACTGAATGCAATACCAAACATCTGATCGGTTAAATTTTGAATAAACGTAATTAGAATAGCGTTGTGAGAAAGGAAAATGATTACAATATCAAACAGAAATGAAATGATACCATCTAGTCATTAACACCTTCATATATTACATTAAAATTACACATGATTCCAATCAACACTGGGTGTGTTGATACGGCAGTTACAAAAAAAAAACACCAAATTGTATATACCTATAAATATCCAGAATTAATAACTTGCAAGCTCATTTTCCCAAATTTATCTAACTTATCTTTTTAAATAAATCACACCAAAAAGGAACAAATCGGAACAATAATAATAATTTCGTTGAACACGTAAATTTTAACAAACGGTAAATGTAAGTTTAGTTAGCGAAATCAAAATAAAATACACCATATGATATACGAATGAATACACCTTATCTACTGAATCGATATCTAGACGTTGCTTAAAATAAACTCACAGAAGGCATATTCACTCGCCTTAATAAGTACAAACATTTTATTAAAATCACCAGAAAAATAGTTACCTCACACAGCACAAATGGTCAATCGAACTTCCCTTTCGTTCTCACAACAATGTCAGCACATGCTCCACTCGGTGTATGATTCATTGAAACCAATAGCTTCTTAATTCTTAAATTCATGTTTACATAAACTTTATAGCGACAAGTCTCTAAACCAAAAACCATTCGCTACGATCAGTTCTTCATCTGGTTATCGTTAATATGTACATATCTATAATTGTATTTACAGCTGCTTTACTTTTATCTAATAAAACTTATTAAAGCGGCACTATATACAGCAAGTTTGTACTTTACTTGTTTGAGCTGCGCAGTATATGCGAAACCACCCCTTTAACCAGGAACTCGTTAACATTAATCCGCATAACTTAAATGCGATAAAACAGTTCAACAGAATAAAGGATTAGCACTTTGTAAAAACACTAAAACCAATTACTTCTATAACCGAAAATTGTTACTATTGACAAAACGAAACAACGATATAAGAAACCTTGTTTGAAACTTCCGACGGTACTGTTCGGTACACTCGCGGTATGGCATAACCAATTCCATGTTACTCCTGCGTACATTGCAAGCCGAAACAAAAAAACGTGAGCCTTCCCTATATCTTGACTAGACTGACGTCAACCTTCTTGGTTTCAGCCATCTTTCCTATCATCTCCTTACCTTTAATTAGCATATTACATAGTTCGTTATTTAAATTAACATACGCGCGAAAAACGATAGCTGGCACTAAATCGGAAAGAATTGTATCCTCAAAATTGCATTCCGAAAGGTATCTCTGAGTTATGACTGAAATATGATCTGTTTGTAACCGGTCCATCGTACGAAAATGAGCTTTAAAACCTCGTCTTTAGAAATCTGACTCTTTGTCTATACACTAAAATATTTATCGAAAGGAAAGCGAATTGTCGGCTACAATTTAAATCAAAAGATATACCATACAACGTAAGAATTTTATACTTAATATAACTTTATATGATACAGTTTCAAATCCATTTAACAAAATTCACCAAAATTTTAAATAACGAGAACATTTATTTTTAAAAAACTATTCTAACGTTACTCTGATTGTAACGCACGTATCACCTGTGAATGAAACGTAATTAAATCTTGAATCAATATTATTAGTGACAATAAAGAAGAAAACCTATACGTCCTTACAGAATTCAATTTTAAATTTTAACTTGTAATAAAAAATAGCAACTACAAAACAATTTTATATCCATATCGTATATTTCTCAAATTACGTTTAATTTAATCGACATGAAAATGTATTCTCTGAATTTTAAATACCCTACTCTAAATATCTTAACCATTAAAAACGTTTAACGTATTTCAATACTCAGTACATTAGTATTTATAAACAAAACATTCTAAATCTTTTAAAACCAAAATTTTGAAAAACGAGAGGAAAAAAATTATCTCAAGTAATTTACTAGAATTTTCACACCGGTGACAATACTTAAAAACAGCCTTACTCTCACACTAGACTACAATATTGTGATTTAGTCAATAGGTCATTTATTTTTTTAATTATGAAAGTTACACGTCACCATGGTAACACTGTTCTGAGCTCGTCGGTTTGGCTGTTAGTTAACGGATATTTTGAGGGAGAAACACGTTTATTTTCGAATAAACTGAATAATTATTATTACCTTCACCATAACGTTTCATTTTAGAACCACATTAACGTAAGTAAGTTTCCTTAATTCATTGAAATACACTTTCTATAATTGTACATTTCAGAAAACATAGCTTATAACGATTCGTGATGTTTTTTATTAATAAATTCTTAACTTATTCATATAAATTCATTATAAAGGAAACACAAAATTGTTTATGTTGTGGAATTCTTTAGCAAATACCACTGAGGTTCAATTTAATCTGCATATTTTTTTATTTAAACTGGTTGCTTAAGGCAATTTGACTGTAAAAATTCAAAAGACAAAACCATCGCAGCTGCGCTGACGTGGTTTTATCAGTGTAATTTTAATCGTCAAATTGCCAAGCAACCAGCGTTCGTTCGTTACAAACAGAAAAATATCCGATTAAAATGGACTATTATGGTATTGTATATGATTATTTACTACATCTAACAAACAACCAATCACAGCATGCTACGTTCCTCAATTGGACCAATCAAAGCGTTGTTACACTGAATATTTCCTAGTGCGATTTTATTCAGCGATTAAATATTTCTTTACCTTTTTGACAGTCTGTAATAAAATAAAATAAAAATGTACAAAGTTTTGTTGAATATTTGTAGTGAACATAATACTTTGTGTAAAATAATAACATAAAAACAAAGCTTGTTATTAAATTAAAGAACTGATTTAGTAAATAATCTAAACATATACCCATCGACCTATGAATTTTTTGATTAAAACTACAGCAGCTTTTTTTTTTAATTTGTTTTTCAGCAAATATTCTCCGACTTAATAATCCACGATTTGAATTATTATGTCTCAAATATTTTCTAAACAAATTAAAAAAAAGCTGCTGTAGTTTTAACTGGAAAAATTCATAGGTCTTGGGATATAAACCTACGATTATAATTAGTATTTATTAATAAATGAAAACCCATTCACAAAAAATGAATGTACCACCGTCAACACACTTTCTTAAAAGGAAATTTTCATTCTTAATAAAAGTTAATTTTATTTATGATTGTTATACAGCTATTAAATAATAATTGTTTTAAATTTTTCAAAATTGGAATCAAGAATAAATACAGTCGATAAGAAACACAGTATTTGAGATTCTGTGTAGATTCGGCTGATACACATTGTACTCTTATAGTTTGGAACATGTGACTCACATAACGTTTTTTTATCCTGTTATGCTAGAAAATAAGATATACAGAGCGTGACGCCTTAAGTATCAATAGTTACGATATTTGAAGTTACCAATTCTGATAGAGCATTTGAAAAGTATGGTGTTCGCCGTATCATCTACCCACTCCTTGCAACACCGGCGCCAGTCGCCGGAATCGTTTATTGGAGTTTTATTAGTGCATGTAGGTTAGTGTTGACATTTGTGACTTTGGTTAAGAGTATTTTCTTCATTAGACAAAGTCTAAACGGGACGACTTGATAAACAAAATTGTATACCAACCCATATAAACGCTAGAAACAAATTTTGCCGCTAATTTCGTTTGTTCGAAATAATTTCTAAACACTTCAACCGGTTTTAACTAAATTTGAGAAACAGAATATAAATTGACATAATTTGAGGTAAATGGGAACTTTTTTCGATACGTAGAAAATGAAACGAATCTACATGGTGTCCAAAAAGATGTATTTTCTTAACCCCTGTAGATATGACTTTCATATTTTTTGTTCTAATAAGTCATTTTGTTTACACACTTTTTGTACTCCGCTAAAATGTTGGTCAGATGTACTGTTTCGTCGCAAAAAAATAATTTACTCAACCCTATATTTAATCATTGTCTGCTTACTCGAAGGAAAGCAGGAGAAAGTAAATACACAAATTACATGAAAATGTTTTAGTTTCAATAAAAATTTAAATTTTCAATCACAATTATGGACGTTTAACGCAATAAATTATTATGATAATTATTATAAGTTTTTGTTATGAACGAATAAGTTCAAAGATAAATATGTAATTAAAAATTTAGAATTTACATCAGTTCTACATACATAAAGACCAAATTTACATCGATTGGGGCTTGAACCTTGGTGGCGCAGTTGGTAGCGCAGTTCTAGCAAAGTACAGGTCGTAGGTTCAAATCCTACTGAGGTAAACTTTTTATTTATTTATGTATTTAATAAAATTAATAATAATTTTTATTATGATAATTGTTCAAAATGTTCTCCGTTTTTTTGAATGAATTAATTTAGCTTTTCAATACGGAAACTGTAACTACTTACAATTATTACTAGTTAGTACTACTTTTAAACTTAATTTCGTCATTCTTGTCTTTTCTTCTTATGGTAAGTGCGCGTTTTTAGAAAGTTTACAAATTTTCAATTTAGATAACGTTGGCTAGAAAAGAAATGTTTTACAAATCAAGGCCGTAGCCGAAAAAATATTTTCTAAATTCCTACAAGTCTGAATCAGTAATTGTAACTTAACATTAATAATGTTTTTATTAAAAGTTGGCTATGATTAATTAAGTAAAAAAAGAGTTTATTACTTTAATATCTTTTAAACTGAACTCCGTTTAGCATTTAGTATTTTACTTTGTACGGTTTATCTCGGAGTCATCATGAATTTTGTTTATTCATATGCCAAACAAATAGATAGGTATGTTGTTAGTTTATGAGTTTTGTGAATGTAATGGTCGAGAGAGTGTTAGAGTTTACAGGGAAAGGTTTCCTAACCGTATAGTGCCGCATCACCAAACCTTTGAATACATTGTTAGACGTCTTCGCGAGAATGGTAGTACTACAAGAACAGTAGATATGGAGGAACAAATTTTAGATAGAGTTGAGGAAAACCCAACAGTAAGTACTAAATACCTGGGGCTGGAATTAGCGGTTGCAAAATCAGTTGCTAATGAGGTTTTAAAAGAACAACTTATACATCCATACAGTTTGATTATGGAACTAAAACAACAAAAATGTTAAAAATTAAAAATCTGTAACAATTTGATAATATGCCTGCAAATGGAGATAATCGCCACATTGTGAAGCAATCGGACTGATAATGCAAAGAAGAGAGTTCACGCCCCTGAGAAGATTACTTTTTAGTTTTTGTTTTTTTTTTTAATTTTGTTTTAATATGCATTTACACTTTAAACTGGCGTGCTTATTCAAAATTTTGTGCAAGTGTTAATTTGAAACTATTTACAAATGTATTTTGGCTTTTTGTTTTAAATACAAGGCGTTGGACAGTACCTACATTAATATTTGATAGTGCATCTTAAACCACTATTAAAATATGTATTAAGCAGACAGTCAAAATTCATTAGAAACTTGTAAATTTTGTTACAGAATAGAATTCAAGTGTTGAAGAATATGAAATCATGTGTGTATGTATACGAGAATGTTGAGTGGAGACACTCCGGTTTTTTTGTTTTAAAATTATGTACGAGTTTATTTCACAAGTTTTGAAAAGCGCAGTTTTCACATAAGTTTGACGTTTTTGTGGCACGTGCGGTAGCTGAGTGCCTTAAAAGTCATACTACTATAAAGAGCTCTTTTTGAACGTGTTGTACACTATACTTTTTCTACGACTGCAACTGAAAGTTGTTCTTGTATTAATTAAACTAATAATAATTAAACCATGAAGTAGTTTCTTTATGCTAGAACATATTAAGACACTATGTATTTTTGTCTATCACATGATGTTAAAAGGAATTAAACGAGTGCGCGTTTCGGCGTGTGGCAAACTAACAGAAACACTATAATTTTAATTTTTATGAAGGAGATAAGAAGATATCTTTAACTTCATTAACTAGATTTATATTGCGGAAATATGTGAAATTGCTATGTATCGTCAAACAAAAGGGACAACACATATAAACCAAAGCTAAATATTTAAAGATCTAAAAATAAATTTTTCAATGCAGCATACTGGTATATAGCTATATGCAAAAAATGTTTGTAGGTTTAGCAACCTGTACCGTTCCAATGTATTTAATTGAATTAGCACCAACCTACCTAAGTGGAGCAATGGGAGTATTTTGCCAATTAGGTATTACATTTGGTGTACTTATCGCTCAGGTTTTGTCTCTCAGACAAATATTAGGTAGATATATTCATATATATGTCATAGTATTATCCTGTTACACTGTATTTATTTTTACAGGAACTGAGGACTTGTGGCCTTATTTATTATCATTTTATGCAATTTTGGTTCTAGTATTTGCATTGACAATACCTATCTTACCTGAAAGTCCAAAATATCTACTGTTTAAGAGAAAACGAAATGAGGCTCTAAAACGTAAGTAAATTGTATTGTATTATTATAACGCTAAATCGCTTGATTAGAATTAGTACGTATACGTAATCAACCTTACTCTGTCGTGGAACGAGAAATTATGGAACTGGAAGTACAAATGCAAGTTGCTAGGGAACAAAACCAAAAAGATTGGAATGTAGGAAAAGTATTATTTGATACAAACTTGATGTTACCTCTTATACTTGTAATTTCAATGCAAGCAGGACAACAAGTTAGCGGGATAAATGCTGTAAGATTTTCTTTTGTACACTGTTACATCCAAATTCTTTGTGTTTGAAAATTCACAAAGATTACTTTTTTGTAAAGATTACGATTTTACAGAAAAATGACTATTGGAGTGAAACATAAAATAGTTTAGTGCAATGAGTCACGTTAAAATCTTAACCAAAACTTCATTTTTAGGTATTTTATTATTCTGCTCTAATATTTAGTGCCGCCGGTTTATCAGAAATCGAAAGTCAATTTGCAACAATTGGCGCAGGTGTTGCCAATCTTTTAATGGGTTGTATTTCTGTTTATACAATGTCACGTTTCAAAAGACGAGGAGTCATGCAACTTAGTCTCCTTTCATCTATTGTTTGCCTTTTAGTACTTACTTTAACAGTTTTGTATATGGTAAGTGTTTATAAAATTTATAATTTATATAAATATGTTTTAAAGGATGCTTTTAAATGGATTCCATATATTTGTATAATAGCAGTGCTTGGATTTGTTATATGTTATGGTATTGGGTTGGGGCCTATTCCTTATTTTATTGGTTCAGAACTATTTGAAGTAGGACCCCGACCAAGTGCTATGGCTTTGGGCAGTATGGCGAACTGGGGTGGCAACTTTATTGTAGGTTTAACATTTCCATTTATGCAACATGGAATAGGAGCATCATCTTTTATTATTTTTGCTGCATTTACTGCAGCATTATTTTTACTTGTGAGGTAATATAATACACACTTAATCTCATCCTTATCAATATAGGTAAATGTAGTAAAAAGAATGCAGTTTCTAATTTTTTTGCCAGTGTATACTTTGAATAACCGATTTCATTGTTATATAATGTTTGAGTAAACATTGGTGTATTTTAAGAGACATGTTGTTAATAAACTGATTATAAACGTATTTTAGGTTTTATTTACCAGAGACAAAAGGACGTGATCCATCAGAAGTAGCCCTTTTATGTAAAAATGGTTTACGATCAAGGGTGCTCGATTCACCACTCAGTTCTACAACTACTGCCGAAACTGTACCCATATCTGAATTGAAGATTTGACACTTCAAGCTGCTGAACATGACAGTAATTTATGTGATATTTTGTACACTTAGTAAACGTTGTTAATGGTTGAGTCGATAATGCCTGTATTATTAAATAAATTTTCATAGTTAATTATTCATATAATTTCTTTAATTTAATGCTATGTTAGCTATCAGTATAATTCATTAGTCTCCAACAAATTGCTTTGTGAAATCTTATGTTTTATTATAGTATCCCAGTGGAATTAAATAGAATTCTCATACGTTCTACCGAATTAAGTGTGGGACCAAGTTTTATTGTTGTAACAAAATTGGATGGAATTAAAGTTTATTTATTAAGCTTCGACTCAAACGATTCGGAAGGTTAAAGTTTTTTAGTTGTTTAATATATTTGGTAGAAAGTGGGAATATGTTACTAGATCATGTGGTGGGTCGCGACGCGTCAAAATAGTACATGATAAAACAGCCCCCCAATAAAACCGCCCCGTTAACATAGCTTGAAGTAAAATAACAAAAAATCCAATCGCATTAAGACCATCAAAAATAAACTTTCTGGGATAATAAATGTAAGTATTTGATGCTAGAAATGTTTCTAGGTCTTAGCATTGTGTGAATGTTAAAACGCCTAATCGTAGGTGGAGTGCACAATGTACAAACTTCTCAATTACTTTGAAATAATTTTTAATTATCCCCAAAAAAAGTTTAGAATCCGCGCGCACGTGTATTAGGCATCAAATAAGTATTAGTCATCAAATAAGTGTATCATATATTCTCTCAAAAAGTTTTATTTTTGATGAAGATAGGTTTCATATCTTATGGTTATTGGGTTTAATACGCCAAAACATTTTTTGAGCTATTTTCCTTGGGCTCGTTTGATGTGGGCTGTTTTGTCGGGAAATATTTTGTCACAGGTCATTTTGTCAGTGACCTATTTTGTCAGATCTCTTTTGTCTCCAACTGTTTTGTTGGCACACCGTGGTGGATATAGGTTCCGTTGTGATCGTAATGGTTCCTGAGACCACAACCGAGAAAAAAGAGAGTATATACTATTGTTGAGGCAGAAGAAGTGGGAACCTATACGAATATGTCATTATGTAAAACAGGTTGTTCTTTTAAAAGATTAATTTTAGTCTATAGAAATAGATGATGTAGTTGACAGACCGTAAGAAACTCTTTGGAAATATTTCTTGAATTATTGCTTGAAAGAAATAAATAGATGTAATGGGCATTACTTCAGAAAAATCAATTTGAATCTGTTTGCAGTAAGGATGTATATAACTGTGTCAATGAGGTATGGTCGGTGGAAAAGCAATTATGTCGCAAAAATATATTTGGAACAGTATTTGTTCCAAAAATAATAGTTCAAAGATGCTTGCTAGCTTTTCCTCTACAAGTTACGTAGTATGGAAGCATTAAACTGGACACTTTCATTATATTTGCTATGTTACTATGATAGGACCATGGTTATAATGGAGTCCCGAATGCCTCAATTTGGGTGCTATTAGGTATCTTTTTATAAACTAGTAAGACGTAACCGTAGTGATAAATATATGATGTGAAACAACACAAGACCTTCCAACCTACAGAGCGTTAATTAAAAAAAACTAAAAAAATTCATAACAATCATAATTTATGTCAGATAAACGTTGAAACTTTCAAGTATAGGTGGGGAGGCGACATACCAAGAAAAGAAAAGGTATCACCTCCGCCATATTGGTATGAAAAATCCGTCAAGTCTTGTCCGTAAACGTCGGTCGTTCGTTACGTCCATGTTATTTATGAAAGGTATTTATCAAATTAATGTATAAATTTCTGGAATTCTCCCAAAAACTAATCAGCTCCAGGTGAAATGAAAAGTTTGAATACGAAATTTCAAGTACCGTTCTAGAATTATCGTGCATCTACTCTCACAAACATACAGCACGCACACTCGCACTCTCTCCCACGCTCTCCCACCCTCTCTCACTCGCTCCCTCTGTCTCTCCATCTCCCCCTTCCGCTCTCTTCCCTATCTCTCTCCCCCTGTCCCTCTCTCCCCTCCATCCTCTGACCCCTCTCCCGCCCTCTTTCTTCCACTCCTCTCTCTCCATCTCTCTCGTCTCTCTCTCCTCCATCCTCCCTCTCTCTCACCCGCCTCTGCACGTAATTACTCCTGCTAATATACAAATTTTAGTTGACTTACGTGAGCCGCGGTCACACTATTTGCTGGTTGACCCAACGATGCTGGTACACATCAAACGGAAGTATCTCACTACATAAGAGCCGCGATATCGCGGATGCATCTTCGTGCTAGCGTTCGTAGCTTATGGAGGCTTTCTCATCCAAACGCATACTTTACACCTATGTAGTTTATCGTGCCCAGTTTTATACTTTCTTTATTTCCTGGATATAGGTATTTGGTCGTATTTATTGTTGAATTTCCACTGGTATCGAAAGGTAAAAGGGTTTGATTTACTTGTTCCAGCTGTCCACTAACACGAGCCTACTGGTAAAGCTTCGCCATGACTCATTTTCGTACCTGGGCGATATTGTCGTATTCCGAAAGAAATGCATACCACCTGCGCGCTCTGCATATTTGTAAGGTTTAAAAAAATTAAAGCGTACACCAAAAATTTTAAACCGCTTTTAATTTCTCAATGCACAATCGCAATTAATTCCAGTTTAGAGGAGTGGTAATTCTTTCTGTCGGTGGTCATTTTGTTCACGTAATAATCAGGATGCATTTGATTATCTTCCTGTCTCTGCATAAGAGTGGCTGGTATACCTGCACAATACGCGTTAATAAAGTACTAGTACAACATATGCCACATACTTTAACCCCGTGAATAGCTGTCCGATGATAAAGTCTCGGCTTTTACGCCGTGTGGGACACATCAAACCGTCTGGACTTATAACATCAATTAGGGGAATTTTTCAAAAGGAAATCCGCGTATGTGCTCCTTTTGTCCATCTGTCTGTTATTCGTCTAACTGGAGAAAGAAAATAGTGATCTCAAACCTATTTCTAAGAGTCCAGGGATCGGTGCTACTGAATATAAGCCCGGTCGAGTTTTCGAATGCGAGCTGGTTTAATTAGGTACGAGTGGTACATGAGCGCAGTTTACGACAGTCGAAGTTTTGTTATTATTGCTATGATTGTCTTTTATAGGATTTTTTTTTGTTTTACAACGAAGACAATCTTGTAACGTGAAAGTCAAATCTTCGTGCTACCTACCATTTCGTATCCGGTGAATACCGCGTGCGGTAATTTTTGCATTGTTGGAATGGGTTATTTTCTTAATTTCATTATGGAGGTAATATATACACATATCTAAGACTAGCAATTCTCAGTACCCGAACTATTAATTGCACTCTGGATCATACAAATTCATTTCCCTAGTAACCTCCAGTAGACCGCATAAAAGATCAACGTTCTCCAATTCCGGAATTCGCCAATGTCTCCACACCAATGTTAAACACGTATCACGTAATCGATACAATTTGTAATCCTGGGACCTAAAGGCGATTTTGTTTAACATCTATAAATATTATGTAAAGTTGATCTAAACACGAACATTTTACACATTACTGTTTTATCAGACGCCTCTGCAACAGCTTTATAGTCTACCTCCGTCAGCACTTTTTGAATAACAACTTTCTTAACACCTTTCGCTTTTTTAACCACTTTCCGCATACTCGCCCTTCATTCTTCCGACGACAGATGTATTAGCCGTAATACCATGCAGATCGTTTTGATAGTTGGATGTATCATATTCATCAACATTCCGCAATTTGCTAATACACATCAACAGTTGTTATCTCGACAATTAAAGAATCTGTGTCTGTATAGAGGAACGTTACATTATTACCAGAATGACTGCGTTAGATATAACAAATTCGAGACATTATAATTGTGGAAAGATCTAAAATACTTACTAAATCTGACATATACGGGTTTGCCATAAGTAACGATCTGTTTCGACAATTCCACTGCAAGTAATTTGTCAGTAAATTGAATAAAATTCTTGAATTGCGGTTTTGCTATGTACCGTGCTTTTCCCAATGCGTTAATAACTTGATTATTCTTCTTTTGTCAATATTCTCCGTTGTTTTACCTAATACACCATTGTTCATCAATTTAAAGAAATCTTTTTCGAATTTGTTCTTAGCTTGATTTTGGAGAGCTGTATTAAGGTCTACGTATGGTAATAACCAAGCACTTCGACGAATGCGTAAAACTCTGAATACGAGTAACAATTAACCCATGCCCTATACATTGTTTTAAATACCGATAATGTATAACATAGTTGGTGGTATCACACAAATTAGGAATTAATTTTTCCTCTTTGGAATGTGGTGCGCAGATCATTTCGGGACAAAAAGTATAATCATTGTGCTCATCATGCAGGTGGTACGGATATTGTACATAAATCTCTAGTACAAACCCAACATTGTCAGCATCATTAATCTTCAGTACATCAAATTGATTAATTTCCTCTTCAGTTAACCACATAAACCGATCATGTGGGAGATATTGCCGCATACTCCATCCATATAAATTCGTTGCATCCAAATACTGTAAATACACTTTAGGACGATTAGGATCATAATTTGGAACAAATTCGTTGTTAGCAATGCTTTTCCACTTAACACAAGTACGCACACCACCACGAACGCCTTTCTTAAAAAGTGGTACATATCCATATCAGTCAATAATTCTAACTCTACTACATTTCAACATGGCATCCCACGCCAATCCACGTATGGTAGCATACTGTGCAGGTTCTAATGCATACACGCCCAGGCATAGCCGCCTTAGGTTTTTGAACACGTCAGCCAATAGCAACACGTCCGATTTTAAATATATATCAACATAATGTATTACAGTTAAAGTGGTCCTACACCACTAGGGCGCGATAGTATTCTACATCGGATACATTTTTTTCACGCATTTTATCGCAGAATTTGTCATAGGAAGGTATAGAGGCATCGTCTAATTTACTAAAATATTTCCTTACGTCTATACATTGATCGTCTGATAAATTCTGAGATAGAGTATCTAAGGATGCAGCCATGAACCTACAACTATCAACGAATCGCAAACTTATGTATTTATCTTCCCTAAGACCATGACTGTTTATGAATTGATTTACATTAATATACTTACCGAAAGTATTCACTATTAACAGGAAGTACGTTAAATTCTTCAGTTTCACTCTCTAACTGATGAACATGTAAACAACATAACCACTGAAATTATGGAAAAAACTGGGATAAATGTAGGTAATTGATAGTTTAAATTGCAAATTGAATGTACCGCACCACGATACTTACAAGTGACGTGACAGTGATCCCGTACTTTTGGATTTGTAAGATCATCCGTAAAACGCTTGTCGCATATATAGCAATTTAGACTTTGTTCATATATCACCATTTGTTCATCAGTTAGTGGTAACATTGGAACAACAATTTGAAATGTTCATTATATATACATTTCACATCACTTTCTATTCGACTAATAAATACCTCCGCTGCATTAACCCCTATAAGGCTCTAATTTGGACCAATCACCGTTTACACCAAACTTAATATATTAAATGAATGATTATGGTTCATGTTTACACGTTTTTATCGTGAACGGTTGTTCGGGGTCGGGTTCAGCCTTATTTACCGGTACTAATAGCGCTTCAAAATCTGCATATATTACGAATGGTAAAACCATCTGCTTTTGATAGTTCCGGAATGCAAGCATATTTTCCGCATAGAACCCCCGGTTCCGTCTTTTTTGTTTGTTTCGAGGCGGTTAATTTAGTGTATACGAAATTACAGTAAGGCGACTTGTGGCGGGTTAATTGCTCCTGTGTTCTAAAGTAATAAATACATGAATCACACAAATGTTTTGCCCCATTACGTCGGGTTATTTAGTTGCTAAGTAAACGAGAAGAATATTTTATCCATACATAATTCTGATATTCCGTTTGGTTACTGACTAATAGTAATAAATTAACATGAACAGGCTGTTTAGCTCTGGTGCAGAGGACGCACTACTTTCGTAACGATACGTATCGTCCAGTCCATAAACATTGATGGAAATATTATTGTTGGGCTTGAAAGTTGAGATATTAGTCAGCGTAACAGAAAACTCTACACCATCCCAGTTGAATAGCGTTCTGAAACCGAAGCAATGCCGATACAATAGCCCATGCAAAGCAGCAATTATCACTTCTTCACATTAACTATGGCGTATTTATGCGCAATTTCGGCTGGGATATTCACATAGGATGAACCCGTGGTGGGAGAAAATTTCAACATGTTTACCTCTAAATATACGAACTGCTCCAGCGACCACCCTACAAAAACATATATTAATAATATATTACACTAATACTCAGGACTCGCACTTACCAGAATCTTTATGCTGACATTCGGATCACAATATTTCCATTATTCTTTGAAAATAATCTTCCAACACCATCCAGACGCTCAAAATATCATACCTAGTTTGAAAGGATTTTAGTTCTGTGCTTCCTCTACTGTTCAGAAAGTACAAACCAAAAAACTCAACATTACATTTCAAGGAGAAGTGTTTCTGCAACTGAATAATTCATAGGTCTTGGGATATAAACCTACGATTATAATTAGTATTTATTAATAAATGAAAACCCATTCACAAAAAATGAATGTACCACCGTCAACACACTTTCTTAAAAGGAAATTTTCATTCTTAATAAAAGTTAATTTTATTTATGATTGTTATACAGCTATTAAATAATAATTGTTTTAAATTTTTCAAAATTGGAATCAAGAATAAATACAGTCGATAAGAAACACAGTATTTGAGATTCTGTGTAGATTCGGCTGATACACATTGTACTCTTATAGTTTGGAACATGTGACTCACATAACGTTTTTTTATCCTGTTATGCTAGAAAATAAGATATACAGAGCGTGACGCATGATGTTCGCCGTATCATCTACCCACTCCTTGCAACACCGGCGCTAGTCGCTGGATAGTTTATTGGAGTTTTATTAGTGCATGTAGGTTAGTGTTGACATTTGTGACTTTGGTTAAGAGTATTTTCTTCATTAGACAAAGTTGTGATGATTTAATAGTCACATTTCTTCACAGTTTCTTCAGAGGTTGTGTCGAAGAGCATTGTAAAATTACATGGTTTCCTTTGATTTAGGTGATGGTAGATCTACTGTGGCCTATAAAATGAAAGTTACAGAAATTGTATCGTAAAACGGACGACTTGATAAACAAAATTGTATACCAACCCATATAAACGCTAGAAACAAATTTTGCCGCTAATTTCGTTTGTTCGAAATAATTTCTAAACACTTCAACCGGTTTTAACTAAATTTGAGAAACAGAATATAAATTGACATAATTTGAGGTAAATGGGAACTTTTTTCGATACGTAGAAAATGAAAAGAATCTACATGGTGTCCAAAAGTTGTATTTTCTTAACCCCTGTAGATATGACTTTCATATTTTTTGTTCTAATAAGTCTTTTTGTTTACACACTTTTTGTACTCCGCTAAAATGTTGGTCAGATGTACTGTTTCGTCGCAAAAAAATAATTTACTCAACCCTATATTTAATCATTGTCTGCTTACTCGAAGGAAAGCAGGAGAAAGTAAATACACAAATTACATGAAAATGTTTTAGTTTCAATAAAAATTTAAATTTTCAATCACAATTATGGACGTTTAACGCAATAAATTATTATGATAATTATTATAAGTTTTGTTATGAACGAATAAGTTCAAAGATAAATATGTAATTAAAAATTTAGAATTTACATCAGTTCTACATACATAAAGACCAAATTTACATCGATTGGGGCTTGAACCTTGGTGGCGCAGTTGGTAGCGCAGTTCTAGCAAAGTACAGGTCAGGTTCAAATCCTACTCGAGGTAAACTTTTTTTTTTATGTATTTAATAAAATTAATAATAATTTTTTATTATGATAATTGGTCAAAATGTTCTCCGTTTTTTTGAATGAATTAATTTAGCTTTTCAATACGGAAACTGTAACTACTTACAATTATTACTAGTTAGTACTACTTTTAAACTTAATTTCGTCATTCTTGTCTTTTCTTCTTATGGTAAGTGCGCGTTTTGAAAGTTCTTTACTAATTTTCAATTTAGATAACGTTGGCTAGAAAAGAAATGTTTTACAAATCAAGGCCGTAGCCGAAAAATATTTTCTAAATTCCTACAAGTCTGAATCAGTAATTGTAACTTAACATTAATAATGTTTTTATTAAAAGTTGGCTATGATTAATTAAGTAAAAAAAGAGTTTATTACTTTAATATCTTTTAAACTGAACTCCGTTTAGCATTTAGTATTTTACTTTGTACGGTTTATCTCGGAGTCATCATGAATTTTGTTTATTCATATGCCAAACAAATAGATAGGTATGTTGTTAGTTTATGAGTTTTGTGAATGTAATGGTCGAGAGAGTGTTAGAGTTTACAGGGAAAGGTTTCCTAACCGTATAGTGCCGCATCACCAAACCTTTGAATACATTGTTAGACGTCTTCGCGAGAATGGTAGTACTACAAGAACAGTAGATATGGAGGAACAAATTTTAGATAGAGTTGAGGAAAACCCAACAGTAAGTACTAAATACCTGGGGCTGGAATTAGCGGTTGCAAAATCAGTTGCTAATGAGGTTTTAAAAGAACAACTTATACATAACTATGTTCAAAAAATTCAAGACTTATTACGTATTGATCCAGAATCCCGCTTAACGTTTTGCAATTTTATTGAAAATCAGATATCAGAAACTCCAAATTGCCATAGTAGAATTTTTTACCGATGAAGTTAGTTTAAAAGATCCGGTGTATCTAACTTAATGAACATGTTTACTCTGATCCCCATGCAACAAAAGTTACTCATTACCAACCTGAATTAAAATTTAATATGTGAGCAGGAATTATTGACGAATTCCTTATAGGTCTAGTTATTATATCAAAAACTTAAATTGAAATAACTATTTAAATATTTTGAAAGAAACATTACACGCTTTACTAGAGAATTTGGCCTTATTACAACGACAGAATATGTGGTTTATGCATGATGGTGCTCCGCCACATTTTCGTTAGAAGTGCGTCAGTATTTAAATACGATTTATACAATACGATGGATTGGAAAAGGTAAGGATGCTTCCGTAAAATGGAGCAAGATCACCGGATCTAACATCCTGTGATTTTTTTGGGGTGCCATGAAAACAAAATTTACTCCTTTCGTATTGAAAGCGAGGAAGATTTATATCGCAGAATTTTAACCAACACCCTTCGGAATCCCGCTACACCTACAATTTAATTTTCGACGTAGAATTAACGCATGTGTACCACAAAATGGTGGCCATTTTGAACATTTGTTAAACAGTAGGTAATTAATCGTTCATTATTTCCATTAGTTGTCTAAATCATAGCCAACTTTTAATAAAAACATTATTAGTGTTAACACTTGACTTTTCCTCAAAGCCTATTATTTTTCCTTGTTTTTATTTTCTTTCTGATGTACTCCTTATCCGCGCCCCGCTGACCAGTCGGGCCGCGTGACAAAAGTCGCGTCGCGTTTTTGTCGAGACACGCTTGTAGTCGCATCTTTTCCTGCTTCGAGTCGTGTTACGTTTTTATTCATTAGTAGAGCCTTGTTTGTATTGTACGTACGGTTGTCCCAATTACTGTTTGTAAACTCGTGAACATCAAATTTAGTGATGTCGGAATACTAAGCGGACCAAAAAAACTTGCGCAATTGTGGAATGAAATATTATCGGATGAAGACAGTGCTAGTAGTAAGCTGTGAGTGAATGTATACTTATCTGATGCGTATTCCCCATGTGGAAGTGAATCAGACAGTAGTGATAGAAGTTCTATAAGTAATTTTGCTCAGCTGAAGAAAAAACATTTGAGATTTGATTGTTAAGGGAAAAAATTCCATATTTAAAATGATGACGCTTAAACGAGTCGAGCAACTAATAATCAAGTGGATGGGGATGTAGATCAAGTAATTGAAAATGTTATTGGTCAATATACCGAGGAGAGTGTTGCTAGTGAATATGAAGAGATCGAAGACCAAGATAATAATATTGACATTTCCCAATTGAATTGGCGTTCAGTCGACGGTACCTCACTAAAGCAATTTACTTTTGTGGTTCAGAACATTGGTATTGACGCTCAAATATATGAAGTTTCTATAATAAAATCCTAATTGATATTTTCAAATTATATTTTACCGATGAAATAGTGACCCATATTGTAGTGGAAACTAACCGCTACGCCGAACAATGCTTGGCCAAACGAAATAAACCAAAATCCCGTGTTGGAAATGGATTCCAACTAATAATTTAGAAATCGAAACATTTTTGGGTGTTCTTCTGTGGGTGGGTTTGGTAAGACAGCCATCACTGCGATCATATTGGAGGAAGAATCCTTTGTATTCAATGAGATTTCTAAAATTTTACCCATAAACAGATTCGAACTGCTCTTGGCTATGGTGCACTTCAGCGATAATGAAGATCCTTTGTTGACAATGACAGACTCCGGAGTCCATTGGTAACCAAATTACTAGAACGATTCCAAAATATTTTCACACCTGGTTCAAAGTTGTGTAAAGATGAGATGATGGTCCCATTCCGTGGACACCTCCGTTTCAAACAATATATAAAAAGAAAAAAAACAAATTCGGCATAAAGTATATAAATTGTGTTGTGAAGGTGGATATACTTATAATTTGAAAATACATTGTGGTAACGACTGTGTGCAAGGAGGACAGGCATCCAAAAAATGTAGTGCTACACCTAATGGAAGGACTTTTGGACGCTGGTCGGATATTATACACCGATAATTTCTACACAAGTGTTCCTTTGACTACTAAATTGTTGGAAAAAAAACTCATTTGGTTTACTCTGCGTACCAATCGCAATTACAATCCAAAGGGCGTAAAGATGTAGTGGCGCAAGAAAGTGATACCGAAATAGTAGTATTAAAATGGCACAAAAAGGACGTCCTTATGTTTAGTACTGTTAACACGTATGCACAGAAAAAACACAGAAAAGAGGTGATGAAATTAAAACCTGAAGCTGTCCTTGATATCTCCGATCAGGTCAAGGCTTATTCGCATTGTTTACGGAGAAGTACAAAATGGTACAGAAAACTAGCCATGGAGTTTTTATTAGGGTCTGCCGTAGTAACCTCAGAATAGAATCACAATCACTGATTTCTGAAAACAACTCTCTTTATATCTGCTTGAACTCGTGGAGACTAACCTAAATTTTCGAAGAAGGAAACAGTGGACAAAGTGATGAACATGTGTTAGTGGAAACCAACTCGCGTTTGCGTTGTGTTGTGGCTACCGAAATCTCAAAGAAAAAGACGGGCGAAAAGTTGCGCTAAATAAAGCGTCGCGCTCCAAATGGCAATGTTCTGCCTGTAGCAAATGCTATTGTGTTCAATGTTTTTGAAGACCATAATGCCAAAAATGAATACATAATGTACGAATATTTTTGCCGTATTACTGTTTATTTTCGTCGTTACCTACTTGTTTATTTTTCCATAAAATGTTTCAATCTGTTTAGTTTATAAGAGTTGCTACTTATTTGTGCTCTATAGAATATCCACATTTGCCATATTTTGCATAAGAATGTATAAATCTGTTTAGTTTTAGTTAGTTTTCATTTTGATCTATAGAATATCCACTTTCTGCAAAATTCTATAAACAACGTGTTTTGTAAGGTTTATATTTCCAATAAAGTATATTTTGCATAATAATAGGGTCTGTTTTATTTTTATCTTAAGATTCCATTAAAACAGTAAAAATCAAAATTTACGGACCAACATCAAGGTCTGGTCCTCGGGCCACGTACTTTCGGCCACCATAAGAAAATCACATCAGCGAGATACACGCCCAACGTTACGTGGCCAAATAGAACTGCCAGCAATGAGACATAGCATGTGTGCAGGCCCAAAGTGCCAAATGAGGTACGCCGCCATTATACCTCATGGCGGTTAACGTGTTAAGTTACAATTACTGATTCAGACTTGTAGAAATTTAGAAATTTTTTTTACTAAACCGTTTGCCCAACTAAAATTTTAAGCGGTTTAACGCAATAAATTATTATGATAATGGTTCAAAATATTCTTCGTATTTTGAATGAATTAATTTAGCCTTTACTTAAATAAATACCGTTTTAATCAAATTTTACTTTTAAAACATTAATTTATTCGATTAAATCTGGACCATCCCGAATTTTTTTTTTTTGCTACGGCCTTGATTTGTTATTTCTTTTCTAGCCAACCTTATCTAATTTGAAAATTTGTAAAGAACTTTCCTAAAATCGTGCACTGGCCATAAGAAGAAAATACGAATGGCGAAATTAAGTTTAAAAAAGTACTGACTAGTACTATTTGTACGTAGTTACTTAGAGTTTCCGTATTGAAAAGCTAAATTAATTCAAAAAACGGAGAACATTTTGAACAATTATAATAATTTATTGCGTTAAACATCCGTAATTGTGATTGAAAATTTAAATTTTATTGAAACTAAAACATTTTCGTCTAATTTGTGTTTTTCCCCCTTTCCTTCCGAGTAAGCAGACAATGATTAAATGTAGGGTTGAGTAAATTATTTTTTGCGACGAAACTGTACATCTGACCAACGACATTCTAAAAGAGTACAAAAGTTTGTAAACAAAATGACCTAAAAAAAAAAATGAAAGTCACATCTATAGGGGGTAAGAAAATACATCTTTTTGGACGCCATATAGATTTTTCATTTTCTCCGTATCGAAAAAAGTTCCCATTTACGTCAAATTACGTCAATTTATATTGCCACCTGTTTCCCAAATTTAGTTAAAACCGGTTGAAGGGTTTAGGAATTATTTGGAAAAAGAAATTATTTTAAAACTTTGACGCTCTTAGCGGCATATATATATAAACAGTAGCGGTCAGACCGTTTGAGCTGGAGTGATAAAATTTGGGGTACGCTATTATAGCAAAATCGTATTTCGTATCAACTTCTTGGACGTACAGGACCACCGAAATTATCCGTAAAATGGAAATTTCTTACACGCATGATGCTCCAGTATCAATAACAATCGTAAAAAAACGCATGTATACGTAGTTTCAGTTTGATTATGGAACTAAAACAACAAAAATGTTAAAAATTAAAATCTGTAACAATTTGATAATATGCCTGCTAAATACAAATGGAGATAATAGCCACATTGTGAAGCAATCGGACTGGTAAGAAAGAAGAGTTCTCGCCCTGAGAAGATTACTTTTTGTTTTTTTTGTTTTTAATCTTATTTTAATATTCATGTACACTTTAAACTGGCGTGCTTATTCAAAATTTTGTGCAAGTGTTAATTTGAAACTATTTACAAATGTATTTTTTTTTGTTTTAAATACAAGGCGTTGGACAGTACCTACATTAATATTTGATAGTGCATCTTAAACCACTATTAAAATATGTATTAAGCAGACAGTCAAAATTCATTAGAAACTTGTAAATGTTGTTACAGAATAGAATTCAAGTGTTGAAGGATATGAAATCATGTGTGTATGTATACGAGAATGTTGAGTGGAGACACTGGTTTTTGTTTTAAAATTATGTACGAGTTTATTTCACAAGTTTTGAAAAGCGCAGTTTTCGCATAAGTTTGACGTTTTTGTGGCATGCGGTAGCTGAGTGCGTTAAAAGGTATACTACTGTAAAGAGCTCTTTTGAACGTGTTGTACACTATACTTTTTCTACGACTGCAACTGAAAGTTGTTCTTGTATTAATTAAAAATAATAATTAAACCATGAAGTAGTTTCTTTATGCTAGAACATATTAAGACACTACATATTTTTTCTATCACATAATGTTAAAAGAATTAAACGAGTGCGCGTTTCGGCGTGTGGCAAACTAACAGAAACACTATAATTTTAATTTTTATGAAGGAGATAAGAAGATATCTTTAACTTCATTAACTAGATTTATATTGCGGAAATATGTGCAATTGCTATGTATCGTCAAACAAAAGGGACAACACAATAAACCAAAGCTAAATATTTAAAGATCTAAAATAAATTTTCAATGCAGCATACTAGTATATAGCTATATGCAAAAAATGTTTGTAGGTTTAGCAACCTGTACCGTTCCAATGTATTTAATTGAATTAGCACCAACCTACCTAAGTGGAGCAATGGGAGTATTTTGCCAACTAGGTATTACATTTGGTTACTTATCGCTCAGGTTTTGTCTCTCAGACAAATATTAGGTAGATATATTCATATATATGTCATAGTATTATCCTGTTACACTGTATTTATTTTTACAGGAACTGAGGACTTGTGGCCTTATTTATTATCATTTTATGCTATTTTGGTTCTAGTATTTGCATTGACAATACCTATCTTACCTGAAAGTCCAAAATATCTACTGTTTAAGAGAAAACGAAATGAGGCTCTAAAACGTAAGTAAATTGTATTGTATTATTATAATGCTAAATCGCTTGATTAGAATTAGTACGTATACGTAATCAACCTTACTCTGTCGTGGAACGAAAATTATGGAACTGGAAGTACAAATGCAAGTTGCTAGGAACAAAACCAAAAAGATTGGAATGTAGGAAAAGTATTATTTGATACAAACTTGATGTTACCTCTTATACTTGTAATTTCAATGCAAGCAGGACAACAAGTTAGGGATAAATGCTGTAAGATTTTCTTTTGTACACTGTTACATCCAAATTCTTTGTATTTGAAAATTCACAAAGATTACTTTTCAAAGATTACGATTTTACAGAAAATCACTATTGTAGTGAAACATAAAATAGTTTAATGCAATGAGTCATGTTAAAATCTTAACTTTTAGGTATTTTATTATTCTGCTCTAATATTTAATGCCGGTTTATCAGAAATCGAAAGCCAACTTGCGACAATTGGCGCAGGTGTTGCCAATCTTTTAATGGGTTGTATTTCTGTTTATACAATGTCACGTTTCAAAAGACGAGGAGTCATGCAACTTAGTCTCCTTTCATCTATTGTTTGCCTTTTAGTTTAACTCTAACAGTTTTGTATATGGTAAGTGTTTATAAAATTTATAATTTATATAAATATGTTTTAAAGGATGCTTTTAAATGGATTCCATATATTTGTATAATAGCAGTGCTTGGATTTGTTATATGTTATGGTATTGGGTTGGGGCCTATTCCTTATTTTATTGGTTCAGAACTATTTGAAGTAGGACCCCGACCAAGTGCTATGGCTTTGGGCAGTATGGCGAACTGGGGTGGCAACTTTATTGTAGGTTTAACATTTCCATTTATGCAACATGGAATAGGAGCATCTTTTTATTATTTTTGCATTTACTGCAGCATTATTTTTACTTGTGAGGTAATATAATACACACTTAATCTCATCCTTATCAATATAGGTAAATGTAGTAAAAAGAATGCAGTTTCTAATTTTTTTGCCAGTGTATACTTTGAATAACCGATTTCATTGTTATATAATGTTTGAGTAAACATTGGTGTATTTTAAGAGACATGTTGTTAATAAACTGATTATAAACGTATTTTAGGTTTTATTTACCAGAGACAAAAGGACGTGATCCATCAGAAGTAGCCCTTTTATGTAAAAATGGTTTACGATCAAGGGTGCTCGATTCACCACTCAGTTCTACAACTACTGCCGAAACTGTACCCATATCTGAATTGAAGATTTGACACTTCAAGCTGCTGAACATGACAGTAATTTATGTGATATTTTGTACACTTAGTAAACGTTGTTAATGGTTGAGTCGATAATGCCTGTATTATTAAATAAATTTTCATAGTTAATTATTCATATAATTTCTTTAATTTAATGCTATGTTAGCTATCAGTATAATTCATTAGTCTCCAACAAATTGCTTTGTGAAATCTTATGTTTTATTATAGTATCCCAGTGGAATTAAATAGAATTCTCATACGTTCTACCGAATTAAGTGTGGGACCAAGTTTTATTGTTGTAACAAAATTGGATGGAATTAAAGTTTATTTATTAAGCTTCGACTCAAACGATTCGGAAGGTTAAAGTTTTTTAGTTGTTTAATATATTTGGTAGAAAGTGGGAATATGTTACTAGATCATGTGGTGGGTCGCGACGCGTCAAAATAGTACATGATAAAACAGCCCCCCAATAAAACCGCCCCGTTAACATAGCTTGAAGTAAAATAACAAAAAATCCAATCGCATTAAGACCATCAAAAATAAACTTTCTGGAATAATAAATTGTGTTTGATGCTGGAAATGTTTCTAGGTCTTAGCATTTTTGAATGTTAAAACGCCTAATCGTAGGTGGGGTGCACGATGTACAAACTTCTCAATTACTTTGAAATAATTTTAATTATCCCCAAAAGTTTGGAATCCGCACGCATGCGTATTAGGCATCAAATAAGTGTATCATGTACACTTATTCTCTCAAAAGTTTTATTTTTGATAAAGATAGGTTTCAATTTTATGGTCATTGGTTTTAATACGCCAAAACATTTTTGAGCTATTTTTTTGGACTCGTTTGACGTGGGCTGTTTTGTCAGGAGATATTTTATCACGGGTCATTTTGTCAGTGACCTATTCTGTCAGATCTCTTTTGTCTCCAGCTGTTTTGTTGGCGCACCGTGGTGGATATAGGTTGTGATCGTAATGGTTCCTGAGACCACAACCGACAAAAAGAGTATATACTATTGTTGAGGCAGAACAAGTGGGAACCTATAAATATTCATTATTAAAACAGGTTGTTCTCTTAAAAGATTAATTTTAGTCTTAGAAATAGATAACGCAGTTGACAGACCGTAAGAAACTCTTTGGAAAGATTTCTTGAATTATTGCTTGAAAGAAATAAATAGATGTAATGGGCATTACTTAAAGAATCTGTTTGCAGTAAGGATTTATATAACTGTGTCAATGAGGTATGGTCGGTGGAAAAGCAATTATGTCGCAAAAATATATTTGGAACAGTATTTGTTCCAAAAATAATAGTTCAAAGATGCTTGCTAGCTTTTCCTCTACAAGTTACGCAGTCTGGAAGCATTAAACTGGACCCTTTCATTATATCTACCATGTTACTATGATAGGACCATGGTTATAATGGAGTCCCGAATGCCTCAATTTGGGTGCTATTAGGTATCTTTTTATAAACTAGTAAGACGTAACCGTAGTGATAAATATATGATGTGAAACAACACATGACCTTCCAACCTACAGAGCGTTAATCAAAAAACTAAAAAATTCATAACAATCATAATTTATGTCAGATAAACGTTGAAACTTTCAATATGGTAGGCGACATACCAAGAAAAGAAAAGGTATCACCTCCGCCATATTGGTATGAAAAATCCGTCAAGTCTTATCCGTAAACGTCAGTTGTTCGTTACGTCCATGTTATTTATGAAAGGTATTTATCAAATTAATGTATAAACTTTTAGAATTCTTCCAAAACTAATCAGCTCCAGGTGAAATGAAAAGTTTGAATACGAAATTTCAAGTACGTACGTCTTACCGTTCTAGAATTATCGTGCATTCTCTCACAAACATACAGCCCACAGATCTCCCACGCTCTCCCCCTCTCACTGTTCCTCTGTCTCTCCATCTCCCCTTCCGCCTCTTATCTCTCTTTGTTTCCCCCTCCATCCTCTGACCCTCTCCCGCCCTCTTTCTTCCCTCCCTCTCTCCATCTCTCTCTCTCCCCCTCTTCCATCCCCCCTCTCACCCGCCTCTGCACGTAATTACTCCTGCGAATTCACAAATTTTAGTTGACTTACGTGAGGCGGTCACAGTATTTGCTGGTTGACCCGACGATGTTGGTACACATCAAACGGAAGTATCTCACTACATAAGAGCCTCGATATCGCGGATGCATCTTCGTGCTAGCGTTCGTAGCTTATGGGGCTTTTCATCAAAACTACAAGTCCAAACGCATACTTTACACCTACGTAGTTTATCGTGCCCAATACTCTCTTTATTTCCTGAATATAGGTGTTTCGTCATATTTATTGTTGAATTTCCACTGATATCGAAAGGTAAAAGGGTTTGATTTACTTGTTCCAGTTGTCCACTAACACGAGCCTACTGGTAAAGCTTCGCCATGACTCATTTTCGTACCTGGGCGATATTGTCGTATTCGAAAGAAATGCATACCACCTGCGCGCTCTGCATATTTGTGTATAAAAAATTAAAGCGTACACCAAAAATTTTAAACCGCTTTTAATTTCTCAATGCACAATCGCAATTAATTCCAGTTTAGAGGAGGGTAATTCTTTCTGTCGGTGGTCATTTTATTCACGTAATAATAGAATGCATTTGATTATCTTCCTGTCTCTGCATAAGAGTGGCTGATATACCTGCACATTACGCGTTAATAAAGTACTAGTACACCAACATGCCACATGCTTGAACCCCGTGAATAGCTGTCCGATGATAAAGTCTCGGCTTTTAACGCCGTGTGGGACACATCAAACCGCCTGCACTTGTAATATCAATTAGGGAATTTTTCAAAAGGAAATACGCTTATGTGCTCCTTTTGTCCATCTGTCTGTTATTCGTCTAACTGGAGAAAGAAAATAGTTAGTGATCTCAAACCTATTCCGATCGATTTCTACGAGTCCAGGGATCGGTGCTACTGAATTGCCCGATCGAGTTTTCGAATGCGAGCTGGTTTAATTAGGTACGAGTGGTACATGAGCGCAGTTTACGACAGTCGAAGTTTTGTTATTATTCCTATGATTGTCTTTATAGGATTTTTTTTTTTACAACGAAGACAATCTTGTAACGTGCAAGTCAAATCTTCGTGCGACCTACCATTTCGTATCCGGTGAATACCGCGGCGGTAATTTTGCATTGTTGGAATGGGTTATTTTTTAATTTCATTATGGAGGTAATATATACACATATCTAAGACTAGCAATTCTCAGTACCCAAACTATTAATTGCACTCTGGATCATACAAATTCATTTCCTAGTAACCTCCAGTAGACCGCATAAAAGATCAACGTTCTCCAATTCCGGAATTCGCCAATGTCTCCACACCAATGTTGAACACGTATCACGTAATCGATACAATTTGTAATCCTGGGACCTAAAGGCGATTTTGTTTAACATCAATAAATATTATGTAAAGTTGATCTAAACACGAACATTTTACACATTACTGTTTTATCAGACGCCTCTGCAACAGCTTTATAGTCTACCTCCGTCAGCACTTTTGAATAACAACTTTCTTAACACCTTTCGCTTTTTAACCACTTTCCGCATACTCGTCCTTCATTCTTCCGACGACAGATGTATTAGTAATACCATGCAGATCGTTTTGATAGTTGGATGTGTCATATTCATCAACATTCCGCATATGCTAATACGCATCAACAGTTGTTATCTCGACAATTAAAGAATCTTGTCTGTATAGAGGAACGTTACATTATTACCATAATGACTGCGTTAATATAACAAATTCGAACATTATAATTTGGAAAGATCTAAAATACTAAATCTGACATATACGGGTTTGCCATAAGTAACGATCTGTTTCGACAATTCCACTGCAATAATTTGTCAGTAAATTGAATAAAATTTTAATTGCGGTTTTTACGTACCGTGCTTTTCCCAATGCGTTAATAACTTGATTATTCTTCTTTTGTCAAATTCTCCGTTGTTTTACCAAATACACCATTGTTCATCCATTTAAAGAAATCTTTTCGAATTTGTTCTTAGCTTGATTTCGGAGAGCTGTATTAAGGTCTACGTATGGTAATAACCAAGCACTTGACGAATGCGTAAAACTAAATAGAGTAACAATTAACCCATGCTCTTACATTGTTTTAAATACCGATAATGTATAACATAGTTGGTTATCCACAAATTAGGAATTAATTTTTCCTCTTTGGAATGTGGTGCGCAGATCATTTCGGGACAAAAGGATAATCATTGTGCTCATCATGCAGGTGGTGGATATTGTATAAATCTCTAGTACAAACCCAACATTGTCAGCATCATTAATCTTCAGTACATCAAATTGATTAATTTCCTCTTCAGTTAACCACATAAACCATCATGTGGGAGATATTGCCGCATACTCCATCCATATAAATTCGTTGCATCAAATACTGTAAATACACTTTAGGACGATTAGGATCATAATTTGGAACAAATTCGTTGTTAGCAATGCTTTTCCGCTTAACACAAGTACTCACTCCACCACGAACGCCTTTCTTAAAAAGTGGTACATATCCATATCAGTCAATAATTCTAACTCTACTTTATACATTTCAACATGGCATCCCACGCCAATCCGTATGGTACATACTGTGCAGGTTCTAATGCATACACCCCAGGCACAGCCGGTTTTTGAACACGTCGCCAATAGCAACACGTCTGATTTTAAATATATATCAACATAATGTATTACATAAAGTGGTCCCACACCACTAGGACCGACAGTATTCTTCATCGGATATATTTTTTTCACGCATTTTATCAGAATTTGTCATAGGAAGGTATAGAGGCATCGTCTAATTTACTAAAATATTTCCTTGCGTCAATACATTGATCGTCTGATAAATTCTGAGATAGAGTATCTAAGGATGCAGCCATGAACCTACAACTATCAACGAATCGCAAATTATGTATTTATTTTCCCTAAGATCGACTGTTTATGAATTGATTTACATTAATATGCTTACCGAAAGTATTCACTATTAACAGGAAGTACGTTAAATTCTTCAGTTTCACCTCTAACTGATGAACAGGTGAACACATAACCACTGAAATTATGGAAAAAACTGGGATAAATGTAGGTAATTGATAGTTTAAATTGCAAATTGAATGTACCGCACCAGATACTTACAAGTGCCGTGACAGTGATCCCGTACTTTTGGATTTGTAAGATCATCCGTAAAACGCTTGTCGCATATATACAATTTAGACTTTGTTCATTATCACCATTTGTTCATCAGTTAGTGGTAACATTGGAACAACAATTTAAATGTTCATTATATTGTTTTACATCACTTTCTATTCGACTAATAAATACCTCCGTTGCATTAACCCCTATAAGTCTAATTTGACCAATCGTTTACAAACTTAATATAATAAATGAATGATTGGTTCATGTTTAACGTTTTTATCGTGAACGGTTGTTCGGTTCAGCCTTTTACCGGTACTAATAGCGCTTCAAAATCTGATATATTACGAATGGTAGAACCATCTGTTTTGATAGTTCCGAAAAGCATATTTTCCGCATAGAACCCCCGGTTCCGTCTTTTGTTTGTTTCAGGGGTAATTTAGTGTATACGAAATTACAGTAAGGCGACGTGGCGGGTTAATTGTTCCTGTGTTCTAAAGTAATAAATACATGAATCACAAAATGTTTTGCCCCATTACGTCGGGTTATTTGTTGCTAAGTAAACGAGAAGAATATTTTATCCATACATAATTCTGATATTCCGTTTGGTTACTGACTAAATAATAAATTAACATGAACAGGTGTTTAGCTCTGGTGGAGAGGACACTACTCGTAACGTACCATCACGATACGTATCGTCCAGTCCATAAACATTGATGGAAAATTATTGTTGGACTTGAAAGTTGAGATATTAGTCAGCTAACAGAAAACTACACCATCCAGTTGAATACGTTCTGAAACCGAAGCAATGCCGATACAATAGCCCTTGCAAAGCAGCAATTATCACTTCTTCACATTAACTATGGCGTATTTATGGAATTTCGGCGGGAATTCATATAGGATGAACCCGTGGTGGGAGAAAATTTCAACATGTTTACCTCTAAATATACGAACTGCTCCAGCGACCACCCTACAAAAACATATATTAATAATATATTACACTAATACTCAGGACTCGCACTTACCAGAATCTTTATGCTGACATTCGGATCACAATATTTCCATTATTCTTTGAAAATAATCTTCCAACACCATCCAGACGCTCAAAATATCATACCTAGTTTGAAAGGATTTTAGTTCTGTGCTTCCTCTACTGTTCAGAAAGTACAAACCAAAAAACTCAACATTACATTTCAAGGAGAAGTGTTTCTGCAACTGAATTTGTATAAGTTTTAAAACATTCCCTTTAACGTCGCCCATATACGTTTGCACATCAGTATGAGTATTGCACAGTGATAGTCTATACAAAACAATGCGTTGTTTAAACGCATTCCGAATCACTTCAACACCAGTATCAACGAGTAGACACACATTTAAATTGTGCATATTGCTTCTGACGTGTCCTTGAAAATCATACCCAGGAACATCGATTGAACAATCAGTGCAATGGACAATATCAACACTTTTGGTACTTTTCTTTTGCACAGGTTTCTTTGTGTTGGTCCGACTTACTCTTCCTTGAGTTGTGCAACCCTGATGGTCATGATTACGCAAAAGAATCAGCAGCACGTCTTTGTTCCGCATTGTTCCTTAACTTGTTTAACCCTGATGGTCCTGGTTGCGCAAAGGAATCTGCAACATACCTATGTTCCGCTTTGGTGGTGTCGGAAGTACTTGGTTGCAGCACATTGCTATATGTGGTATGGTTTTGCGGCACGGCTTCCTGTATGTTTGAAGATGGGGCAGTTAATGGTATCCTTATCCAACACGCGGTTTATTGATATCGAAGTAGAGAATCCTTTCTAGAAAATTTCTTCAGACATTCACATTGAAACATTTTATTGTGATCTGCAACAAAGAGAATGTATAAATTAAAGGGTAGAGTTACGTGTTTTGTTATGATTCCCTTTTCTAACTCCTTATTAATATATTTACAACTGTTAGAAAATGAATCATATCCAGCGATGCGAACGAGGACGCAACGTAACTTATCGCCAGAAGTAGGATAGAGGATTATGAGTATATCAGGTTGAGGGGTAGATTAGTGTACGGGTAGGGAAACGATAGTAAGAGTAGTCGGGATAGAATTTTGCTGCTCGCACATATTCCACCCAGCGTTGTACATCACCATAGTATATGCTTTGGGCTGAAAACAAGGTATTAAAACCAATTGTTTTCTAGAAACTCTGCAGTACATGTAGGGCTCAATACACTCTGAGGAGAAAATACTGCGTTTTCCACTATGTCCCTTACCGGTGATTGTGCAGTTAAGTATTGCGTTGGTGATGGGAGCATACCTATAATTCCTCCATTTGTTCGACTTGTATCGAACAGTTCATAGGACTCCACTCTTCATCGAACTCTTGATACACGTAGGGCTTAGGACAATCTCATAAATGTGTTCCCTGACCTCTCCTTCCGTAGAAGTACTGTACGATCACTCCATAAATTCTACGATAGAAGCAGGGCTAAGCAAACCTTCAAATGAATTCCCTACTATTCTGCACTTGGAGTGTGTGTGTGGACGACTGATCATCTACAACACATGCAGGTGCCAGAGTAGCCTTAGATTCATCTATCCCCAGCACCGGTTGCGCTACAGGACTTGAAGATGAACAATCTTCCGCAATTGGAGGCCATTCATCCCCAAATTCAGCAATGCAACAAGGACTTAAGACAAGGTGCAATAATACCTTGAAAAATGCTTGAAAAAAGTTACTTTTAGTTGGAGAAACACCTATATTTAGCGGAAGGAAAACAGTAGAAATTATTCGTATAGCTGCTTCTATAGTAGAAAATACTACAATAAACATGAACTCTCGATTCCATTCACCATCACCTTATTCATCTGGCAACGATCAATTGCACCAGGTAAAAACCACTTTTTTACGTTTGTCAATTTTTTTTGCTTTTTTACCACTATTGATGCATTTCTTACGTTTTATTTGTTATTTTTTTCAGGTTGATGCGACCCCGATCACCATCGCCTGAGGCAATTGGTTATCCTATTAACTTCGCCCCTATTGCTTCATCAACACCGCTTCCCGATATCCCGCTACCTCCCACGCCTCAGGTTTCTTCTGCATATTCGACTGAGGTGCTGTACATCCCTCCCTCTTCTTCCTCTCCCATTAATGTGGGCATCCAGACCAGTGACGACGTGAAATCTACGAGATGATCGTACTCCTGGATGCTCAACAAGAGCATCATCTTCATGCAGAAACAATATTACTGAACTTGACCAACGCTGAATTCATCACTATCAGTGACTAAGACGATACTACACCTTTTAGTATAAATGACACTAACGACGATAGTGATACCTGCAGCGAATTATCATCCAGTGGAGGGATTATGTTCCTCCTGTGGTGGAAACGATTACCTCAACATTGGTGACTACGACTGCCGTGGCCATGGACTCTACCTACAGTTACGATTCAGACGATTACGACAATGACGCACTACAACAACGCATACTAAGACAGAGACCTGCAGATTTATACAATGAAATAATCGTTGAAGAGAGCAGCGATGACGACAACTTCATGGACACTCTCACAAATAACCTACAAAGACTCCAAAAACAACGCTCATGACCTATCAGCTATTGTACAACAAAACAGTGCACAGGAACTGGTACATGACAGCATAAAGGACGGCGACAATGACTCTGACAGGGTTCCAAATTAGGGTGACGCTACTCAGGATGTCCAGGACCAGGGGGTTACGTATACGCGATGACGAACGGGACTTAGACGGCAACTGCTTTTGGGCGACCCACATCCCAATGACTATTGGCCGCACTATGCTTCCACCGGTGTTTAACATCTTGAGAGCGATGGCGTCGGGAGACAGTGTTGCCCAGAGCAATTCTGCCTTCCTTATCATCGCTGGGTGATACTGGCTCTTTTACGCTTATCGCATTATCAGCTGGTAACGTCTCACATTCGCGGTATGTGCTCACTTCGTACTAATGTTTAATAATACTTTTCTTTCTTTCTTTACAGCTAACCACAATAGTACCATTTGTCCGGAAGTATGATGTCGTGATTACGGAGAGCTCTCTTTAAGATCAGCTCGACCAGGCCCACAATAGCCTTATAACATTATACCTTGGCTAGAATAATGCTATATACCTAGTTGTACTAAGTGGGTACAATCACGCCATTGTATATCTAGAGATGCTACTGGAAACTGTCTAAGAGATTGCAGGTGTTTACAAATTCATCCGAGTTCGTAATGTAGCTCTTCGACATGTGGTCTTTCCTAGTGATCGAAACAGGCATAGTACGTATAACTATTGGCACATCTCCCATTCTACTTATCATTTCTTTCCAAAAAAGCGTCGTTCGCAGTAGTGCGGTTGCAGACCAGACTAACTGACTGAGTGCATCGATTACTATACAGACAGCCAGACGGGTAGACTGACCTTGCTATTATGTTACCTTGCGCATGTGGGATCTTGAGAATGTGCGGACCTTGATAATGTAGGACCTTGGAAATGTGTGTGTGTGTGTGTGTGTGTGTCGTGTGCGTGTGTGTGGTGTGTGTGTGTGTGTGTGTGTGTGTGTGTGCGTGTGTGTAATTTCTTACAATTAAAATTCATTGGTGGTGATCTTTTTAATTAGGATAATCGCATTTTTAATATCACTCAATATTTTCGTCATTTGAGTAATTGTGTGTGAGTGTGGGCGTTGGTGTGGGAGTACGTGCGTGTGTATGTGCGTGCATGTGTATAGGCACTGCTTATTTTCCAATAGAATAATACTTGGCCAGTAAGTAATGTCACAGCTATAGTGGTACCATATACCATATTTGGTTTTAGAAAAAAATGAAAGTTACGAGTGTAAGATATCAAAAACGCAGACACATATGTTCTCATGTTATAAATAAGATAAGTTGTTTAACTAAAACAAAGAATTAAATAAAGAATAGCTTTTATAAACGATATAGATTGCTAATTTTAAATTATTCTTACTTTTCCATTTTACTTCCAAATTCCATGTGAATGACAGCTTCGGTTAATCCATTTTCGAATGTAACATTTTATAATTCGTGTTGGGCCAGGACAACTATCTTACATCTGCTATACATACAAATGAGCATTAGTAGAATTAAACCATAACAATTTAATTAAAACAAAAAAAGTTAGGTTATAATTACCTATAAATATAAATAAATACAGATTCAACTTAGGTAGGTAGAATGTAAAAATATTAGTTAAGTTAGTATGTAAGCTGAGTATTAGATCAACTCTAATTATACTTATAATATTAATTAAAGGTTAAAGAATAGATGAGTCATACTTTAGTGTTTTTCACCCTAGAGACTCAGTTGACGTTTCTAAAGATAGCTTAAATGAGTCTGAATGATGCAATTAAATTTTCTGTAATTTAAGTTGCTGTAAAGTTGTGCAAAAAGTAAAAAAAAATGTAAAATAAAACTACACATAAGAAATAGTTAAACCATTATAACCATGCAAAAAGTTTTCTCGACAAGGTTGCCTATACCCTAATTTTGGCTTCACTTTTGCTAAAGTTCACAAGCTTTTATTTCAAGTGCAGCTGTATACTAGCAGCTAAACATGGGTATAATATTTGTATAATTTGCTCAAGAACCTTTTTCTGAATTGCTAGAGATATAGATTATTGATTAAAAATTGTTATTAATTTTATTAAATACATAAATAAAAAGTTTACCTCGAGTAGGATTTGAACATACGATCTGTACTTTGCTAACCATCTGCGCTATGGAGATTCAAGCCCCAATCGATGCAAATTTTCTCTTTATGTATGTAGAACTAATGATAATTATAAATATAATGAGATTACAATCAAATTACTTATATTAATGGAAAGTGAGCCAGCAATATCGCAAGGATTCACACACAACAAAGCAACTTGACTAATATTAAAAAAAAAATTTATAATAAACATAGATTATTAGATCACTGCCCAATTATTTTCACGTTTGACAGTTGTTCCAATTGTTGCATTTAATCACAGATGTAAATATACTTTAAATCTGCGATTTAATTAAGTTCATTAAAAGGGAATGCTAAGGTCTACAATAACTAGATTTGGTACCGAATCTCTTGATGACGTCAATAACATTGGTTGTGACATTGGTGACACGTGTATTAATCTTCCTAAAATACATTGGTCTTTTTAATTAGGATAATTGCATTTTTAATATCACTCAATATTTTAGTCATTTGAGCAATTCGTTTTGAATCAAGGGAAATTAAAAAAATATTCACTCCCTTGATTCTCGATTGAATCACCATGAAAAAATATGTTGCGCTAAAATGTATCCGATAAAAAATCATTACTACGTTATCGGTCAAAGATCGTAGATCGAGGTCAAAATTACTTCCAGAATAACATTAAGTTGAGCCATAATTTTAAATGATCTTGACTGAGCTCACAAAATAAATTATTTAACTCCGTCAATCTACCGCTGCATATCACTCTTATAGGTCTCACTAAAGTTGGAGGGTTTTATCCAGTTATAAAACGCATTCCGCTTTTTTTCTCGCCTATATCGCAGTCAGGTGGTACGAAATCCAGAGGTACTATTGGACAGATGTACTATAAAGGAAATAATCGTCTATCAAATATTTTTTTTAAATCGACATTAAGAAAGCTGAAATCGTTCATTTTTATCGATTTTTAATTTAAGGTAATTTACGTTTAGTGAAAAAACCAGCCCTTTTTGTAATTTTTCCTTGAAAATGTAAGAACAACACAATTTGCTTCATTATTTTTTCTAATTAAACTCTTCTATGAAATGCATGCCACCTGACTTGAAAGAAATGATGCGTGCTTAAATAGTTGTAGAGCACCGAGAAATGTGACAGCGCACGAGTTGCGAATAACATTTTTCGTAAACATGATTACATGAAATTAAAAAAATATAAAACTGTAAAGTTTGAGAAATATAATGACAAACATCAACTGGAATACATAAACGGGAACGCTTATATATTAGTTACATACAATTTTCTGTTTAGTAATGCACTTCTGATTTAAAAAAATGCAATATAGGCATCTGCAGTGAAGCATCCTTTTTAAGACTCATGTGGTTTATTCACCACGCCTCGGTAACTAAATTCCGCATTCATCTTAAAATGTTGAAATTCAATCTCTAGAATCATAAATAACTATTATGGGCGTTTACGAAAATTAAACCGAATTGTGTGGGGGTACATACGATACATTTTCGTAAAGGCCGTACACTTCTTACTTTGGCCATAACGAAAACGAACGGAACACCACCAACGTTATGCAATATAATTGCCTTCCTCAATACTCATCTAAAAGTTTGCTAACTTCTATCTGACGTAATTATGATTGTTATTTTAACGATGTTTGATATTTCCATTAGCAGGTTTTATAAACGTTATGCAAAAAAACGTAACTTTAGATCAGGGGCGCCAAACTATTAGAGTTAATCACCTTAAGGCCTACAAAAGTCTATATGTTACACAGCTTACTTCGACGGATTCTTTTTCCTTGATATACTCTTTGTCAGTGCAACATGACACAGACATAAGAAACTCATATTCCGACCACATCCCATTTTTTCTGATTTTCAAACGCCTTGATAACTTCTTTTCTCGAAGGACACGGAATAAAGACAATTTTGACTCAGAATTTAGCCTATTATTTCAAAAATAATTTGCAGGCATAGAATCAGATTGGTGAGCCATTGTATTTATCGAGCGCACACTTTCAACATGAAACATTGGAAAATACATGTAATTGCTCCCCATTTTTTAAGTTAGGAAGTGATTTGCAACAAATACAAAAAAATTGCCTCCTTGTCCTCACTTTTGTGTACCTATAGATCAGTCCTCAAAGAACAAAAACACAAATTAATATGTTTAATTTCTCAAAACTTTGCTGTTATGCATGTTCTGTTTTTTAACCGATTCGATTTGTATTTGTGCGTTGAACGTATTGGTAAACATTACTTTTAAAATATAAAGATACAATGATTTAACTTCATTTGCTTCCGTTTGGTTGATTTTGTATCTACCCTTATTTTAAAAATTACTTTTTTTCTTATTCTCTCTTCCCATTTTTCTCTCCTTTCCTTTAATTCCCTATTCACCTCTTTAGACATCGTTATCCAGAAGTCGGGGTAACAGTGAGTTTTGCTTTTGGGGAGCGATTTCGGCGCCTAATTTTACTCCGGTTATTTTTCTCGAGCTAGACGGTTTCTGTGCTATATGTAGTTGAGTAGAGAATTCTTTTCCTCCGCTTCCCACGTGACTTTGATTGATTTGATTGATTGGTTTGATGATAAACTTCGGAATGTCGGCGTAGATTTTACCTGTAAAAAAAGGGTAACTCTAGATCACAAACTTCAGTGTACAGTAACAGCTGAAATAAGATGGGCGCACAAGGGTTTAGAGATTATTTTATATCAAAACTCATGTCAAAACAGATAAGGTATTTAGGGAATAAATATCATGGACTGAAATGGCGGGGTATGTACCCTACAATGATTTCCAGGAGGAAGCAAAATCGTATATTTGTTTAAACCATGAAATCGAGGCGCCTATGTGTGCTCTGGAAAACGCATTACTATTGCAGGGCTGGACGCATACCAACTCCAAAGGTGTATGCGGCACAAGTGTTGAGATGTTTGAATTTGATCCTCAACCACAAGAATGTGTTTTGACTACTAATCAATTACCGCGGTACTCACCTAGACCGTGTGCAATTATTGGGAACACGGATCCAGCAAACAAACCAGACCAACATTTGTCAGCTATCTACATTGACGAGAATGGTAATGGGAAGTATTTCGATTCCTTTGGACGACCTCCACTAGAATACCATTTACGCTTCCTGGCGAGATGGTTCGATAATGTTTCTGTATTTTAGATTAAATAATTTACCAATGGTCGATTAGTTTTTCACTACATGTTTAATTATAAATGATAAAATAACCAAGTTATTGTACAATGCTTGTTTTTCTACAATTCTAATATGATAAATACAAACAACTTTAGCACTTTAGTGGTTTTAATTATGACTTAGGGTGACTGTAACATTTGATTGTAGGTTGAAACTTGTTTCAGCTAGAGGAGCCTAGATACAGAAACAAGACGCAGATGTTTAAAACAGTTTCTACGAACAACCAAGGGTTTAGAATCCCTATACGGACAACGTACTTTTTTTAATTACCCGCCATAACAATTAAATCTACTTTTAAGATGTGCTACTAGATAGAGCCACGATTAACCTCTATTACAGAAAACATTCATTAGTTTTAAAAATACACCAGTAGATGGCGTCACAAACAATCAGGGTACGAAGAACAGAACAAGTTCCGGAGGCCTATAGTTGCTTTATGAGATAGTATGTGGACCCCTTTATTAGAATACCATTTAAAATTTACAGTTTTCCCGCATAGTAAACAAGGGGGCCCGACCCGAGAGCAAGTTCCGGAGTCTTATAGCTGTTTACGAGATGGAATATGGCCTCCATTATTAGAATACTATTTCAAATTTCAAGTTTTCCTGCCATAGCAATTACAAAAATGGCCGTCAAAACAAAAATTGCCGACAAGCCACGCCTACAAAATCGCCGACAATCCACGCCCACAAAATGGCCGACAAAACAAAAATGGCCGCCACTGGTCAGAAAACAGGGACGTGCCCTATCCTTAGCTCCTCCAATCAGAACGCGCGACCTGGGGCTGTATGCGTGCGCACTATCAATCATATAGAAGTGGGGAGAACGGCGGGGTCACTCCTTTTAATTATGTCATAATAAAAAAAAGTGGTGGGGGAAAAGTGAGTTACAATGATTGCTAACATTAATTATGTGTGTGGTGTGTTTAAAAACAGTTGCAATCAGGATAGAATCGAAAGGAACGGAGTTAGGCTTTTTGAGGGAATAGTTACTACCCAAGAATTGCCTACATAGCCGTATATGTAGTACGTATAGACAATCACCACGTCTTATATGTGTATCAGGAGACCCTCAGAAAACCGTATATAAACGACAATGGGAATCATTCCCATTACCTACAACATGCTAAGTGAAGCGTGTTATCTCTGACCTATCAGCTCGGAGAATACTATCTTAATGTATATCGAGTATCCGTACGAGTAGCTCATTTGTATAGTTTTAGAATCTGTAATAATGTATTTAGTCCACGTTATTCACCCCGTAAGTGTACGAACGTCTGCATTTCGTCATACCTGCAAATCCAATTATTCTTTAAATATTAATTTTGTTAAATTTCATTTTACCATAATTAGCAGAGTACCTATTTATTTTATCCCTTTTAAGTTTCTATTCGTTCCTTTTACTCAAAAAAACTAGTTTAATAGAATCGTCGCAATACGAAAAGCACACCTACCTACATGAATGTTGGCTTTTGCATACAACCTAAATTACAGTCATACAGGTGACTATAACTTGCAGTCACTAGTTCTGTGTTTAAAACATTACTTCAACCACAGACTTCTACCAAATAGTAGTTAAAATATGCTTTAGCTAAACAATAAAATATTTTGGTTTGTGCGATTATCATATGGCAGTTACTGATTTTATATCTTTCGTGTAAACTACATTAAAACTACGTTTATCGTTACGAAAAACGATAAACGTAAACACTTAAAGAAATGATAATGCTGTAATCAATTTGACTTTTCTTAAATCTAGGACACGGTTTTATAACAATAGCAGAATGGACCTAGTATAGGATGAAAAAGCTTTCCATTTACTAAATTTGAACAAATCATACAATGTGACATGTCTTTACTGGTAAGTAAAAACAGTTTATAGAGTCACAGTATTGATAAAGTACTAATTTTAGCAGGATACTCCTATCGAAACTAAACGAAAAAGATGGACTAGGTTATTAGCAATAGTGTCAGCGTCTGTAACAATTGGGTTGTATATTCCCGTAGGATATAATATTGGAGTAGTAAACTCTCCAGCGAGTGTAAATGATTTTTCTTCATACCTACACAGGATAATTTTTAATCCTTTTGTTTAGATAATACAAACGTTCTGTAAAGAAAGTATTCGCACAAGATACGATACGTACCTTAGTGTAGGACAATTACAATTTCTTTGGTCAGCGATCGTATCGGTTTTTTTAGTTGGTGGTGCAATCGGGTCTCTGACAGGATCATGGTTAGCAGATTATATAGGTCGAAAAGGCGCATCAATTGTCAGTGGTGGATTATCATTGGTTGCAGCGATTTTGTTCTTAATAACAAAATTCATCAATTCGGTTGAAAGTTTAATACTGGGAAGATTAATTGTCGGTCTGTCTGCAGGTAATATTTTAACTATTTTTAACAGAAGAGTATGAACAAAAACAATAAATGTTAATGAATGTTTAGCGGTTTTGGGGTGATAGTTTTGATTTAGTCATTAATTTTTTTCTGTCAGCACTCTTGAAATGAATTTGCGGTTTGTCACCTCACTCTTCATACCGTCCCGTCGCCTTCAGTTTAGCATATCTACTGATTTAATCTTTGTAACGTTGGAAACGATAAGCTGGAATCACACAACAGCCATTTTATTATAGATAAGATTTCTAAATGTACGTTATCTGCACTCGACATTCCTTTCTCCGAATATAAAGAAAATAATGAAATTTTTTATCGCACTATCAATTGCATATCACCGTTAGCATGTCTTTCGAGTAGGTTATGTGCCTACTAAGGCATTAACGATATTTGTCTAGGTAACGTTTGTGTTTTTTGACGTTTAAATCTTTATTTTTTACCGAATTTTTCTCCCTTGATAGGCTATTTGTCTTTCTTTGTTGCCCATCATTTTAACTACTTTAAAATAGTTTAAAACATCAAGTCGAATGAGACGTGAATCTCGAAACAAGAGCACTGTAAATGTGCTATAAGTGTTTATTATTAAGTGTATTTAAAGAAAACTCATATTAGATCCAAAATTTTATTAAATTCTTATACACATTATTAAGAACGACATAAAGTGATGTTACATAATTTTACTATGGTTCCAGCTCATCTTCATAGCGTCAAGAAGAGAGTCGAGAAATATGTAGCAGCTCTGCTGTGTAGATATTTTATATGATAATTGTGAAAAAGACTGCCCGACACTCATTTGCGTCAAAATGTTAATGCTTATGATGATCTTGAAATCGTAAGAAACAAAACGATTTTTTGGAGTGTTAGTATTTGTACCTAGATGATTATTTTATACAGTTTCAAGAAACCTATGTGGGTCTATTTTTCTCTTATGACGGTTTGCAATCAATGTCTCTAAGAGCATCGTTAAAACCGCATATTATGCTTTCATTCGAAACACTTTATGTTATGCGATTCTCACTTGGGAACACTGCTGTCCTTGGTCTAGAGTTTGTGACATGCAACGCAAGGCACTGAGAATAATTTCGTGCTTAAGCTATCGTAATGATTGTCGCGAGGTTTTTAAAAATCTCACTTATGTTGACCTTTCCTGTATTTTTTATTCTGGAAGCAGTTTAGTTCATTATACAAGGAAAAAACATAACAATCTGACTAGATATTGCTGACTATGTGTAACTCAGAATGAAACAATTTTACAGGATCACTTCTTATGTAATTGTCTTCCCCGTGAATGTCAAACCATAAATTTAACAAATTTAAGATAACCAAGAAAAACTCCGTCTAAATGCTTTCTATTCATTTGTTGATGAGATGACAAATAGTAATTCATATATATATATATCTATATATATATATATATATATATATATATATATATATATATATATATATATATATATATATATCAGGTCCGCCTTTGGGAGCTGATCCTATGAGTATCTGCTAAACCAAACTTACTATAATTTTGAAAATTTGGTGACAGGGTAATGATCTAAAACATTTTCACGTTCGTGCCACTTCCGGTTATACCGGAAGTCGGTATAGTCGCTTATTTTAAATGGAACACCCGTATATTAATACATTTTGGATTCTATGTCGAATTTTAAGGTAAGTTTGTTAAATAAACTAAATACGAAATTTCAGTTGTTTTAAAAAAACATTTTTCTAAAAAATTGACAGATGCGGTCTTAGTAATAACTCGTTAATTGTTCTGTTCCTGTCAAATAATTTGAATAAAACTTTGAGGTGTTGTAGGCAAAGGTTTATTGCAACAGTCTGCAAAAATGACATTTGTATTTTTCATAAAAATAAAATTATGAATGTCTAAACTTGACTATCAAAAATGCAAGTTACTCAAAAAATCAAATGGAAACCCCTATTTTTATTACTCAGATCGATTTAACGTCAAAAATTAAGGTAAGTTTGTTTAAAACTTTATTTGCCTAAACGTAACAGTTTCATACTTATTATCAAAAAGTCCCAATTTTAAAATTTGTGATAAAAATGAGCTACATACTTAAATCTAGTATTCCTTGCTCGTAGTCACCATGGAAACCAAATAATTGAGAATTGAAATAAAGAAAAATATTTGAATAAGTTACTGCAAAAAATTATAAAAATTGATAATTTTATGATTCAAAAGTCATTTTTTTCAAATTCGATATACAACATAAGTGTAAAAATTTAATACTTTATGAGTAAATCGAAAAAAACTACTTTTTACTGCGGACGTAGTAACTACATACTTATCAGTGCATTCTTACACGATAAAGTCGCTTATTTAGTATTTCTTGCTCGTGATCAAATGTAAATTAATTTACAATAAATGTTCAAAATGTTGCCCGTTAGACGCAAGACATTGTTGAACCCGTCTTATAACGACTTCATTTGTAGCCCTTTGAATTTCTTGTGGAGAAAGAGAATTGAAGGAATTTTGCTCTCTTGCAATGCAATCTTCTTTAGTCGTTAGTGGTGTAACATAAACAATATTTTTAGTTCGACCCCAAAGATAAAAATCATTGGCGTAAGATCAGGTGACCTAGGTGGCCATGGAAAGGGACCATTATTGGCAAACCAACGATCTTCAAAATTGCATAAATTTCATGGAAACAGCGTTGGTGTTGTGAGGGCGCACCGTCTTGTTAGTACCATAAATTTTCCATTTCTAGATGTAATCGGGGTTGAATTCAGTGTTTAATATCTCAAGATAATTTTCTCCTAGAAATTAAATTTGTAATCATAAATCGCAACAATCAACTATTTTAAACCTCTCAAATTTTCGTTGTAAAATACACTTCAAAGATTTCGTTATTCCGAATAGCACAAAATACGTTAAAATTCCAAATTTCCTGAAAATGGCATTCGCGAATCGGATTGCTATTTTGTTATTCCAGTAATGCGAGTTTCGGCGATTAAATATGCCATTTTCGTAAATTTAGATTCGTCCGTCCATATGATATTGGTCAAAAATTAGGAATTTCTTGTATTTTGAGCAAAATTGTTTCACAAAATTCGATACGTTTCAAGACATCCGCTTCTTTCAAATGTTGAACTAATTGTAAACAGTATGGTCTAAACTTATGCTTCTTAAGAATTCTTCTGATAGTTGTTGGTGTTAAGCCAATATCTGTTTTCGCGTCGTTTATGGAATTACAAGGATAGGCACGGAAATATCCTAAAGTATAACTTCATTCTGTTCGTTATCAATAGCAGTTTTTGCGAGGCGCAGATTGTTAAATGTGCCAAACTGTTCCAAATTTTGAACCACACGTCTTATTGTATCTGCTGATGGTCGGGGCGCTCAGGATAGCGTTCGATAAATGTTCTTACTGTTCGTTTTACAACTCTATGACATTCTTCGTGAATTAAAATTAAATTCAAATAATCTGTATTAGGATAATAAGTATTAAATTTGTACACTTATGTTGTATATCGAATTTGAAAAAATGACTTAGAAAATTTCTATTTGGCAAAATGACTTTTGAATCACAAAATTATCAATTTTTAAAACTTATTCAAATATTTTCTTTATTTCAATTCTGTTATTTGGTTTCCATGGTGACCACGAACAAGGAATACTAGATTTAAGTATGTAGCTCATTTTTATCACAAATTTTAAACTGTTACGTTTAGGCAAATAAAGTTTTAAACAAACTTACCTTAATTTTTGACGTTAAATCGATCAGAGTAATAAAAAATAGGGTTTCCATTTGATTTTTTTGAGTAACTTGCATTTTTTGATAGTCAAGTTTAGACATTCATAATTTTATTTTTATGAAAAATACAAATGTCATTTTTTGCAGACTGTTGCAATAAACCTTTGCCTACAACACCTCAAAGTTTTATTCAAATTATTTGACAGGAACAGAACAATTAACGAGTTATTACTAAGACCGCATCTGTCAATTTTTTTAGAAAAATGTTTTTTTAAACTGAAATTTCGTATCTAGTTTATTTAACAAACTTACCTTAAAATTCGATATAGAATCCAAAAATGTATTAATATACGGGTGTTCCATTTAAAATAAGCGACTATACCGACTTCCGGTATAACCGGAAGTGGTACGAACGTGAAAATATTTTAGATAAGTTAGCCCTAACATCATTACCCTGTCACCAAATTTTCAAAATTATAGTAAGTTTGGTTTAGCAGATAGTCATAGGATCAGCTCTAAAGGCGGATCCAGTATATATATATATATATATATAAATATATATATATATATATATATATATATATATATATATATATATAAACTTACCTTAAAATTCGATATAGAATCCAAAATGTATTAATATACGGAGTGTTCCATTTAAAATAAGCGACTAGTACCGACTTGGTATAACCGGAAGTGGTGAACGTGAAAATATTTTAGATAAGTTAGTAACATCATTACCCTGTCACCAAATTTTCAAAATTATAGTAAGTTTGGTTTAGCAGATAGTCATAGGATCAGCTCCTAAAGGCGGATCAGTATATATATATATATATATATATATATATATATATATATATATATATATATATATATATATTGTGTTTTAAATATTTTTATTGTAATTAACTCTAATATTTTTTGAGGAATGTAACTGCTTTTGTACAGTAACATTAAAAAAACACAAAATAAAAAAAAAGAGAATAAAATAGAAAACACATGTAATATAGTTTGATGGTGTTGCATGGTTATTATATCCGTTAATTAATATTCGTATAGGTTTAACAACCTGCACTGTTCCAATGTATTTAATTGAATTAGCACCAAATTATCTCAGTGGCATAATGGGAGTGTTCTGTCAATTAGGTGTTACATTTGGTGTACTGATCGCTCAAGTTCTGTCTCTTAGACAAATATTAGGTGGGTAGATAATATTTATAAACCTTTACTCTCTTGAATTTCTCGTGTCTACAGGAACGGAAGATTTGTGGCCTTATTTATTATCATTCTACGCAATTTTGGTTTTTGTGTTTATGATAACAATACCAGTACTACCTGAAAGTCCAAAATATTTGTTATTTAAAAAAACGAGATGAGGCTCTAAAACGTAAGTATTTTTAGTGTAATATTGAAATGTAAACTTTCAAACTATAAACTCATAATTAGAAATAATTATCTTGTCGTAAGGTTTTTAAATCGTGTATTTCCATGTAAATTATGCAATGATAACAACATCTAGGTATATTTATAGTCATTCCTTACTGACGGCGATAACTGTAATCGTTCTCGAAACGTATACAGATTGTATAATTTTATGTTGGAATACAAGATTTAAAAACCTAAAAGGTAAGTATTTCTAATTACTATCTAATTTGGTCAGAATTAGCACGAATACGTAATGAACCGCAAGCTGTGGTGGAACGTGTAATTATGGATCTAGAAATGCAAATGCAAATTGTTAGCCAGCAAAGTGAAAAAGATTGGAACTTAGGAAAAGTGTTATTTGATAAAAGTTTACTATTGCCTCTTGTACTTGTAATTTCAATGCAAGCAGGACAGCAAATGAACGGTATAAATGCGGTAAGACTTTTTATACGATCTTTGTGTAACTAGTTACAACACAGTAATGATTGATGAGTTACACTTTAATTTTTAGGTGTTTTACTATTCCACTCTAATATTTCAAGCGGCTGGACTATCAGAAATGGAAAGTCAATTTGGTACAATCGGTGCAGGTGTTGCAAATGTTTTGATGGCTTGTGTTTCTATTTACACAATGTCGCGCTTTAAAAGACGGGTTGTCATGCAACTAAGCTGCATTTCATCTATAATATGCTTAATAATTCTTATCGTAGTGGTTACGTTTATGGTAACTATCGTTTATAAAATTTTAAGATTAAAAAAATTTTTTTAAGGATGTGTATGCGTGGTTACCTTACATTTGTATTGCAACGGTGCTCGCATATGTCATATCATTTGGTATTGCATTGGGCCCTGTTCCTTATTTTATTGGTTCGGAATTATTTGAAGTGGGACCTCGACCAAGTGCAATGGCTTTAGGAAGTATGGCAAACTGGGGTGGAAACTTTGTAGTAGGTTTAACGTTTCCACTTATGCAAGATGGAATGGGAGCGTACTCTTTTATTATTTTTGTGGTATTTACCGCAGCACTATTTTTACTTGTTAGGTAATATAACATTCGTTTTCGACTTTACCAACAAACAGAAAGATTTATTGTTTTCTTCTTAGGAAGAGAATATCTAATTTAAAATGACAATGGCGGCTTAAGATTAAGTTGAATTGAGTAGAAATAATTGTAAATAAAATGTATGTTTGGTATATCTCTTAAACATTGACGTGCGCACGCGGGGTGGGGGCATGTGGCCCCCCCCCTGATGCGTGAACAATTTTTTACCAATGCACACTTATTTTACTTCTTTACATTTTCTCAATATTATATGTGGATAAAGAAAAACAAAATATTAAATTCATACTGTTGTCGCTATCCGCTATTAATTATTATATGAATATCTACGGTAACCCTCACATGGTCACACGCTTACCCCTTAAAATGTTTCACTCTCATTGTAATCATACTTTCTCCACTCTCAAGTTACGGCAAAGGAAATTTTAAAGAACTGATCATTAAGTATTGGTTGGGTTCTCTGCCCTGGTTCCGACATGCGATACGACAAAGGGACGTGAACGTTCTTTATTCTGAATCAAAAGTCAATGTTCAATTTCGAGTTTGGGTATCTGATTTAAGTCGCCACTCATTATTCAATGCTGCGAGTATGAGCGAAGAGGCGATACTGTACAAATGATATACGTATTGTCCTGCATCTGAAACCAACTTAACGCGCCATATGTTACACTATGTTGAAAAATGAGAGTTTTGAGACAAGCCTCTAAATGAGACATACAAAAATGAAAGAAATTTTATAGTATATTAATCGAATTCTCTTGTAATCGTTAAGTAAGGGTAACATCTACTTATACTTTTCTCCTTAGTAGCGAAATTTAAAAATTCACCCTTCCAAATTAAATTCATGATTTTCTGAAGCATCTCAATGTTTCAAATGTGTGACCTTGAAGTAAAAAAAATTCCTACGGAGATTTTTTATTGCCTCAACTGCATATGTCAAGAACTGCCATTGACCAACATTTGTTTCGTAATCAAACCTTGGTAATATTAGTAAAGAAGAAGCAAAAATTATTTGAACCTGAGCACCCTATATTGTTATACAATGAGTATATTTTAGATTTTATTTACCGGAGACAAAAGGACGTGATCCATCAGAAGTAGCTCTTTTATGTAAAAATGGTTTTCGGTCACGAGTGTTGGATTCACCTGTTGGTTCTGCCATTACTGTTGAAACTGTACCTGTGCCTGGATTAAAAGTGTAACAAGTTGTTGGACACTACAGTATTACTTATATGTGATATGTTGTAAGATTATTAAAAAATGAATTGTTACGTCGTTCAAGTGCAACACAGTATTACTGGTGAATATTAAGTATTAAATAAAACAATTATTATAGTTAATTAACCTTTATTTTTTTTAATTTACTAACGTTTGATACCAGTGACGGAGCAAATACATGCGTTGATGATCTACATCCTGTATTCTGCAACCATTTGCTCTTTGCAACTTCTGCAATCGTATACCTTTTCGTTACATCCGGTTCCAGGATATTACTAAATAATATGGAATTCATTGCGAGTTACTCATTTGATACTTACTTGAATAATTCATTTAGCGAAGGTGAAGTGTCCTGGTATATGCAATATGTTGCAATACACGCTGTTTTATCCATTTGACGTTTTACCATTTTTTTAATATTAGAATCGTCAAACGGCATTGAACCGGATAACATGATGAACAATATACAACCCATTGACCATATATCATACATTTTGGGTTCATAAGGAACTCCCTATTACATACAAAAATTTTGGTTTATTTTTTAAAATCTATCAACTTACCTTTAAAATTTCGGGTGCAGCGTATGCTGCTGAACCACAATACGTGCACGATAAAATTTTCATTCCAGTTTTTTCATCTATGCTTTTCCTTGCAAATCCGAAGTCTCCTAATTTGACTGTACCATTTTGTGATAAAAGTATGTTTTCACACTTCAAATCCCTATGAGCTATTTCGCGATTATGTAAATACTGAACTGCGTCTACAATTTGTCTGAAAGAGAGGTTAACATATATAAGTACATTTATCAATTGAAACATATATGTTTACATTGATTATTGTCGACATATTCATTATGAATCCTGATAAATGTATGCAAATTCAGGTTATTTTCGATCTCAATTCCCGCATATCAAAAAAAATTGCAAAAAATAGTTTAAGTACTACCATGTATTTAGAGCAAAGCTATTTCTTACCTAAAGGGAAAGTTTTGTAACATGTTGTTTGCTCGATTGTTTGTTCGAGCGCGCTGTGTGTGTGTGTGTGTGTGTGTCGTGGTGCGTGCGTGCGTGCGTGTGCGTATGTGCGTGTGTGCGTGTGTCGTGTGTGCGTGCGTGTGTGCGTGCGCGTGCGTGTGCGTGTCGTGTGCTGTGGTTGCGTGTGCGTGCGCGCTGCGTGCGTCGTGCGTGCGTGGCGTGTCGTGTGCGTGCATGTGTGCGTGCGTGCGTGCGTGTGTGTGTGTGTGTGTGTGTGTGACTATACACAATTTTCACAAATTAGAAAAAATAAAAAATACCATTTATTCTCTGCTATTATTACGAAACATCATAAAATCTTGTTCTACCTGGAAATAGTTTTAATAACACAAATTACATAATTTGAGTTATCTTAAACTATGAGGTGCACTTTAAAGAGCAATAATTTTCGTCCTTACAAGCCGAAATATTTGATTTTCAAAGCCAACTTATTAAATTAAAAATCACAAATTTTAAATGTACTAACCAATATTAAATTTAATAAGGATAAATAATGTGTTGTAAATTAAAATTATTATTAATTTATTAAATACATAAATAAAGTTTACCTCAGTAGGATTTGAACCTACGACCTGTACTTTGCTAGAGTACCGCTAACCAACTGCATAAAGACAAAATTTACATCGATTGGGGCTTAAACCTTGATGGCGCGTTGGTTCGCGGTACTACAAACTAGGTTCAAATCTATAAACTTTATGTATTTTAATAAAATTAATAATATTAATTACATATTACCTTTGAACTTATTCGTTCATAACAAAACTAATAATAATGTGTTGTAAAGTTTCAATTACAAATATTAGTTCGTTTACATTTTATTTACCGGTTAAAATAGTAGATCAGCTCATGCGCGTCAATATACAGGGCATCAACACAACCAGCGACTTGGCTCAATCGTATTTTTTAATTTTCCTCTCACAAATTGTCTATTTTACAAATAATTGATTAATTTTGACCTAAAATTATGTAATTTATGTTCTTAAAACTATTTTCAGGTAAAAAAAGATTTTATGATGTTTCGTAATAAAAGCAGAGGGGAATAAATAGTATTTATTTTTTTTTCTGATTTGGTCGAAACTTGGTATATGGTGTCTTTGTTGCATTCTAAATACATTTTCTTAATACAATTTTTCGATATCTTGTCAATTATATATATATATATATATATATATATATGTGTGTGTGTGTGTGTGTATGATATTTTTTCTTGGAAATTTGTGTAAATAAACGTACAAATTAATTCAACGTTTCGGGAACGTCCTTTGTTCCCTTTGTCAACAATTTATTTTGACAATTACAGAAATTGAAATAAGGTAGCTATTTTTAACAAGTACAGAATATGAAACAAGGTAACTAATTTAAATTTAATCTGGATGAGTGTGTTTAACTACGGGTAGTTGCTCTAGTACATGATGTAGAAGGTGTAGAAGTGGGGACGTCAGGAATAGTTGCAGCACAAGTGTTTGGAATTTCTGGAAGATTTGGAGTTGGTTGAAATGTCGAATCAACTTGTTTAATGATATTCTTCCAAATTTGTGGCATTCTAGGAGTGTCATCTCGTTTATTGAGGGCGTTTGGTCTTTTTTCAATATCAACTGCTTCTCTAATAAGGTATATAGAGGTGCAATTAAACGGATATTGTTGGTGTTAATTTGGTGTCCTGTATCTAAATGATGTGCAGATAAAGACGATGATGGATTGTGCTGTTTTATTGATAGTTTGTGTTCATCGGCTCTCGCGTGTAATATTCTATTAGTTTGTCTTATATAAGTTCTTCGACAGTTGTTGCACGGTATCTCATATACTCCTTGGTTTTCATTGGGAATTTTGTCTTTGGGGTTTCTTAAAAATTGGGATAAAGTTGAATGTGATTTGAATATCGGTCTGAAGTCGTTGTTGGGAAATTTCTTTGCTATTCTGCCTGTAATTAGTTACAGTTATTATTTCTTGGTCATCTTACTTCGTTGGTAATTTTCAATATTTCTTGATCTTTGTATCCATTTTGTAGTAATATTTTACTAATAGATATTTTGGATGACGTACCACTAAATGTAATGGATAGAATTGTGGTTCAAAGCGATGGATGCCCCGCGCACAATACCGTAGCAGTAAGGGAATTTTTGGAACAGAATTTCCCTAATCGTTGGATACCAAGAAATGGTCCAACATTATGGCCACCTAGGTCACCTGACCTAACCCCCGTTGATTATTATATTTGGGGAAGAGCTAAACAATTAGTTTATAAGGTCGACATTCTTAATCGGGAACACTTAATCGAAAGATTAATAATAATACTATTAATGTTTTAATAAATCGGACATTTTCTAAAAATTTGCTTTTTTTGAACTATCTAAACTAAATAATGAAAGGCTATTTTAAGTTTTGGCGAATGCGCCTAGGGGGTACTTTGGTAATTAAATTCAATTTTTCCAATTTGTAAAAATTTTTTTGTAAATCTATTCGTGCTATCTTAAAAACCATTCCCCAAGGAAGTTTTACTGAAATTGGAAAAGAAATTAACGAAAGATTTTAAACTAAATCCACGTTTGAATTTTAGTGATTGCTTTTTTACAAATTAAAACTTTCATGTTTAAGAAGTTCTAGGCAAGAACCAAAGACATTTTAGGCTTTTCTGATAAAAGAATATGAACAATCACTTAATAAGGAATAAAAAACTTAGTATAAGTTTGCGATAATACGACTTGTTACTCTTGTATACTTCGATATTTGCAGAAAAGCACGGTAAAATCAAGAAATATTAAAAGTGGCATTATCTCAAAAACGGTAACACTTGGTATATAGGTATGTTTGCTAAATCGCTTGTCGGCATGCTCGCGTGTGCGTGCAAGCAGTGTGTCCGCGCTGTGTGAGTGTGTCCGTGTGCGTCACATTTGTAAATATAATTTGACTTATTTATATATAAATCCGCCTCTGAAATGAAAGTGTTTGTTTTGTATTGAGTTTTCCTCGCAACATCTTACAGTAATAATGTATTATTAGAAAACATTAATGTCGACAAATTGATAACATGTGAAACGGCAAAGAATAAGTCTTATAACATTTACAATAATTATTATTATATATGAATTAAAATGAATTGAATGTAGTAGGTTTTAATTCACATTTAACATTTATTAACACATTTTTCCTTTTTACTAAGGACGGCAGCTGTATTCGTTATGGAAGTATTGTAAAATATAAATATACGATTTTAACCCAAAACGATAAGCGTTTTTAATCACGAAATAAAATCTTGAAACTATTAGAAATAGTTTATTGCAGAAAAGCAAGAGTAGTTAATACACAACAAATGACACACTAAAATTTAAATCTAGTCAATAAAAGTGCCAAAGACCTCAACATTTTAACGAATGAATCTGTAAGTAAAGAAAGTAATTAGAATTTGGCATGGATAATTAAAGATAATAGATAAATAAAATCTGTACTTCATGTTTATTGATTCTATGCAAAATTAAAATTGTTTTCTTCTTTTACTTTATTATATAAAATTATTCTTTCTTTACATTAACAATTTGCTGTTTTTAAAAAGTAAGCGACAACTGACTTTACTGCAGCGTTAAATTTCTGAGCCCACGTCTACCCAATTGGGAAAAATGCGTTTAACAATGTCCCGCTTAGAAGAAAGTTGGAGTATTACTTAACGCCAGCAAAACACAGATATATTAGCTTTCTTTAATCAAATCTTCATAACATTTGCATGAATACGAGAACTCTCAATCATGAACGTACGAACAGGATTATGGTTGGCACAAGCACCTTCCATGTACTAAGAACTATGCTTCATCTTTCAGGGCGAAATATATAAAACCTACTTGTTCACTCTTTCACAACTGGACTTTCCCAACCGCTCCTGATTGCATTCAACAAAAATGTATCCGTCTTATTTCTGATGTTAGTAAGTTAACTTTAAACTGAGCTTCGGATGACAGCTAAACCTAACATTAGCAGAGAACGCTAACTAGATACCAGTGGCGTACCGAGGGTGGTGCTGGGGGCGGTCGCACCGGGCTTCAAGGCTTGTGGGGCATCAAAATGGGGTATAGATATTTTTCTTGAAGGTAAAGCAAAAAAATCACACAAGATCTTAAATAAAGTATAATAATATATAATTTAAGGAGCATTGAAGAGATTAAGCATTTCTAGCCCGCTTCTAGGTAAATAGTATTTGTACCTACCCAATTATGCCGGTCCAAGGGTATAGCTCATCAACCTTACAATGCATTCAATTAGGTGTAACGTATCAACGTGTCTTTCAATAACAGCGAATAAATACTTATATAATATTACTTATAATATTAGTAAGAGCAAAGTATAATACTTTAGTAAGAGGCAGGAGTTACATCCGCAAAGGTAACTTATAACTTTATAAAACACCCTTTAGGGTTCATCGCCTTTAAAGAATTTTTCATTCAATGTGCAAAAGATTAAAATTTATTACTGGTCATATATAATTTAAAGAGTTTATTGCAGATTGAATGTTTCCTCGTCCCTTTCTAGGTAAACAACCTTTGTACTTAGTTATGCCGACACAAGGACTTTCGGGTTTGTGAATCATCCTGCTGCAATAGAAATGCAAGTTGTAAAGTGCAACTGTACGCCATTGCAATTAGATTGTTTCAACGCATCATAACGTCTTATTATATGATGCAAAATAGTGAAAAAGTGTAAAAGGTGCTGTGTATGTACAAGTGCATTCTGGATATTAGAAAAAAACTCTTTAACGGTGAGCTACTCTTTAAAGAATTATTATTTTATTTGTACTTTTTAGTTTTTAATTACTTCTCTGTTTTTTTAAATTTTCATATTAGAATTAATTTCAATACTTTTAGGGTAATTTTAGATTTTTATTTTTTTCAAAAAACCATTTAAACTTATTCAAAATGTTTTTAACAACGTTAAAAAATCTCGCAAATTTTCAGACGATATCAAACAATTAAATTTTGAACCGTTCCATCAATATTATTCTAGGCAGTTATCGTGAAGAATTCACAACTTTCAGTTTTCCATATATCCAAAGATTCATTAGATTTACTAAAGCCACTATTTTGTAGATGAAACGACAACAACCAAGTGGTGCTGAGAACAGGGCGAAGAAAAAAGCGAAGGATGAAGCAGCGAAAAAGCAAGAAGGAGCACTATTGAAATTCCTGGGTTCGATGTCAACCAACAGCAGTGCCAGTCAAAACCTTGTCGGGGTTTCAGGAACTGATGATGAAGTTGTAATGGCAGTTCAAGATCAAGGTGACACTGAAGTTGAAATTACCCAAGCAACCACGGAAACTACAACCATAGTTGAAACTGAAAAGCCTCAGATCTCCGCAGAGGCAGAATCCAGTTCGACTAACAAGGTTAATTTAAGAAAGCGCTTTGGATTTGATCGATATCGGGCAGTGGCCAGCGGTTATTTCGGACAACATTAGGATGCACCTAATTGTGACTGGTTCGGATCAACTCCAGAACATAAACCATCCGTTCGAGAAGTTTACAACTTCACTTGGAGAAAAAGGAAGCTGACCAAAGCGTGGTTCTTTAAGAAAATGCCAAACGGCGAAAAAGTACGCCGTACATGGATGTGTTATTCTCCAACAAGAAAGTCCTTGTTCTGTTTCTGTTGTCGGTTATTCCTGACCCTGACCCAGTCTGAACCTGCCTTTGTTTCAGTAGAAGGTTTCAGAAACTGGAGAAACTATCGCCCGAGTAATAGACCACGAGTCAGTCCATCACATCAACAATCGCTGTTGAAATGGAAGGAGCTTGAACTTCGGCATCGTACCGGTTACACCTCGACTGTACCACTCAAGTACAAATCCAGAAAGAGCAAGAAAAATAGAGAGATACTTAAACGAATATTCGACATTATTAGCTTCTTGGGCAAACAAAACTTGGCTCTAAGAGGCCATCGGGAAGGTGACCCCTTCGAATCGACACAGAATAAAGGCAATTTCCTTGAGCTTGTAAAGCTTTTGTCTAATATGATCCCGTTCTCAAAGAACCACTCTTGGGATCCAACTTGAGGTGCTGCACAACCATCTTACTTGTCTCCGAAAGTTCAAAACGAGTTTATAAATTTATTGGGTGAACAAGTTCGACGTCGTATTATCCAGCGGGTAAAAGAAGCCAAATATTTTGCTATAATGTTTGATAGCACACCGATGTGTCTCACATGGATCAAACTTCAAGTGCTTCGTTATGCTGTGATGGAAGGCCACCGTGTGTCTGTTGAAGAGTCTTTTATCCACTTTATTGACACCGAGAAGAAGAATGCCGCCGAGATTGCAAGAATGATTTTGAATAAGCTAGAGGCGGACGGCCTCGACATCATGGACTGCCGAGGTCAAGGATACGATAACGCTGCTGTGATGAAGGGAACACTCGGGGTTCAGAAACGAATTTGCGATATAAATCCAAAAGCCCAGTATATTGCCTGTTCGAACCATAGTTTAAACCTAGCTGGGATCCATGCGGCACAAGAAGAAGCAAACTCTGTGACCTTCTTCGGGACGCTTGATCGTCTCACACCTTCTTCTGCAATTCCACTCACCGCTGGGACGTGCTGATCAAAAACACTGGAACGAGTCTCAAACGATTAGCCCAAACACGCTGGAGTGCGAGAGGCGAAGCGGTCAAAATGGTTAAAAGCCACTTTCTTAAGATTTTGAAACCCTTGAACTTTTAACTGAGAGAACCGAAAATTCGGAAACGGGATCCGCGGCTGGCAGCTTGCTCGCGGCGATGCAGTCATTCACGTTCTTGACGTCTCTAGGCTTCTGGGCTCCAGTTTCAACAGAAATAAACGACGCACAGGCATATTATGCAGAAGAAGGGCTTGAGCGTTCGGGATTGTGCAGCAAAAATGAAAGCGTTAAGTGAATTCTCACGACTTCGAGGAAAACGTAGCCGATGCTAGTTTGAGCTATGCGCAGTCTGTGTGTTCTGAACTTGGAATCCCTACGGAACCACAGCGTCGAATACGTCGTAAAAGAAGATGCCTGAGAAGAAGCCGCCGATGCCGGGTTAAGCTACAGAAACGAACTTCGGTTGGAAATATGCAGTTCCATGAATAGGGTGAACAAGGAGATTTCAACAAGATTTGAACAACTTCATGAGGTTGCTGACAAATTTGGCTTTGTTTCTCCAAGGCAACTGTTAGACGATCTAATCGACATTGATCTTTGCAACGCTCCTGATGATGACGTTGACAAGGATGAATGTTTAGTCGAGAGAAAGCGACTAATAAATTTTGCCGCAGCATCTTCGGCCTTGAACTTGAAGGACCAAGGGCCTTTGAAATTGCTTACCTTCATTCAAAAACATAACCTTTCCGATTCAGTGCCCAACATTGCCATCCTACTGCGTGTGTTCCTAACTCTAGGAGTTAGTATAGCTACTTGTGAAAGGAGTTTCTCCAAACTCAAATTAATAAAAAACTATCTTAGGTCAACTATGAGTAACATGAGATTAAACAACCTCGCAATTATGTCAATCGAGCATGAGCTGGTCAATGAGGTGAGCTTCGACACAGTGATTAATGACTTCGCTAGTCAGAAAGCTCGTAAAGTAAATTTGTAATTGTAAAATTTATTTCTGTCTTTGTTAAGTGTTCGGTAATAATAATAAACTTGTTAAATTCTACTCGGAACCTTTGATTTTATCAATTTGGGGAGGCATCAAAAACTTCGCCGTACCAGGCAGCACTTACCCAGTACGCCACTGCTAGATACGTACAAGTTGAACAAAACTAACATACGTGAAATCATGGAATACGCGTTTCACTTCTACCCCGTTTGTTTGTATTCAAAATAATATATACCTATCATGAACAATTTTATTAGCTAGAAGGACTTACCTAAAGAATAGTTTAGATTTACTTTCCGACAATGCACCATGCAATCGAATATATTCAGTAAGTCCCCGTGCTTGCAGTAATCCATAAACATGTAAAGGTAATTGTTAATTTCTATTATACTTATAATACTAACGATGTTTGGATGATCAAGCGAAGACATAATACTAAAAATAACAAGATTATATCACTTAAAATGAATGTTAAAGTTTACCTAATTTCTCTGGGTAAAAATTTTCTATTGAATTCAGAGTGTGAATTTTTTGTATTAACAATTTTACATGCTAGCTTTTTTTCTACTCCGTCGCGTCGTAATAACCCTACGCAAACTTTGCTATATGTACCTTCTCCAATTTGTCTTCCAACTACATATCCTAAACGTTTCAAATACTTTAAATTATCGAGCTGTGAAAATTAAATTTTAATAGGGATGAAAATGTTGCTATTTATTACCTCATGCGCTTTACATTTTGCCATACGTTTTCGATTACATGCCATTTTGCTTTTAACTAGCCACACTTTATTAAATTATTAGGTACTACTTTAACCGTTGTTAAATTTAGATTAACAAAAATTTATACCGATACAAAATGTATTATCAATATGACATCTTTGTGTCAGATAATAATTAATTCATTTATTCATTCTACGCTTGCTGGGAATACCTATGCAATTACTAACCTATTTAAACAAAAAACTTTACTAAAGTTAAAATACTATATCTTTCTTTGCGTTTTTTAATGGTGTATTTGTATATTAACGCTAGACAGGCTAAACGATTCGATAACACAGTTATCTTCGTCAGTATAATATTATCTATTAACATTCTTAAAGATGTTGAAACAATTTTGTTTGTGAGGTCGATGAACAAGAATATGATGTTAAAAATAAAAATAGAAAATGGATAATCCAATATGCCTGACTTTTGTAAACAATTTATTACGGACGATTTTAAAAGTAATTTAACTAAAATTTTAATTACTAAAATTGACATAGGGGTTTTTTGAAATTCATTTTTGACACTAATAGTATACAGGGCTTTTCACGATGAGCGTTAATTACACGTTTCTGGCAAACCAGACAACGGATCAACCTGAGAATTTGACAGTATGCATAAATTAATATGATCTACACGCCTAAAATATTTTAGATGATGCGGCGTTGCTGCTTCTACTATAAAGTAGCGACTACTTTGATTTTACAAATGGAACACCCTGTATATAATATCATATTATGATTTCTTATTACTTTGTTAACAACTTCATGTACTATTTCCCTATACCTACCTATTACCGGTTATGAGATATAAATTAATTTCGATTTTTTTTTACAAAACATGTACTTTTATAAACGCTAATAATCTTGAACTCTCTGGTACTAAGACGATCAAATTCGAAATGGAGTGGAGTAATACCATGAGGATCTTCACTTCGAGTCATATTTTTATTTGCCTCATACAGAGTCTTGCAAATACTTTGTTTACATGAAGAAAGGAGTGGAAGTCAATTTTTTCAAATGGAACACCCTGTATATTTACACATTTTTGAGCTCTACATCCAATTTTAGATTGACTTTAATCAGATAATGCTATTTCGATTTCGAACCGTTTTCAAGATAAACTGTTTCAAACAGAAACTGACGTGGTTTCCTTGTATTCATCACTTATTTTTGAAATTTAACAGATTCCGTTCGATCAGTCACAGATAATACAATGAATAAATCATTATTAAAATATTCTTCAACCATTAAATGAAACTTCTCTTCAAACAATAGTTTTATTAACGCTGACACACGAACTGAAAATAATTTCATGAATTAGTAAGTTAATTCAATTATCAGTGTATTTCAGAATATGTTCGTACACATCTCCACCTCTACTTAAACAAACATGTAATCTCTTCAAAGGATTTTCATGTGTAGCGCTTCTGATTAAGTCTGGAGTTAAACTATTGAAAGCAGTTCTAACTCTCGATTTCATATCTTCCATTGTTGTTACTGGGTTGGAGTAAACCTTATTTTGAATGAAACCCCACACAAAATAATCTATTGGATTGCCATCTGGTGTTCTAGGAGGCCAATGAAAAGGTCCTTTTTTACCAATTCATCTGTCTTCGAAGATTTCAGTTAAAGCTTCGCCTACTGAACGAGAATTATGGGGTGGAGCACCATCCATTTGGTACCACACACGTTCTCTTCCTGGCCTATTATTTAAAATCATTTGAATTCCATTTCTCAGTAAATCTTCATATTTAGTTGCATTCAAATTATCATCATAAAACTCGATATAAAAATTGACTCATTCTTTATGGCAAAAATACATTAAATTGCCATCTTTCTTGAAAACCCTTTGGCGAACGACATGAGGATTTTCTAGCGCATATCAATGACTGTTGTGTCTGTTGAAAATTCATTTTTTGTAAACTTGGTCTCATCTGTCCATATGATATTGTCAAGGAAATGTTCATCCTCTTGATTCTTGACAAGTAACCATTCAAAGAATTCCACTCTACGAGGCAAATCAGTCTCTTTCAAATATTGGACACAGTAGAATTTATAGGAATGCCATTTGTGCTTATTAAGAATGCGATAAATTGTCACGTAGGGTATACCTATCTCCCTTTCAGCCTCGTGTAGAGAAGCATTTGGAAAATCATTAAAAATCCCAAAATGTTATGCCATTGTCACCATCATACACTTCAGGCTTTCTACGAATGATTTTTGGACGAAAGGTTCCATTCAACCTACAGTTTTGTAGTAGTCGATTTATCACATTATTATTCGGCTTCGGAAGTTGTGGATATCTTTCATAAAATACTCGGCATGTTCTACTTGCAATTCTATTGCACTCACCATGAATAATTAATAAATTCAAGAAATCTTTATTACTGTAACCTAATGTTGACATTTTTCTATTATAATTAGTATCACAATCAGTCAAACCACCAAGGAAAGTTTGACGTTTGAAAATTGGATCATTTATTTTTCCAAAGCACACTATTAAAAATATTAATTTGCAATGTTGTACGGTAGAGACACTCAATACCTCAATGCTTACAAATTGTAACTTTATCTAAGGTACATATCAATTTCGAATTGACTGATTTGAGACTGTTGAAAAACTAAATCGAAAAGAAATTGTATTACGTAGTATAAAATAGATGTTAAATCTCAAAAATAAGTGATGAATACAAGGAAACCACGTTAGTTTCTGTTTGAAACAGTTATCTCGAAAACGGTTCGAAATCGAAATAGCATTATCTGATTAAAGTCATTCTAAAATTGGATGTAGAGCTCAAAAATGTGTAAATATACAGACAAATTAATAGAAATCATAATACGATATTATATATATATATATATATATATATATATATATATATATATATATATATATATAGGGTGTTCCATTTGAAAAATTAAAGTAGTCGCTACTTGATAGTAGAAGCAGCAACGCCGCATGATCAAATTATTTTAGGCGTGTAGATCATATTAATTTATGCATACTGTCAAATTTTCAGGTTTATCCGTTGTTTGGTTTGCCAGAAACGTCTAATTAACGCTCATCGTGAAAAGCCCTGTATTGAGTATCAAGAACAGTAAGGGACGTTTACCGGTCGACGGCTGGAGGCTCAGCGATAGCGAAGCCTGCAATTTGGCTGGAGACTGGTACAACCCTTAATGTTCGTGATGCTCATACTGTTTTTTGCACGATTGTATTAAATGTACCACAAATGAAATTATTTAATTTCTACTAAATAAACGAAAAGTCAAAAGTCACGTTTTAAATAGAAATGTCCAAAGTGGACGACTATTTTCAAAATTCTCTCTTCTCTAATTAAAACTTATATAGCAGCATACGCGCTACTCACTGGACGCATATTTGTATGTAGCGGACGCAAGCTACCATCGGATACGATCGGAAAATGCCGAAGTGTAATTTGTATGTAAGAGACGTATTACAACTGAAACTGTAGTCTCTTACATACACAACGTTTAAATGCTGCATAAATCATGCCTAAGTGATAAAGAATCGTGTTGTAATCTTAGAATAAAAAAAAATACATGGATGTTTAGTAAAAAATAGTTACTAATTTCATAACATCTCTTGCTAAACGATTTGTGATCGTTGAAAACATTGATTTGTATAAAGAAAGATAATGGCTCATTTATTAGCCTTACTAATAACAACAAATTAATATAAACGAGATTATAAGCACTATTTTCTGAACTTATTACCACCAAGCCCTACGTTTTTTTCTACGCAAATTTGTAACGAGTGTGGTGCCTGTTTTTCCCACTGTCTCCAAAAAATTTTCTTCCAGAAAAAGTATTTTTTCTCCAATTTTTCTTCTTGCCACTGACGTTGGCTGAATAGAATTTTATTTCCTTTGCGGCGAGTTGCTGTGGCAGAAGTACTATTTTGAAGAAATTCCTTTATATTTGAATGCAGTATGCATTCCACTGAATGCAGACGTTGTGTGTGCATATTTATCTACATTATTTAAATAGGATTGTATAGCAGGATAAAATTGTTGAGGATCTTGTTCAAGTTTAGTGACTGTATCATTAGAATGCGATATCCATTTAGCTTTTAATTCTGCAATTTCAATTTCTGAAAGCAAGCACGTTTCGTTATTAAGCTGCAGTAGTCCATTTCTAGATGAAGTTATTTCATTTTTGTGTGACGTACTCTCGGACGTACTAGCTGATGGTGGTAAAACACACCCCAAAGTAGGTTCTGTTATTTCTGTATTTTGTAGTGTAAGAAATATTCTTTCAGGTGCAATTGCCGGTTGCAATTTCGTACAACGTTAATTTAGCGTTTATGGAGGTTATTTATAGCCGATAAAATATTATAATTTCTAACCACTAATGCTTGATGCTTGCAATATTTGCCGTTAAATCCTACAGAGCACGTAACATAACATATCAACCTTGTAATTTAGTTCATTTTTGTTTCACTCTCGACTCCATCTGTTCCATATTTGCTAACATCACTTTGCAGTTCGTGTTATAGTGTTTTAGGTACCTAGAGGTAACAACTTTTGACTCTCGACCAAAAATTAAATCCAGAATCCTTTGGTTATATTATGATTCAAAGCTTGTAAATAAAATCTGCTAATTGTGTTACGTGGAAGGCCTTTGTGCGTTCGAGTGGAATATCTTTCAATAAGCGGAACAACTTCTGTATAGTTATTTATATCCGTACCTCTTAATGGAAGGTCTTGCCGATAGAAAACTGCCCACTCCTGAATTCTTGTCAGCATGTTCTCAACATATTTTTTCTTTTGGTATAGAATTGTTTGCCATAATGTCTATCAAAACAAAATTTTCATAACTATCTCCTACCTCTTCCATTTTCATACAATAATAAGTATGGTAAGCAGACGAGACTGAATGGCCCCTTTCGAATAATTCAATTATTCTTGCTTTTACTTCAGGTCCTACAGGTCTTTCTCGAAGCGCTTCAGCAACGTCCAGCCTATGGTTGTGTTTTTACGAAATTCAACGATGCAAGGATATTCTTGATCTATAGCTGATGTTTTATTGTTTAATAAATGGGTGGATTGTTATAAATAAAAATCGATATTTTTAGATCGGAATTCCTTTGTAACTTTACGTGTAGTCGTCTTAAAATGGCAGTGATATATCCTTTTAAATCCATTTCTGGGATCAGAGGCTACTTTAAAAGTTTTTGAAATTGACCAAGATTCTTTACTATTTTTTGGTATTCTTCTACCCATTTCTAAAACAGAAGAAAAGCGATAAGAAAAGAAAATGCGATATTGGCTTTTAAAAATATAAACTTTTGTCTCTCGATACTGCCCAAACTGGCAACGCTGTAAAAATTGAAAAACATTTTCATTCTTTGTTTAAAATTAAAAAAGGAATCGATTTATCACAAAAATGCGTTGTTGCCTTAAAAACAAATTTTGTCTCTTCTACCGCAAACTGGCAACGTTGCAAATCTACTTATCACCAAAAAAAATATAAATAACAGTTTAAAACCCAAGAAACACGCTTTTAATACACTAAAAAATATAAAATAACTTTAATGGTAACTAGTTCCTGCGTGTCTGGGTGTTGGCGTGCCTGCATGTCTGCTTGTTTGCGTGTCTGCATGCTTGCGTGGCCGCGTGTCCGCTTGTCGGCATGCTCGCGTGTGTGCGTGCAAGCAGTGTGTCCGCGCGTGTGTGTGTCCGTGTGCGTCACATTTGTAAATATAATTTGACTTATATATAAATCCGCCTCTGAAATAAAAGTGTTTGTTTTGTATTGAGTTTTCCTCGCAACATCTTACAGTAATAATGTATCATTAGAAAACATTAATGTCGACAAATTGATAACATGTGAAACGGCAAAGAATAAGTCTTATAATATTTACAATAATTATATTATATATGAATTAAAAATGAATAGAATGTAGTAGGTTTTTAATTCACATTTAACATTTATTAACACATTTTTTCCTTTTTACTAAGGACGGCAGCTGTATTCGTTATGGAAGTATTGTAAAATATAAATATACGATTTTAACCCAAAACGATAAGCGTTTTTAATCACGAAATAAAATCTTGAAACTATTAGAAATAGTTTATTGCAGAAAAAGCAAGAGTAGTTAATACACAACAAATGACACACTAAAATTTAAATCTAGTCAATAAAAGTGCCAAAGACCTCAACATTTTAACGAATGAATCTGTAAGTAAAGAAAGTAATTAGAATTTGGCATGGATAATTAAAGATAATAGATAAATAAAATCTGTACTTCATGTTTATTGATTCTATGCAAAATTAAAATTGCTTTCTTCTTTTACTTTACTTTATTAATAAAACTATTCTTTCTTTACATTAACAATTTGCTGTTTTTAAAAAGTAAGCGACAACTGACTTTACTGCAGCGTTAAATTTCTGAGCCCCACGTCTACCCAATTGGGCAAAATGCGTTTAACAATGTCCCGCTTAGAAGAAAGTTGGAGTATTACTTAACGCCAGCAAAACTCAGATATATTAGCTTTCTTTAATCAAATCTTCATAACATTTGCATGAATACGAGAACTCTCAATCATGAACGTACGAACAGGATTATGGTTGGCACAAGCACCTTCCATGTAACTATGCTTCATCTTTCAGGGCGAAATATAGAAAACCTACTTGTTCACTCTTTCACAACTGGACTTTCCCAACAGCTCCTGATTGCATTCAACAAAAATGTATCCGTCTTATTTCTGATGTTAGTAAGTTAACTTTAAACTGAGCTTCGGATGACAACTAAATCTAACATTAGCAGAGAACGCTGACTAGATACGTACAAGTTGAACAAAACTAACATACGTGAAATCATGGAATACGCGTTTCACTTCTACTCCGTTTGTTTGTATTCAAAATAATATATACCTATCATGAACAATTTTATTAGCTAGAAGGACTTACCTAAAGAATAGTTTAGATTTACTTTCCGACAATGCACCATGCAATCGAATATATTCCAGTAAGTCCCCGTGCTTGCAGTAATCCATAAACATGTAAAGATAATTGTTAATTTCTATTATACTTATAATACTAACGATGTTTGGATGATCAAGCGAAGACATAATACTAAAAATAACAAGATTATATCACTTAAAATGAATGTTAAAGTTTACCTAATTTCTCTGGGTAAAAATTTTCTATTGAATTCAGAGTGTGAATTTTTTGTATTAACAATTTTACATGCTAGCTTTTTTTCTACTCCGTCGCGTCGTAATAACCCTACGCAAACTTTGCTATATGTACCTTCTCCAATTTGTCTTCCAACTACATATCCTAAACGTTTCAAATACTTTAAATTATCGAGCTGTGAAGATTAAATTTTAATAGGGAATGAAAATGTTTGCTATTTATTAGATACCTCATGCGCTTTACATTTTGCAATACGTTTTCGATTACATGCCATTTTGCTTTTAACTAGCCACACTTTATTAAATTATTAGGTACTACTTTAACCGTTGTTAAATTTAGATTAACAAAAATTTATACCGATACAAAATGTATTATCAATATGACATCTTTGTGTCAGATAATAATTAATTCATTTATTCATTCTACGCTTGCTGAGAATATCTATGTAATTACTAACCTATTTAAACAAAAAAAACTTTACTAAAGTTAAAATACTATAAATCTTCCTTTGCGTTTTTTAATGGTGTATTTGTATATTAACGCTAGACAGGCTAAACGATTCGATAACACAGTTATCTTCGTCAGTAGTAATATTATCTATTAACATTCTTAAAGATGTTGAAACCATTTTGTTTGTGAGGTCGATGAACAAGAATATGATGTTAAAAAATAAAAATAGAAAATGGATAATCCAATATGGCTGACTTTTGTAAACAATTTATTACAAACAGACGATTTTAAAAGTAATTTTACTAAAATTTTTAATTACTAAAATTGACATAGGGGTTTTTTGAAATTCATTTTTGACACTAATAGTATACAGGGCTTTTCACGATGAGCGTTAATTACACGTTTCTGGCAAACCAGACAACGGATCAACCTGAAAATTTGACAGTATGCATTAATTAATGATCTACACGCCTAAAATATTTTAGATGTTGCGGCGTTGCCGCTTCTACTATAAAGTAGCGACTACTTTGATTTTCAAATGGAACACCCTGTATATAATATCATATTATGATTTCCTATTACTTTGTCAACAACTTCATGTACCCTATACCTATTTACGGTTTAAGAGATATAAATTAATTTCGATTTTTTTTACAAAACATGTACTTTTATAAACGCTAATAATCTTGAACTCTTTGGTACTAAGACGATCAAATTCGAAATGGAGTGGAGTAATACCATGAGGATCTTCACTTAGTCATATTTTTATTTGCCTCATACAGGGTCGGCAGATACTTTGTTCACATGAAAAAGGAGTGGAAGTCAATTTTTCAAATGGAACACCCTGTATATTTACATTTTGAGCTCTACATCCAATTTTAGATTGACTTTAATCAGATAATGCTATTTCGTTTTCGAACCGTTTTCGAGATAAACTGTTTCAAACAGAAACTGACGTGGTTTCCTTATATTCATCACTTATTTTTAAATTTAACAGATTCCGTTCGAAGTCACAGATAATACAATGAATAAATCATTATTAAAATATTCTTCAACCACCAAATGAAACTTCTCTTCAAACAATAGTTTTATTAACGCTGACACACGAACTGAAAATAATTTCATGAATTAGTAAGTTAATTCAATTATCAGTGTATTTCAGAATATGTTCGAACACATCTCCACCTCTACTTAAACAAACATGTAATCTCTTCAAAAGATTTTCATGTAGCGCTTCTGATTAATTCTGGTGTTAAACTATTGAAAGCAGTTCTAATCCGATTTCATATCTTCCATTGTTGTTACTGGGTTGGAGTAAACCTTTTTTAATGAAACCCCACAAAATAATCTATTGGATTGCCATCTGGTGTTCTGGGAGGCCAACGAAAAGGTCCTTTTTCCAATTCATCTGTCTTCGAAGATTTCAGTTAAAGCTTCGCCTACTGAAAAAGTATGGGGTGGAGCACCATCCATTTGGTACCACACGTTCTCTTCCTGGTCTATTATTTAAAATCATTTGAATTCCATTTCTCAGTAAATCTTCATATTTTGGCATTCAAATTATCATCATAAAACTCGATATAAAAATTGACTCATTCTTTATGGCAAAAATACATTAAATTGCCATCTTTCTTGAAAACCCTTTGGCGAACGACATGAGGATTTTCTAGCGCATATCAATGACTGTTGTGTCTGTTGAAAATTTTTTTGTAAACTTGGTCTCATCTGTCCATATGATATTGTCAAGGAAATGTTCATCCTCTTGATTCTTGACAAGTAACCATTCAAAGAATTCCCTCTGAGGCAAATCAGTCTCTTTCAAATATTGGACACAGTAGAATTTATAGGGATGCCATTTGTGCTTATTAAGAATGCGATAAATTGTCACGTAGGGTATACCTATCTCCCTTTCAGCCTCGTAGAGAAGCATTTGGAAAATCATTAAAAATCCCAAAATGTTATGCCATTGTCACCATCATACTTCAGGCTTTCTACGAATGATTTTTGGACGAAAGGTTCCATTCAACCTACAGTTTTGTAGTAGTCGATTTATCACATTATTATTCGGCCGGAAGTTGTGGATATCTTTCATAAAATACTGGCATGTTCTACTTGCAATTCTATTGCACTCACCATGAATAATTAATAAATTCAAGAAATCTTTATTACTGTAACCTAATGTTGACATTTTTCTATTATAATTAGTATCACAATCAGTCAAACCACCAAGGAAAGTTTGACGTTTGAAAATTGGATCATTTATTTTTCCAAAGCACACTATTAAAAAATATTAATTTGCAATGTTGTACGGTAGAGACACTCAATACCTCAATGCTTACAAATTGTAACTTTATCTAAGGTACATATCAATTTCGAATTGACTGATTTGAGACTGTTGAAAACTAAATCGAAAAGAAATTGTATTACGTAGTATAAAATAGATGTTAAATCTCAAAAATAAGTGATGAATACAAGGAAACCACGTTAGTTTCTGTTTGAAACAGTTATCTCGAAAACGGTTCGAAATCGAAATAGCATTATCTGATTAAAGTCATTCTAAAATTGGATGTAGAGCTCAAAAATGTGTAAATATACAGACAAATTAAAAAATCATAATAATATATATATATATATATATATATATATATATATATATATATATATATAGGGTTTCCATTTGAAAAATTAAAGTAGTCGCTACTTGATAGTAGAAGCAAACGCCGCTAAAATTATTTTAGGCGTGTAGATCATATTAATTTATGTATCCAAATTTTCAGGGTGATCTGTTGTCTGGTTTGTCAGAAACGTCTAATTAACGCTCATCGTGAAAAGCCCTGTATTGAGTATCAAGAACAGTAAAGGACGTTTACCGGTCGACGGTGGAGGCTGAGCGATAGCGAATGTAAATTATGGAGACCGGTACAATTAATGTTCGTGATGATCATACTGTTTTTGCACGATTTATTAAATTTACCACAATTGAAATTATTTAAGTTCTACTAAATAAACGAAAAGTCAAAAGTCACGTTTTAAATAGAAATGTCCAAAGTGGACCTACTATTTTCAAAATTCTCTCTTCTCTAATTAAAACTTATAAGCAGCATGCGCTACACTGGACGCATATTTGTATGTAGCGGACGCAAGCTACCATCGGATACGATCGGAAAATGCCGAAGTGTAATTTGTATGTAAGAGACGTATTACAACTGAAACTGTAGTCTCTTACAACACAACGTTTAAATACTGCATAAATCATGCCTTGATAAAGAATCGTTTTGTAATCTTAGAATAAAAAAAACACATGGATGTTTAGTAAAAAATAGTTACTAATTTAATAACATCTCTTGCTAAATGATTTGTGATCGTGGAAAACATTGATTTTTATAAAGAAAGATAATTTTTTTTAACCTTAAATAACAACAAATTAATATAAAAGCGATTATAAGCACTACTGAACTTTTACCACCAAGCCCTACGTTTTTTTCTACGCAAATTTGTAATGAGTGTGGTGCCTTTTTTTCCCACTGTCTAAAGATTTTCTTCAGAAAAAGTATTTTTCTCCAATTTTTTCTTCTTGCCACGGTTGGCTGAATAGAATTTTATTTCCTTTGGGAGTTGCTGTGGCAGAAGTATTTTTGAAGAAATTCCTTTATATTTGAATGCAGTATGCATTCCACTGATTAAAACGTTTGTGTGCATATTTATCTACATTATTTAAATAGGATTGTATAGCAGGATAAAATTGTTGAGGATCTTGTTCAAGTTTAGTGACTGTATCATTAGAATGCGATATCCATTTAGCTTTTAATTCTGCAATTTCAATTTCTGAAAAAGCACGTTTCGTTATTAAGCTGCAGTAGTCCATTTCTAGATGAAGTTATTTCATTTTTGTGACGTACTCCGGACGTACTAGCTGATGGTGGTAAACACACCCCAAAGTAGGTTCTGTTATTTCTGTTTTTGTAGTGTAAGAAATATTCTTTCAGGTGCATTTTGCCGGTTAATTTGTACAACGTTAATTTAGCGTTTATGGAGGTTATTTTGGATAAAATATTATAATTTAACCACTAATGCTTGATGCTTGCAATATTTGCCGTTAAATCCTACAGAGCACGTAACATAACATATCAACCTTGTAATTTAGTTCATTTTTGTTTTCGACTCCATCTGTTCCATATTTGCTAACATCACTTTGCAGTTCGTGTTATAGTTTTTGGTACCTAGAAACAACTTTTGACTCTCGACCAAAATTAAATCCAGAATCCTTTGGTTATATTATGATTCAAAGCTTGTAAAATAAAATCTGCTAATTGTGTTACGTGGAAGGCCTTTGGCGTTCAGTGGAATATCTTTCAATAAGCGGAACAACTTCATAGTTATTTATATCCGTACCTCTTAATGGAAGGTCTTGCCGATGAAAACTGCCCACTCCTGAATTCTTGTCAGCATGTTCTCAACATATTTTTTTTTTGGTATAGAATTGTTTGCCATAATGTCTATCAAAACAAAATTTTCATAACTATCTCCTACCTCTTCCATTTTCATACAATAATAAGTATGGTAAGCAGACGAGACTGAATGGCCCCTTTCGAATAATTCAATTATTCTTGCTTTTACTTCAGGTCCTACAGGTCTTTCTCGAAGCGCTTCAGCAACGTCCAGCCTATGGTTGTGTTTAACGAAATTCAACGATGCAAGGATATTCTTGATCTATAGCTGATGTTTTATTGCTCTTAATAAATGGGTGGATTGTTATAAATAATTGTGGGGCAATCGATATTTTAATCGCTTATTCGAATTTTTGTAACTTTACGTGTAGTCGTCTTAAAATGGCAGTGATATTCCTTTTAAATCCATTTCTGAGCCGATCAGAGGCTACTTTAAAAGTTTTTGAAATTGACCAAGATTCTTTACTATTTTTTGGTATTCTTCTACCCATTTCTAAAACAGAAGAAAAGCGATAAGAAAAGAAAATGCGATATTGGCTTTTAAAAATATAAACTTTTGTCTCTCGATACTGCCCAAACTGGCAACGCTGTAAACAATTGAAAAACATTTTCATTCTTTGTTTAAAATTAAAAAGGAATCGATTTATCACAAAAATGCGTTGTTGCCTTAAAAAACAAATTTTGTCTCTTCTACCGCAAACTGGCAACGTTGCAAATCTACTTATCAAACCCAAAAATATAAATAACAGTTTAAAACCAAAAACACGCTTTTAATACACTAAAAAATATAAAATAATCCTGCTCTCCATGCTCCTCAAAGGAACGTTAAAAGATCTGTAACCTAAAATTTTGTTTACCTGCCTCTACATCTTCCTTTGTTTTATTCTCAGTTCGTAGGTGTATTCAAACCAAGTTCCAATCATACAGCTTCCAAACCAAATTTCACTTATTTTATTCATATTTATTAAGTTATATTTGCTTCAGACGGATAAAAACCTTTGGCATGAACCTCTAAAATACAAATTGACAAAGATGCAGCTAGTAGCGGATTTAAAACCAGGGCCAGGCGCTGCACAATATTAAGGTAACGTTGTGCAATTTTTGCTACTTCTAAGTATATTACGAAATTTCTTTACTTTTTACTTAATTTAAAATTTTTTATTTAATTTATTAATATTGGTATATATTTTCATAAAATCCGTTTTACATATTTATATACTATTCTAAATTGTACAATTACACTACACAGGTCGGCAAGGTTTGTAAACATAAACTGTTTTAGCTGTTTTTAATTGTTATTGTGCTGATTTTAAATTATTTAGAAAATACTAAGACCTCACATTTTAAGTTATAGATCAACAAAATTTTAAAAACGCAAAATTAAAATAAATTTGTATAGAAATATGTAAGTTTTGTGATTCCTCTAGCCTGCTTATGTTTTGACACTAAAATTGGAGGAATCTCAGTGAATCTTGATTTGTTGATTGTTTTTTCCGATTAATTAGTTTGTTGCCCTGTGTTATTATTTTTATAACATAACTTTCCTGCTTTTAGATGTAATATTTATCTATAGCATTGTCAAATGTTATATTACGTAAAACATCATTTTCTATAAATAATATTGACAAATTGACTAAATGTTCCTGTCCTATAGTACTTCTTAAGTAATTTTTTCTTTTCAAAACTGAAAACTTCGTTCCCCACTGGCATTACATACTGGTAACGTTAAAAAATGTTTAATATGGTTTCAACATTGGGAAATGTTGAATGAAGTCCATCGATTATTGTTTTGTACATTTTAAGAGGACAAAATATTTTCTTTTTTAAAAATTTTAAAATGGTGAAGTTCATCACTGAAATATGTTGCATTTATGTCATTTTATATTGTTTTGCTAAATTTGTAATGCATGCATCTATATCTTGATTTGTCATACTATGATCAAAAATATTTGAAAATTATTGAAAACCTCCTTATAGATAGTCCTTCGGGTAGAAATTTCTGTAATGAGTTTATCGCAAATTACATTAACTGTTTCAACCAGAAATGTTCTCCTTAACCAAAGTTACTTCATTAGCATTAGATTCGCTGAACTGTATTTTCCGTTTCTTTACACGATTTTCTTTGTAAACTGTAATCGCCGTTAACACGCTGGCTTCCTGTTCAATAATTTGGAAATTATTTCTTACTTCCATAAAAATTCACATAAAGAATGTAGCAGATTCATACATTGCCATAAATTTGTTTCAATTTTCTGTAATGCATGACTTGTACTATTTATTCTTTGTAGCAGTTTAACCCATAAAACGGTCAGTAATGCGATCTCATATTCATCAAAATACTTAGCCAGTTTTTGCTTCTAATTTAGTAATCGGCGTTTCATCATCATCTCTACTAATTATAATAAGGACATTCTTAATATTTTTATAATTCAATCGTAAAGCGGAAACTGCGTCAGCTCTTGCTGACCATCTAGTTCACATATTTTTTGTGTTTAGATTTTGAATCACTAAAATTGTTGATTAGTCTATTCCATCGCTTTGTCGATGCAGAAAAAAAACACATAAATATTTTGAAGAAAATCAAAATAATACACAGCTGCTGCACAATTTCCAACCAAATTTAGAGTATGACTTGAACAAGGAATAAATGTAGCCGATTCGTTTAATATTTTTATTCTGGCTTGCAAACCTGCGTACCTGCCAGCCATATTAGCGGCATTATCGTAGGTTTGACCTCGACAATTTTTTATATTTACAGAGAAAGCATTTAAAGTTTCTAAAATCACGTTTTCGAGATAGTGAGAATCATGTTTTTCAATTGGCAAAAATCCAAAAAATCGTTCCTTGATTTCTCCTTCATCGTTAACATATCTTAATATAAATGTTAATTGATCGATGTGTGCCACGTCTGGTGTAGAATCAACAATTATCGAATAATATAATGCTTGCTGAACTTCTGAAATTAAAATGTTTTAATTTCGGATCCCATTATATTAATAAATTCGTCATATACTGTATGTGATAAATAGTTGACTCTACCACTTCCAATATTGTCATATCTCTCTAAATGATTTTTGTGAAATCATCAAACTGAGCTAAATATTCTACACATGTTTTAAAATTACCTTTTCTTTGTGAATAAACATCTTCTCTATGTCCCCGAAATGCTAAACCCAAACTAGCTAACAGTTTTACTGTGGCCACAATTCTTTTTAAAACTTCCCGCCAATATTTTTGTTCGGTATCAATTTGTTGCATTATTAGGGTATTAATGCGCCCTGTTACTGATAATCTTTTTTTCAATGCTAACATTGAAGAAATATGTTCTTTTGAAGATTCGTGTTGTTTTAATGCGCGATTAAGATTTTTCCAATCATTGTAGCCCGTTATAAATTTAGTATTAGTGCGCATAAAAAGTTTACAAACGTAACAGTAAATGCACTTACTAGTGTCAGAAAAAATTAACCATTCTCGATATTCTTTTGTAGCATTAGCCTTTAAATAATAGAAATGCGTATTGGAAATATTTCTATAGTAGGTCCTATCTTTATCTTTGTATTCAGTTTTAATGTTGTTATATCTCCCACATTGCACGGTTTATTAATGATGTAATAATCTACCATTTTATCTGAGATATTTGATGGCCATACTGCAATATCATCTGGAAAATTAGATTGGTGATGTAGTTTATTTTCAGGGTTGGGTTGCTGCAATTGATGTTGATTTTCGTCGCCACTTTCTATTTCTGCACGTACTTCTTCTTGTTCTTCTGGTTGCTGTTGTTGATGCTGACTTTCGTCATCACTTTCTATTTCTCTACGTACTTCTTTTTGTTCTTCTGGTTGGTGCTGCTTTTCGTCGTCTTTTGAACGTACTTCTTGTTGTTCTTCTGTTTTATTTGTCCATTCTTCAATTTTTTCTTCAGTGCGTTCTTCATTTTTTTCCGGCTCTATGTTTATTTCTTTTGATTTATTATCGGAAGATGTCAGAAATGATGTTAGAGAGCTTTTTTGAGTGATGGCGTTTTGTTGCCTCGCTTTTCGCTTATTACGTTTTTCAGCACCCGACATGCAAGTCCGCTTCATGGCTACAATATTAAAAATTATTTTTCCAAAATGTGTTTTCGTTCATATGTGATATCACAGAAATATGGTAACAATTACAATTTCGTATCGAAAAGATGTAATAAATTTTTTATTTATTAACAATTGATTTATCATTGCCAGATACAGTTGCTTCTGCTAAAAGGAGTTTTTCTAAATTAAAAATAATAAAAAGTACTAACGTTTATCGAGTAAAGATTTATCATAACATATTTGATTAAAAATCCGAAATTATTCAGCATATATTGAATATGAAAAGCAAATTAAAAGTATAAAGTTTAGAGTGGGGATAAATTCTTGCGCAGAGAAAGTATTCGGATTAAAAAGAGAAAAACCATACGCACCGATTTTAATTAAGTTGGAACAATATGCGTTATAAGTGTTTCTTATTTATTAAACATTAAAACTTACTTTTCCCTGTATATTTGTTGTCTCAAGAAACAAATACAAAATTATAAGGGCCAAGAACAAACATTGAGTAATGATTAGTAAAAGCCGCAATGTTACGGGGAGTTTTGTCGATAGAAAATTGCACCGAGAACTAAGCGGCGCGAGTATCACGTGACCGTCTTTCACCACACGGTCACGGCAGTGACGACACATGATACTCGCGCTGCCTAATTCTTAGCCCAATTTGCTATCGACAAAACTCCCGGTAAGTTTGCGTCTCTTTACTACATCATTACTCAATCATTACTCAATGCTGTAAATTACACTTAAAAAAATATACGAGTTAAAAGTGGGGCCCCGCTTATCGCGGGGCCCGAGGCGAGCGCCTCCTGCGCCTATACGAAAATCCGCCTCTGGATGCAGCGCTTTGTTTTACTTTTTTATGCCAATCAATCACGCGTATGTAGGAGACGTGTTAGCAGTTTTAGTTGTATGACGTCTCTTACATACAAATTGCACTTCGGCATTTCCCGATATTATCTTGCGTTCGTTACATACAAATATGCTCACAGGGCAGGTGTTCCCTCATGTTCTATCTCTCTCTATCAACTATTGTGTATTTTCGTAGTTATATTTTCAAACTAATATTTATTATTTCGGCATGAAGATAGTTTTTAAATATGAATCTTGCTTCGATTTTCTGAAAAATACGTTATTTTTTCGTATGTTCTAGAAATGACCTAATATAAACGAAAAAAGAATTTTTTGGCTGAATATACTTTTATTAAGGTCATGCAATAAATCTATGCTAGTTTTTCTATGTTATTTAAGTTTATTAAACATTGAATTTCATGGAATCGTGTTTATCGAAGCAATAAACACTCATACACTTTGGCAAACATTTTCGGAAATTCATCGGCCACTTGAGGTATTGTACATGAAAATTTTACTATAACGTAACTTCGTATAAGTACTACTCGAATAAACGTTTTGTTTTACGTTTGAAAGTACGATATCCTGTTAGCTGCAAAATTCTTTTTTCATTTAAATTTTTGTGAGCTCAAATTGATCAATTAGATCAAAAGTGATGACTAGAGAGCGGATTTTATGTATTATAAATGCCAAAATATCTGCATATATATGCACTTAAAAATTGTAAAATATGCAGAAAATATGCATTATTTTTCGAAATATGCAAAATAAACTATCAATAAAAATGTGATTTTACATCTTTAATAAAAAAAATTAATACATAATATGCAAAAACTTTTACAAGAAAGTATTTACATAAAAAATTGAAACTATTAGTTAAAAATAACACATAATTAACATAATACGTATTAATAATAATATAATATACTTACCATATGAACAAAAATTATTTAGATAAAGAGTGGTTTTGGAATTCTGAACGTACGTTGCATGATTGATTCAAATCAAAACGGACATTTAATTGACATGTAGAACCAACAACAAGCTGAACCTATCAAAGACAGTGATTTTGTTTACCGTGGCCACCCCTTATCTAAATAATTTGTGTTCATATGGTATTATAAATTTTAAATTATAGGTACTTAATACTCCTATGCTTCATTGCGTTGATTTGCAAAACAATTTATAATTATATGCTTTTCTATATTTTCTGGTAGAAAATTTTGACGTCTATCAGAAAGTATATATTTGTAGGTGGAAAAACTTCTTTCCACGTCTACAGACGTTATAGGTGCATTTTTTAATGCGGTTAATATGGACAAATCTAATTGTACATCCAGATCTTTCCGATTTTTGTCCAGAGTCAAAATTTTGTTAATTTTAGTTAACAGCTGGTAACTACTATTTTTTTTGTAAAATTTCTTTAAATTTATTTGAAATAATTTTGCCAGTATTTCCTGGGGCAGTATAAATTAGATTTTGAATATTATTTACTAGTTCTATCGATGCGTTAAGTGGCAATGCTTCCGTTTCCAATTTACAAATAGTCCCGCTTACAAAATAATAATGTGCTTTTATAAAATGCTAATTGATTGCGCAGTTCTGATTTCTTTAAACCGATTGCGCTTTATTGATACAAGCACTTGAATTATCAGACAAATCTAAAATTAATTCCTTAATTTTTTCCAAATTTTCTGCATAAAAGAGCAGCATTTAGCGACGTTCCTCAACGTGTAATTACAGGTTCTGGTGGTAGAGAAATGTTAGGTAATTTTTCTCTGTATAACTGTAATCGTGTCGGAGCCTTTACAAACACTTTCTTTACGCTACTTATTAAACTATTTCATAAAGGCAATTCATTTCGAATTGCTTCGGCTACTCTATTTATACCATGAGCCAAACATGTTGCGTGAATTAAATTTTCGTATAATACCTTCAATTGTTAGCCAGCCTTTACCATATATGGCGCGGCATCAGAAAGCGTCAAAACAATTTTATCTGTTGGAACAATATCGGGAACAAAAAACTGCATGAAAGTCTCATTTACAAATGTAACTATTGTTGCATTATTGGTTTTATCAAGCACTTTACAAGAAATCAAATATGATTTGGCAGGTGGTTCTTCGCTTAAATAACCTAACATTAAATTTGCAACATAACGTCCACGACAATCTGTAGTTTCATCTACTATGAAATAAATATATTTATTTTTAACAATTTCTTTTATATGTAGCATGGTTTCAAGATATACCCCATTAACATAATTTTTTCTAAGTGTGCTTTCATCTGGCACTTGCTTGTTACTAATTTTTTCTAAAAAAGATCTAAAAGTATGGTTTTGAAGCCTTAATTAGAGCAGTGCATAATTCAAAATTGAATTCTTCTTGATGTTTCACCACGTAAAGATTCTCGCAGGAATGTTTGAGAGAGTTTGGTTTTCTTCTGTGTTTCTAATTTTCCCTTATGCAGAGCGGTCTCAATGTGTTGCGTAATTTGGGATTTTCGTTCGCATGCGATCTAACCAATATTCCCAATTTAAAATAAATAAAACATAATCGCTTAGGTTTCATCGTTATACTCTAAATATTTCCCGCGTTATTTTATAAAACCATGCATTTAAATACAACGTTTGAATAGAAAACTAATACCTACTCTGTATTCACTAAAGGCCTCGTTCATTGTTGTCAGTGTTTAAAAATATTTTAAAACAATCTTCTGAATTGTCGCTTTTCCATATTCTGTACAAACATCTTTTCACCGTCCATTCGGAGTGCAGGGACATTTTTATCCATACTGGAACTAAATTTTCGAAACCTAAATTCTGCAGTCTGCACTACTGTTCACTTGCACGTTTTAAAAAGGAATGGGCAATATTATTCCTTATTTTAAAATAGGGGTTTTCCACTCAGCAAGGTCATTTGGATGTTAGGGATTAACTATGTATATTTTACTCATCAACTCTTTCCATACAAAAATTTAAGAAGCATTCAACAAAAAACCGTATTACCTCTTTGCAATCCGGAAGTATTAGGATTTAGGATAGTTGTCAACTCAATAATTAAAAGTAAACAACTACCTGCCGATGTTAGACACTACCTTTTAGAGATATTTATTTTAATAGGATATAAAAATATCTAACTTTGAGCAAGAGCCCCGAAAATATTTCATTACCTGAGTTTCAACGCAAAAATTGTAAAAAAAAATGTTAAATTATGCAAAAAAAAGTGCAAAATATGCGTAAAACATCAAAATATGCAGTATTTGGCCAAATATGCAGTATTTGACCAAATATGCAAAATATGCAAAAACTAATTAGTGCCAAATAATTATAATTAATGCGATTCGTATAAAAACCGAAACGCGTGGGTGGTACTATAAAATATAAGCAATATGCAGTTTGCATAAAATCCGCTCTCTAGTGATGACAAATATAGTGTAGCGAACTCGGTGTCTCGCGCTCCGCGAGCGTTGCACTCGATTGCCGCTAGCACAGACTTTCGGGTATTAGAAAAAGAATTCTAGAGCTTACAGGTTTCATTTTAGAGCATAACTTTATAGACTCTCATTATGTAAAATTGCCTGTTCTTTTGCAACTAATTTGTTTAATAAATAATTTAGCGTAGATTCGGTTTTTGGTAACTTTTTGTTACTCCTAATATATTCATAAATACAAACGAAACATAAATCTAACTTTATAGATAGACATTTAAATCCTAATACATACTATACTAATATCAACAGGGAAAATGGCTGTGAACTCTTTGATGTCACTAATGCAATTTTTTTTCAATATGCCGGAGTGAGCAGCCTTTCATCATAATTACTACACTGTAACGCCCTTTTCTTTGAATGAAATTGACTTTAATTTTCTTCGGAACTGGCTGAATCGGTTCTTGCTCTTGTAATGAGGGGGTGGTTCGTATGTATCGGTCTGATTACTCTGTTAAATTAGCCCATACTGAACCATAGACTTATAATGGTTTAAACGTATATTATCCTATTATGTAGCAATGCTAAATATTCATACTTAAACTATATATGTACATGATGAATTAGATAAATATGGTAATTTTAGATTTATTAAACACGTTATCCTTAACGGGATCGGGATTGGATGGTCTCGTCCTTCTTGAGGCCACTGTAACGGTCGTGGTCTTCTCCCCTTATTCTGCCCTCTAGATTTTCTGTGGAAATATCGTTAATAATGGCGGTTATATTTGCAAAATGACCCAGGTTACGTCTACTTTAATTTTAATTAAAATAAGTGATCAAAAGAAATAAATAAATATTTTGAGTCCGGTCCTGTTCTTTTACAGAAGTCGGAAATATTGTTATGCCGTTATTGAATACTGGACAGCATGTTCCGGGAGAGTCTATACCTGTGAATGCCTTTTAAAATAATCGATATTTTAAAGAGACTGATTTATATGTGAACGAAAAATGCGTGTTTTAGTTTGCCTTTATAAAATAAAAGCTTTTTACGGTTTGGTTTTCTATCGCAATATATTTATGTAAGTACTAAATAAATATGTACCGGGGTCAGATATTCTCATTTAATTATTTATACGAGGTTATTAATTAGGGCGCGTTAAGATATACTATGATTATCTGTAGTAATTTGGGGAAATTATATTTAATACAGAATTTATGTTTTAACCAATTAAGAATTACTTTTTACGAAAAGAAAACGCTTTTACAGTCTTACTTCTATTTTGCGTATAATTTAAAATGATTTATTTATATTATATGAGATATGAGATTTATAACTACGGTGACGGATTTAAACGATTATTCCAATTGTGCAAAACGGACTAAATTAATTTATTGGATCTCTCCCGTGGGAAAGCGGTTAGGACGGCGATTATTTTGGTATTCTAATCAAACGTATTACTTACGTGTTTATGCGACGTGCGTGGTTTTTGATAAACTAGGTGACTGTATGTGATCTACCTACGGCTGTTTGCTGCGGTCAATCTGCTGATTGCTGCACTGTATAGTTTTGCCTAGTGTAGGCTATATGTGTGAGTCTGTGTACTATGGGTAGGTGAAATATCATTTACAAGAATCTGGGCTTATACCCGTTGCGCTGTGAAAATGATTTATCTCGGGTTGACAGAATTTGGGCAAGTATGACAAGCGGTGCGACGCGTACAGAGGTCGACAGATCGGCGGAACGGTTCGACGCACAAGTAGATGTCGGCGCGTACACGAGCAAATAGACAAGTCGTCGCGGTTTTATAGAGGATCTGCGGAAGGTGGAGACGGCATCTGTGTAGGGGTCTTCAGGTCGGGATCTGCGGAAAGTCTGGAGGGGACTCTGGCGTAGAAAAACTGTCGATGTTTTTTGAAATTAACTTCGGAGGGGATAGTAATTCATTATTTGATAAAATCTGTGAATATTACTAATTAATTAAAGTAGGACAATTAGCAAATAATTAATACCGAATGGAAAATGTGGTAAAGAACGCTGGCTTTTTACAATACTAATGAAAAATATAGTATACAGTGGAAAACGTATTCTACTCATTTTACTATACATTTTTCCTGTTTATTAAAACTATTTACTTCAAATCTATTTCAATGGTAGATTACTTTATTGCGCCTCATGTCAAAGCGAGGTTAATATACCTACAGAGACTTAAAGAAATTACATTTCAACTACGTACGACTTATGGTCCAAGAGTTACCAAGGATATTAATATCACACACACACACACGCACGCATTCGCACACACCCACGCAAACAAGCAACCCTGCACGCACTCACTTAAAGGAACACACACGAGCCCGCACATACGCATACACGCACGCACACACACTCTCTCTCTCTCCCACACACACATACACGCACGCACCCACACACACAATGTGATGTAAATCTTATCTGAATTTAATATTACTGAAACAACTCCCTAAACTCGCATTGAATTGAATCGACAGATAATGTAGATAAAATAGAGAGAGCGACAACTGAAACTCTCTGCATTAATTCTACTAATTAAATTAAAAACGGAAACATCTTAAAATACGTTATTTTCAATATCATACCCAATTATAATCAATTGTTCTATTATAAACTTCTAGAGCCTCTGAAAAATTTAGAGCTATTTATTTTGTTACGGGTGAATTAACTTTACTACCAAAACCCGATTGTCAAATGTGGTTTGTAATTGACCTTAGAATTCTCGTTATATTGTCTACCTCGTAACTCTAGCAGTATTGCTCTCTAATTGAAGTAAGGTCTGTGTCATTAGATAAAAGAAGTGATGTACAGAATAGAAATATTTAATACAATTCCACATTACTTTGTTACACTTCTCCTAACCAAGCCCACATAGTAGACATTAAAAGTTAATTAAGTATCCTAAAACTTCATACAAACACAATCACCCTGTTGATGCATGTCTGAGTACCTCTTCATATTTTATATCCATAAACCCAAAACACTGTTTTAATCCTTCTTTTTCCTTGGCACGGTTTGAGAATTCTGAAAATAGTTTGCAAGCAAGCATTTCCAGATCAAACGATAATGCTTTACAAGCAGTTCCAGTATTATGAATAACATGACATTGAAAGTTGCCTTTGATTAACCTACTATCAAAAAGTGTGCGAACTGCTTTTTCGCTGCCGTGTTTTTCACGCCATTCATCCTCAAAACTGCAATGATATTCTTATTGTCATTGCTTTGGGGTTGACTTTGTCCAGATTCGTTACCCGAAACCATTATATGTAAGAATTTGCTTTGGTGAGAGTAAAGTGAAGATTTTTTTTCTTTTAATTCACTAATGAATTCAAGGAGATTCATGTTAAACAACAATTAAAAGAGATTGCCGTTAATAATAAATAGAAATTTTCTCTTCTTATTTCGAAACTGGAACTCATTAGGTAAGTATTATAAATAATTATACCGACAATATAAATGCAAGGTTTCGTTTTGTTATTCCGAAATTAAAATGTAATAAGTAATAATTTAGTTTATATTAATATTGGAGATAAGAAACCAGAACATTCAGGGAGGCCTTGAAGTCCGATCAATCTAATCAAAACCGTTTTAAATTAATATAAGCAAGTAATATGTAACACCATCCTCATAAATTAGTTGATTTTAGTTAGTAAACATTGCATTGTTAAATAGAAGTTTTGATATAAACACGTGAAGTTAAACCGGAAATACTTTCTATGAATTCCAAGTACAATGAAAAGAATGTAATCTGTCACTGGCGTACAAAATTTTGTATATTTAAATAACGCGAACACCGACAGATGTGTCAAACAGTAACCAGCTTTTGGAATTGCGTGATTTTGGGTTGATATAAGTGTTGTTAATTGCCAATTAACAGAATGAATATTTTTTTAGACCAAAACTCACCGAATCTGACGCTAACCGATTTGTTATCTCACAAATAATGAGTTTAACATAGTGAAATACATATCAGGACAGTAGTTGATTAAATGTCAATTAAAAAAGTCTTTACGCTGCTGACTTACCGCTCCAAGTTGGAAACTCCAAGTTCGCCCCACTCGAAAATATCATTTTCTATAAATATGAATGCCAGTACAAAATTGATTATCTTTTTCGTTCTCACTGTTATACCATCGAGACAAAAATTGAATTGTGTGAATTAGTATGAGATAAATAGTAATTAGTAAAAATTAATGAATATAATTCAACTTAGTAGATACTTGCTCTGTAAACGAGTATAAAAAGTCAGTTAAATTTATTTTGACAAGTAGTAAAAAGTTACTTGCCACCGAGCACCGTTTTGCTGGAACCGTAATCAGTGAAATTTTAACAAATTGACAGAGTTCATATTTATTAAGAATCATTCATTTTCATCCATCATTGGTGAAGGAATTTTGTTTGTCAAGGGGACCAGTGACCTTTGTTTATTGCCGTATCCGTTTCCCTCCGGAATAACTAAGTTTTAGGTACATCTTCGACCGTGAGGATTCAACCTTGAATTTATCCTCCACTGGATAACCCGAGGTAGCCGTTTGGAAGCCGTACAGGTTCCAGAATGGACCCAAAGCACGCCTGAACAATAGTTTATCTTTGGGTGGCGGTCGAATCCGTTTTCAACCTCCTGAAAGCTACCGTACCTTATAATTTTTTTAAATAAAATTATTTTTTTCCAAACGATTCTTAATTTTGTGTTGAATTTCGTTGAGGGCAAACTTCACTTGCCACCACCGAAAATCCCATTACAGTAAAGCACTTTTAGTATAAAGAATAAATAGAGACCTTATTTCAATTAAAGTGTTGAAGGCCAAACACGATTATAACCGTACCTACTATGGATATTGCTTGATGACAAAACGATGACAGTCAACCATCGATGATCACGGGTTTGATGCGACACCGCATGTATTCTTTATCCAGAGACTTTGTATTAAAACCCGGAATCTGGAGAAACCCATAAACCGCTGTTAATACTGCAAATCCGGGTCAACACCGGATGGTTCACCGACTACCACTCGCACAGGAGACAAAAACTATAAATTTAAGTAACAATATGTACATCATTTCATATTCCAGCGGCAGGGTCGGTGCTGGCAGTTTGCGCGACATGCCGCCCCCTCATAGTAAACGTAACCCAAGAATTTTATACTAGAAAGAAAGGACCCTAAGCAGAGTAGTATATTTTTAAAAGCAGATTTGCGACGCCGTCTAGTGATGTATTTTTAACTAGAGAATATTTTCTATAATAGAAGGTGATCTCTCTCTCTCTCTCTACTCTCTCGTCCCCTAGCGTCTCCTCGTCTCTATCTTCTCTCGCTCGTTTATTACATTATTAGGTTAGACACTTACAGTATTAGGTTATATTAATAAATAAACGCACAGCTTTAGGTTAGGTCAATACGCACGTGCGGGACCATATTACAATTCTTAAAAATCTAAAATAGAATCAGTTCACAAGAATTTTTCACACTGAGCGATTTCAAGGGTCCCTGTAAAAGGCCTGCTTGCCAGCGCGCGATTCAGTTTAGCAGAAATGACGAAAGTAGTACGCACGATGCGAGAGGAAAGTAAAGAAAAGGTATTAAGCATAGACGAGAGAAAAAGAGGCTAGGCGAGCTGCTAAGGAAACTAAACGAAATAATGAAACTAGACTTAGGGTTTTATGAAATGCATAGGATGATAGGGTGGGTGGGTGGTTGGTTGGGTGTGAGTAATTGAACATACAAATAAATCAGGTATAATTTTTTCGAATGTATAGGTGCTGACCGCTTGGCTAGAGAATCTGCCTGTATAAAAAGCACTATTGCATCAGGGTAGTTATTTCATCTAATGTTTTATTTAGACCTTAATGTATTTTTGCAGCAGCAAAATTTTAAAATATTTGTAAACACATTAATTCGCACGATGTGGACGGCTGGTTGCTACTTTCCGATTAATATAAATGAATTTGTATAACTGTTTAATTATAATAAACACAGATTAAGAAGCCTGCGAACAGATTCCCGTCTTACAAGATTAAGGCCCATTGTTAGAATGCAACCCCAATGCATAAATAAATTGGGTCACAATCTGTAGATGGGATTAAAAGAAATGTAATAATAATTTTAATGACAATTAGGCAATCTCCTTTGATAAAACGGGCCCTAATTAATAACAGATTAAATATTTTATTCTCAGGTGAAAAAATGCGACCCCACGTGGGCACATAAAAAAATGGCGACCAAATGTGTTTCAACAGTGACGTCACAAAAAACAAAATGGCGGCGGAAGGTGTCCCGGTTCTACTATTACGTATTTATTTTTAAGGTGGTAGCCATTTGCAATGTCTTTGGATCTTGTCGAAGACCGAGTTTTCGGTATGATAAGGAGAAGTGCACTAATCAAGTGGTTGGTATTGATAGATTTGGATCAAGTCCCTTGCAAATTTCACGTTATCTTAAATTGGATGATCCTGAGAAATACACGGAACAGGCGTTAAAAATCGAAGTATTAATACATCAAACAAAACCAACTGTACTTTACACATTCATTTAAAAATTAAGATTGTTAAATATTTGAGTAAAGCTTTTGAAACATTTGTTAGTAATATTTTATTTGACGTTACAAGGCACCTCTGTCAGATCAATAATTAAAAAGTTGTCATTTAGACTTCTCGTATCTCGAGTTGTTGATGTTGCCATGGTAACTTTAAAACATGCGGGTTTTTAAAATCGAAGTATTAAAACAATACCAACTGTACTTTACACATTCATTTAAAAATGTAAGATTGTTAAATATTTGAATAAAGTTTTGAAACATTTGTTAGTAATATTTTATTTGACGTTACAAGGCACCTCTGTCAGATCAATAATTAAAAAGTTGTCATTTAGACTTCTCGTTTCTCGAGTTGTTGATGTTGCCATGGTAACTTTAAAACATGCGGGTTTTAGAAGTTGAATTTAAACACGCTGAGGCGTACTTTAAATAAGCAAGGTAGGGTATCAACAAAAAAATAAAAGTGTATTTTAAATTTTAATTTGGGATCTGCGACCGGATGATCGCGCGCTTAAAGAAAGTTAGTTTTTCGCCAAAATCTGTGACGCGGTTGTGTTAACGCGAAATCAGCTGGGACGTCAATAACGTCGGCGAGTTCCTTTGCAACACAGAGAATTTTTTAAAGCCTGATCCGAACGAAGATCCTTTAAAAAATTGTACAATTTTTATTAAGTCGATAGTAGATGATAATCATAGTCTTTGGTGTGTAGTAGCTTGCTGATCGGATTAATATAGTTTAAGATTGTATACGAAATTACAATGGAGCATAAAACTTAAATTGTTTAATGCAATGCAACAGGTTAGAAGCCTAATCTTATAGAAGTTTCAATTTCATATCGTCATACATACTTAATAAAACATCGTACATACCTTCAAGGTCGACTTTATTAACAAGTGCATGGTTTTAGAGTTAGTCCCTTAACATATTTTAATAATATGGCCCATCTAAAGGTTGACGAAGCACAAAATAAGTCAATTTTTGAAGTATATTAAAAAATTTGCGGCGTCTAAGGATGCCTTTGCCATATGGTTGACAATGAAATTTAATGGGTGTCTACTACATGCAAGTAAAATGCTCGTGGATCCAATGCTCTTATTCTATATTGTACCCCTGGGTCCTCTCTTATTGACTCTGTTATCGTAAGCCTGACTTCTGATATCCTGCAAATTTAAACCCAATTTAGCAAGTATTTCAGTTATTACAATTGAAAGTTTTTATCCTGTCGAACTGGAAGAGAGTCTAAAAGCTTTCATTAATCTTATTGATAATATCATTGGGGTTAGATTTGCCAATAGACACATATCTAATTAAAAATGGCATTTACTCTATCTTACTGACATCAGGAGTACAATGTAGAATAATGGAATAGTATTTGGATTGCTTAACTTCGTCAATAATATGTGAATGTAAAAGATAAACCAGTTTGTTTTGGATATCTGCTCCAAGATATGAACTTCAGCTTCCTGTTTTAAGCGGTCTGCGAACATGCTCATCTATTATTGGATCAGATTGAGCTAATAGTTGAATGATTTGTAAAAATTCAATTATTAAAATCATAAAGTTTGTTACTGGTACCCTGATGGCTAAACAATTTTGAGCAAGCATTTTATTGTTGACACGATACGTAGACACACGACATACTATTAATTGGTCTCTCCAGCAATAAGCCTTTGTGACCCATTGTTAATGGTTTTAGAAGATTTTGATCGCTGACCAAATTCAACCTAAGACATTTGGTATCGCATATGATTTTTGATGATTTATGTTAGTTTAAAGAGCCACTGAGGTGCCTCCATCGCGTAAATCCTTCAGTTGAAAAAGAACTACAAAAGAAACTAAAAGTTTAGAGCAAAAACAATATACACATTTTTGATAATGGAAGTACTGGCCAGCGGGCCAGTACTTTTCTCTGTTTTTCGTTTTTTCGTATAATAATGCGCGCTAAATTTTCGGCCGGTGTTATCAAGTGGATACTTATAGTCCTTTAATGGTTTTCGTGGCCCCTTCGTTACTAAAAACATTATTCAGCGTCTGACATACTAAGTGGCCAAGGTCCCGAATCGGAGTGTAAGATAACCACAGGTTGGTTATTTTCTTTAGAATTTTACGGAGTAGGTTCTTCTAGATTTGTGTCATTATCGGTTACGTTTACCTAATCGTCAGTATCCTTGTAATTTAAGTTTGAGTCTGCTTCAGCCTCTTATTTCTTAATTCCTAGGTAGTTCATCAATTTGTGATTGCTTTTCGAGCTTTTTCCTTTTGTACTGAGCACCAGATAGAGTTTTGTGTCCATCTGACATTCTAAAATTTACAAAAAATGTTAACAAAGTATTTTAATGCTCAATCACCGTAATTACTATTAAAGTCAGTAGCTAAATCATGTGTAACTGTTACTTCATTTCACACCCTAAACACAAAAGATAAGAGTACGGCTTCAATTGTAGAATGAGTAGACGAACCATTAAGAAAAACACTGATACTTTACACTGTATTCTTGCTTTTGTGAACCTCCACCCCTAGGAGATAATGTTTTTATTTGACATGATTATTCACTTCTTTACAAGCTTAAAAGTGTAGGGGAAATACATTTTGAATATTTTTGAAATAAAATGTCTGGTGTGGAATAACACACTGCCTTCCAACCTACAAAATGGAAATTAAAAGAAATGAAATAATCTTAATAACAATTTTTTGGGATAATTATGCAATTTCTTTTAAAATCATTACGAAAATAGGCAACATTGTAAAAACAAAACAATAATCTACGTCAAACAGACGTTAAGGCTTCATGTCATATAGATGTTAATAAATATCTAAAGACTAACTAAAAAATTCCAAAGCCGCCCGCTTCGGTAAAAATATGGATAATACAGTTTAAGCATTTTCAATTATATTTATTTGATTTGTACACTTGTTTCGCTTTATATTAAGAAACGTTATAAAGAAAAGTTATGCAGATATTAAAAATACTTAAATCCTGCCTTAGGAATTTTTTGTCGCTAAATTACACGTTGTATCAAAATTGCATAGAACTTAATTAATCTATATATTTAAGGTCTAACTATTGGTATTTTTATATCTTTGAAATATACATCTGTTTCAGAATTATCTGATAAAAATTAAAAGCAGCTCCTAATAAACCTCCCTCTCCTCCGCTGAATTTCTTCCAAAATTTTATCAGTTCCAGGAGAAATGAAAACAAGCTTAAGTACATTTTAAGTACGTACGTTTTCGTTCTGGAGTTATCGTTACGTTAACATACATCCACATACTCACACAGACATCATGGCCAATCTTAGCTAAACTTGGCCAAACATTATAAAATGAGCTAATAAGTCGATTTAGCGATAGTGAAAAAATTGTCTTTATTCACTTATGCCATAAATAGCCATTTATTTGTTTTTTTTTATTACATTGCACCAAAAATGTCAAACGTACTCAGAATTCTATACAAATCAGTTATTTTCTAACTGCCATGTATCCAAAGTATACCTATGTATTTTTGTAAGTTTAAGCAAAGGGAGGAAGTGCTATATCTTTCATATATTAGTAAATAAAATATGACTCAAAAAATATGCATTCTGATAGTCAAAATTCCGCCTCTAAAATTTGCAGCCCTTACAGAGGCACCGGTTACACCGGCTTATCACCGGCCCTGCTGATCGAATAGTTGCCGACGCAAAAGGATTTTCTTTAACATCGCAAGGTTCTTAGATAATTATACTATCATTCGTCGCTTATTACAGTTACCGTCAGTGATGTTCAATATTGGTGACATAATTTATAACCGCTGTCAGGACTGGGGATAAGCCGTGGGAGGTTCACAAAAGCAAGGATACAGCGTAAAGTATCAGTGTTTTTCTTCATGTTTTGCGTATTCATTCTACAATTGAAACCGTACTTTTATCTTTTGTATTTAGGGTGCGAAATAAAGTAACAGTTACACATAATCTAGCTACTGACTTTAATAGTATTTACGGTGAGTGAGCATTACAATACTTTGTTAATAATTTTTGAATATTTTAGAATGTCAGATGGACGTAAGCAGCTATCTGGTGTTCCGTACAAAGAACAAGGCTCGAAAAGCAACCACAAATTGGTAAACCAGCTGGGATTTTACTGAACTACTCAGGAACTAAGAAAAAGAGTTTGACAACCCATAGTTCTCCCAACAGAAGCACACTCACAATTAAATTACAAGGACACTGTCAATCAGGTAACCGTAACCGATAATGACACAAATGAAGAAGAACATACTCGGGAATTACAACGTGTGGGTATCTTAGATTTCGATCAAGGAATTCGTCACCTTATTTGGCACATGCTGAAATATGTTTTTAGTAAAGAGAGGACACGTAAACCATTAGAGGACTATAAGTATCCAGTTTATAACACCGGTCCAAAATTCAGTGCGTATTATTATACGAAAGCATTGAAGGATTTACACATTGGAAGCACCTTAGTGACACTTTAAAGAACATGAGTCATTGAAAAATCACATTCAATGTGTCTTGGAATGAATTTGGTCAGCGATAACAATTTTGTCTCATATTGACATTGAGACAGGGGACTTTTACTTATAGTGTCAACAATAAAAATTTCTTGCTCAAAATTGTTTAGCCATTAGTATCAGTGACAAACTTTATAACTACAATAGTTGAATTTTTTGCAAATTATTCAACCACAATTACACGACGGTGTCATCAAAAATCACATGCAATGCCAAATGTCTTGGATTGAATTTGGTCAGCGATAAAAATCTTCAAAACCATTAAAATGCTTGCTCAAAATTGTTTAGCCATTAGGGTTACCAGTGACAAACTTTATCATTTTAATAATAGAAATTTTTACAAATCATTCAACTACTAGCTCAATTTGATCCAATAATGGAACAGCATGTTCGCAGAGTGCTTAAAGAACAGGAAACTAAAGTTCACTATCATGAGAAAGATAACCAAAGAGAACTGAATTATCGTTTATATTCACATATTAAATTGCATGTTACTGACGAAATTAAGCAATCCAAATACTATTCCATTATTCTAGATTGTACTCCTGTTAGTTAGGTAGAGACATTTTAGTTAGATATGTGGCTATTGACAAATCTAACTCAAACAATATTATCATTAAAATTTTACGGTCTCTTCCATTTGAGAGATCGACAGAACAAACATTTTCAAATATAATAATTGAAAACTTGCAAAATTGGGGTTAAATTTGCTGGGTATGAGAGGCGAGGCTTATGACAACCGGCCAATATAAGAGGTGATAAATCAGGGGTAGAATAAGAGCGATGAATCCACGAACATTTTACTTGCCATATAATAGGGGCCGTATTATTAAATATGTTAAGGGACTAACTCTAAAACCCTGAGTAATACTTCCCAAGGGAGAGGGCGGGCTGCTTGAGCTTTCCAGGCTCCTTCAGCCACAATCATGTATTCCCAGCATACATACATATGAATACGTGGTGGGATTAAGCACGGGTGTGGTCCGGATAGGATCGGAAGGAACAGAGTTCTGAGGGCGAAATACTACCCCATCATTAATCTAAATAGCCTCACATGGTAATCATGCGCTTGGGAAGCATTTACAATGCTTTATTAAGTATTTATGATGATACTGAAATTGGCACGTCCGGCGGTGGTAATTTCGACGCATTTTAATCTTTTGCCTGGGTAACGAAAAGGGTCTGTTAATCCTATAGGTAATCTCGACGCACCACCCTACAGGTACCTGATTCCACAAAATAAATAAAACTAAATAAATTTGAAAATTTTCTATTATCCAACAAATATTAACAATTAACATGTAATTTATAATTAATTACAGACTTAAAATATGACCGCAATTCGTGTGCGCCCCAATCATTCTCAGTTTGTTTTTAAACCTCTAAGGTCATAAGTGGTGAAAAATGTCTGCCTCGTTAATCAAAATTATACGTGGGAATGATTTACTTCTTCTAGAAAATTTTACATATTCTAAGGATAGAAATTTGAAAGGTGGAGAAGTTTCATGGAGGTGTATCCAGAGAAATCTAAAGTGCAAAGCGAAAGTAGTGACCATTGGTTCTGACCTTACGATAGTTAGAAGTGACTTAATACATAATCATGTGGCAAATGACAAGAAGGTAAACCGACAAATTATTTCCAATACGTGTAAACGAAAAGCGGAAGAAGATATATCGGAAAAACCCTCTAAAATAATTAGAAAAGAACTTGGTTCTAATTTACCAGCGTCAATTACAACTACTGATGTCGATTATATCAGAAAAAATATTTACAACTGTCGTCGCAAACTACTACCAGGACCATTACCTAGAAATATCAACGAAGTCCATAATGCAGTCCAAACTTATTGCAATACATTTAGAACGAGTAAGGGCGAACAATTTTTGTTTATAAATAATACCGAATTCAATATTATAGTGTTTACCTGTGAAACGAATATTCGTACTTTATCAAAATGAATATTTTTATATGGACGGCACATTCTCATACTGTACTAAGTTTTTCTATCAGCTATTTACAATCCATGGATAGCATAACGGACACTATATTCCCTTTCTGTACTGTTTATTACCCGATAAAACCAGTGATACATATACCAATCTTTTTTCTTTACTAAAATGTAAAATTTTCGAAAAATATAACATTTCTTTTAGTCCGCATAAAGTTTTGTAAATTTCGAAAAATCCATTCATAAGGCACTGACTTATGTTTGGCCCAACGAGAAATCAATGGATGTCGGTTTCATTTACACCAAGCTTGGTATCGAAAATTCATTCTCAAATCAATGGATTTAGTTTAGAATATTCTAGTAATTCTGAAGTTGGGAAATGTCTGAAACACACATTTGGATTAACGTATTTAAACCCAGATGATGTGGAAGATTGCTTTGTTTTGATTTGATGTCATACAAACCACATCATATTCTTTTAGACAAATACGCTGATTATTTGTTAGAAACATATATAAAAGAAAATGCCACTTATCCTCCGCGAATGTGGGCAGAAAAAGTGCATCCATAACTCATACTACAAATGCATGCGAATCTTTCCATTCAAGTTTAAATTCGTCCTTCTATTCTACGCATCCTTCCATATATGTTTTATCGAAAAACTTAAAGAATTTCAGGTCGATTGTTATGTCAAAATGCAAAGTATTCATTTGCCAATGAAAATAAAAGACAAAACGGTTAAAGCCAAATTATTATCTTTAGAAAAACTTGTAAAGTAATTTGAATCTGGGCAAATGTTCCACTTAGACTATATAAAATGTATCTCATTTATCTGTCAATATTGTGTAAAATTTTGTACAAAATGCTTTGAATTGAAGTGCAATAAATATTTAAAATTATGTTATTGTTTAATTTTATTTGCGTCGAAAATACCTAAAGGATTTAGCCGACCCTTCAATCTTTGCGTCGAGAATACCTGCCGTCTTAAATAATTTAATTCTTTTGCGTCGAGATTACCTCCGCCCGACACGTCTATAAGAGATGAGGCTTCTGGCTGGTTGCGCCGAATTAAACAGTTTAAGCTTTTATGCTCCATTGTAATTTGGTACACAATCTTAAATTATATAAATACGATCAGCAAGCTACTACAGACCAAAACTATGATTTATTATCTGCTATCGAGCTAATACAAAATTGTACAATTTTTTCAAGGACCTTCGTTCGGATGAGGCTTTAAATAAAATGTTGCAAATGAACTCGTTGACCTTATTGACATCCCAGTTGATTCCGAGACATAACCGCGTCACAGTATTCGACGAAAAACTGTTATTTTAATTTATTCCTTCGCTTCGTTTTTGGCCAGACTATAACTATCTGTACGAAATGCGCGATGATCCTGTTGCAGATCCCAAACTAAAATTTAAAATAGTTTTATTTTCACAATAGATCAAGCTATTAATGCTTTAGAATCCAGATTTGATTTGATGAATACCTACAGCAATCATTTTCCATTTTGTTCAACATACGTAACTTGAAAAATGGTCCTAAACACGAGTTAATTAAATATTTTAAGGACTTGGAAATACTATTGACTAACGGTCAATAGGAGATGAATTCATTTGAGCTAGTAGAATCCTTTGAGGATTTATAAATGCAAAGCAATATTCAATTGAGGTATTAAGGCTCATCACTACTTTAGATATTGCTCCTAACGTCAGCATTCTGACCTAGCCATTAAGTGTGGCAAGTTGAGAAAGGAACTTTTCTAAATTGAAAACAATTAAAAATTTCTACGTTCCACCACCACCCAAAGTCGGCTAAACGGTTTAGGTACGTTAGCTATCGAACTTGAATTTGCAGAAAACTAATCTTGAAATATTACTCAAAACTTTGCTGAATTAAGAAAGTAAGAAAAACACTTTTAGTTTTTCACACGGTTTTGTTGTTATTTTCTACAGTATTTCTGTAATAGATAAGATGTTACTTACTAATTGTACCTACTATTGTCTTATAGTACTATTATTACTGTTCGGGTTCATGTGGGTAGGTCACGTTTTGCACCGAGCGGCAAAACTGCTAACGCCGGCCCTGCGATCAGGGTTGATTATATTTCATTTTTTAACTAGGAGGAGCGTTTCAAATAATTCCGCAAAAGGGTTACTTTCAATTGGCTCACATGTCGCCTTGCTTACACTAGGGAAATTTTTAAATTGACAATTTTAACTGTCAGGTGCAGTCATAGGGTTGCCACCTGCCGCTCCTTAATTTAAGTGTGACCAGCGTCTAAAATACGGGTTTTAGATTTTTTTACGGGAGTCAATTAAAACGGCATTATTGTATAACAAAATCTTTAATTTTTAAATTTATATTTCTCGTCAGAGGTAACAGCTTTTAAAAGATCTTCATTTTGTGAAGCAAATGTATAAAAATCGTTACATGTTAACTTAAAATTACATTTTACTTGAAGCTCCGCCTTGATGGTATCAATATTAAGTCGGTTTCGGCTATCCGTCCACGCATTGCCGCACAAGGAAAATATTCTTTCGACCGGAGCATTAGGAGCTGGAATCGATAAAACCAGTTGTAAAATATGAATAAAATTTTCCATGCTGCTGCTGTCTTTGCACGCTTTAATTAATTTGGTACAGATGTTCGGGCTTGCAATTTCGCCGGCTGGCTTTTCTTGTACATATTTATTAATCAACGGTGAAATCACACAAAACTCTTCATAGAGGTCATCTAAGTTGACTTTAATTATATTAAGCCGAGTAACAATTGCTTGTAATTCTCCGAAACTCAATTCTTGCTTCAGATTTAACGGCAGGAGACTATACAGGTAATTATTTTCTGAAAAGTCGAATCTTGATTCCAGATATTGAATTGCATTCATGTACCATGTTAAAAACGTTTGTTTTATAACGTCACTTTCACGGCTTGGCAGTTTTCGTAAAATCTGATTGATGTCCATGCCACAAAATTATCTTTGACTCTTTGCTGGAGTTTTTTCGTAAGCCATCCATTATTTCGTACACACTACAAATACTGGTATTGGCACCTTCAACGTGCCTTTTTAAGGGTTTGTATTCTAAATCTATAAATTCGAAAAATCCTTTGAGTTCTTCAGTACGCTTAGCATAATTGGTAAAATATTTTGGTAGCCATAACCTCAACGTCAAATATCATTTTATCCAAAGCAAACTTGGTGCAATTATGTACAATGTGCGCCGAGCATCTCGCTTCCAGAATGTTGCTATTTTCTGTTTTTAGGTGCGTGAATACTGAATTGAATCGGTCAAAATTTACATTGGCGTTATCCGCTGGGTAACTTGATATATTCTGGACATCCAGATTATTTTCCAGCAGCTTGTCTTTAATTTTACTAAAAATATCATTGGAGCGTTCCTTCGCATCTTCATAATAGTCGAGTAGATATTCATTTACACCTTCCTCTAAAGTGTAGTATCTAATGACCAATGGATACATCTTAATGTTACCATGGTTAGACGCATCTGTTGCGATTGAGTAATATTGGCCCGAATCGACTAGTTTCTTTACTTTCGGTTGGATAGAGTATGGCGCTAATACGCCTGTTACAATGTTTGCGGCTTTTGTTCGAGCTAACTGTAGGCCACTTGCAATTTTTGAATAGCACTACAATAATGGTGCTAATTTGGTAGTACAATCTAAAGATCTGTAAGAATGCGCATGCATAACATTGTGGTATACTTCACCTAGTTCAGCCGCAGCAACTTTTTTAGAATGTTGAGATGAGTTGACGGTTTTCCAAAAAAAATTGTAATACTTGCACTTTTTTTTATACGAATATTTTTCTTATGTTCTGTCCCCTTATCGTGTTGTTTCACGTCATTGAGGCCACCGTTTGCAACTTTGAAGGCTTTCTTACAAATAGTGCACTGTGCTTTGTTTTATTACTATCGTCAGGTTTCAACAATGTAAATTCCATCTCCCATTCAGTTCTATAATTGCAAATATATTTTTTTTCTCTTACGCTAACTTTTTAGTCGTGTCTCATCGCCCGTATTATAATCAGCATTATCTGAACGGCTTGAGTCGTTCATTATTTTTATGCAAACCTTAAACAAACGCAAATTACAATACAAAATTATTCGCTGCTGCCTGTGACGTTACTCACAACTTACAATACAATCATCAACTTATTACACACCACAATAAAATTATACTCGCGCAAAACAATTAACAAATCAATCAACTTCATCGCTCACCTTACGGAAGACAATGAACAAACATCACAGAAGGATATTCTGTGACAAACCTGTTTTCTTGACGCGCACCGCGCATGCGTCCGGCCCTCTCTTCGCCTGACATACGAACACACGAACGAACGAATTCACAAGTTAAAACAGCCGCGGCGGTCCAGACAGAGCGCCCATGTATAGCCGCCCACACCAACCATGACGGAATTTGCAAAATATAGGAGCTTTTTTACCCGTATTTAATTTTGCTAATTACGGGTTCCTAAATATTTGTAGCGCGGAAAACGGGTAACCCGTAAAATACGGGATATTTGGCCACCCAAGGTGCACTTGTGTTGTTTACCTTTTACGTTTTTATATTCAATTCTTGCTTTTTTGTGTTTTATATCCGTTTACCTAAATTTCAACTAATCAAATCAGTTCTTTTAAGAAGTAAATTCGGTATTTTCTTATCAAGTACCTATTTTTTAAATATGGACTCGACGCCAAGCACAAGCAAAGTGAATGTATCGCCTTATCGGTGTCGGAAAAGCAGTGCATCTTAAAACACGTATAAGCATATTTTGTCTGATACTCATGAAAGGAAAATATCCACCAGTGTCAAGAAAATTGTATATACAGCAGGTAAGAGCAAATTTAACCTAAATTATCCTTTTTAAAAATTCATTTTAGGAGTAGCAAAATCTACTGTTTACCGCACAATGAAATAATATAGAGACACCGGAGGTGTTACCAATTCTACAAGTTCTGGAGGACGGCCACATGTAGCAATATGTATGTACGATGAGACAACTAAGAAATGTGTTAGACAAATAATACACAACTTCTTTCACAACAATGAACTTCCAACATTGGATAAAATTTTAAAACAAGTCGTCCTGATTTACGACAGATGTGTCGTTCCTCATTGTGTAAATGAATGAAACAGATCGATTTAAATCTTATAACCAATAATGAACCTTGTACAGGATGTCCCAACGATAGAGTAAAAAGTTTATGCTTAACTAGAATTATTTGTGTAAATATTGTATGGACCATGGGGTAGAGGTAAGAAGTGTGCATTTTTTAAAATATTGGAAGTTATACAGGGTGTGCCAGAAAAGCAGGACGTGAAAAGTACGATTTTTTAAATAGAACACCCGTATTTGATTTTAGTTTTAATTCTACGTGTCCATACAAACATATTTTGTCATACAAAATATTGGCTGAAAGTTTTAGTTCTTGAGATATTCGCGTTTAAAGATTATTATGGTCATTTTCGTGGGGTTGATGAATGGGCAATTGTTCCGTTATTTCACAATAAAAAATTGATATTTCGTGTGAAAATGAGTGATATTATACTAACGTTTAGACCGAGTAGTATTTCTAATTTTCTCAACAGGGTGTTTGTTATAACCATTCAAATTTGAAAATTCTCAAATTAAAAAAATCAGTTTTTTAATTGCACACCCTATATATTTTATTTCATTTTATTCGGGATTAAAAATCTATCATTTTTGTCCAATATATCCTAAATCTATCTTTGATAGTTTTCGAGTAATTTCGATTTTTCACACTAGCTACTTTATTTTCGATAACATTGCATTGCATGGATCTTGGTAGCCATGGAAAATAATAATTGAGTTACTAAGATACAAAGGTTTCCTACTTGTCAAAATAAACACATATTAAATTTGTCGTTTTCGCATTTAACTTGTTATCAATTCTTGTATCAATTATGGATTATTCGACAAATGTTGTTCGATTCACGTTTGATTTGGAGGTATCACATATCGTCGCTAATGTTCTAGAACTCACTTGGGGATTTTCTTGAATATTTAATAATATTTCAAGTTCTTTTTCTTCATTAGCTGCCCTTTATTAACAACTTTACGTTTGAAGTATTTAACACTACCGCTAGAATCAAATCTATCCATCAAATTTTCCAAGCCAACAGTAGTAGGTATTCGACGTTCAGGATATTTCATTTTGTAGATTCGTTGTGCCAATAAAGGGTTTTTTTCAGCCTCGCCCAACACGTATATCATATCAATTAATTCATTTGTCGAATAATCCATAATTGATACAAGAATTGATAACAAGTTAAATGCGAAAACGACAAATTTAATATGTGTTTATTTTGACAAGTAGGAAACCTTTGTATCTTAGTAACGCAATTATTATTTTCCATGGCTACCAAGATCCATGCAATGCAATGTTATCGAAAATAAAGTAGCTAGTGTGAAAAAATCGAAATTACTCGAAAACTATCAAAGATAGATATAGGATATATTTGACAAAAATGATAGATTTTTTAATCCCGAATAAAATGAAATAAAAATATATAGGTGTGCAATTAAAAAACTGTTTTTTAATTTGAGAATTTTCAAATTTGAATGGTTATAACAAACACCCTGTTGAGAAAATTAGAAATACTACTCGGTCTAAACGTTAGTATAATATCACTCATTTTCACACGAAATATCAATTTTTTTATTGTGAAATAACGGAACAATTACCCATTCATCAACCCCACGAAAATGACCATAATAATCTTTAAATGCGAATATCTCAAGAACTAAAACTTTCAGCCAATCTTTTGTATGACAAAATATGTTTGTATGGACACGTAGAATTAAAACTAAAATCAAATAAGGGTGTTCTATTTAAAAAATTATACTTTTTCACGTCCTGCTTTTCTGGCACACCCTGTATAACTTCCAATATTTTAAAAATGACACTTCTTACCTCTACCCCATGGTCCATACAATATTTACACAAATAATTCTAGTTAAGCATAAACCTACTTTACTCTATCGTTGGGACACCCTGTATAACAAATATTTAAGACTGAAATTTACGTAGTATTTTTGTTCACCGTCACTTATTTCTTTTCGTACTATATTTTAATAAGTTTGTAATTTATAGTAAACTGTAAATTTAAAAGTAAATGTGTAACTTTATTAAATGGGCTTTCAGTATCAGAAGTAAGTAAAATGGTACTTAATAGGGAAAATTTTCATTCGAAAATAAAATTGAAACGTTCAAAACTGTATGGTTTACAAAAACCGCACTTACGTAAAGTATTTTTATCTACCAAAAAGTAACTAATCCAAAATACCGGGTGCCCGGAAATAGCATGTACCTAGAGAAGAAGGTGATTCTACAAGAAAAAATAAGACTTTTTCCTATAATTATATACGTACCGTTTTAATATACATGGGTCAAAGTTGAATTTTTTTCAGTTTTTGGACAATATCTCGAGAACCGTTTGAGATATGATGTTCAGCTCTCATACACAATTTGTGTTCATTAAGTTCCTTGTTTTCACCGTAAAATAAAGTTTTTGAAAATTCAGTGGCGTGGATTTTGGGTATTTTGAGGGTTTCTACGCCACTGAAACAAATGCAATTTCAAGGAGCGCGTTAGAACCACCTTTATTTTCTCTACCAAAAGGTACTCTTGGTTAACAGCTCTAAAGTTGATCATTTCGAGAAAAATGATTTTATGAGAAGAAACTATAATTCTAAGAATAATTTTTATTACTTGCATTCTTTCCAAAATGTTATGCCTACTGTTAATAAATTGTTAATGAAAATGATTCTTAAAAATAATGTTTTCTCTCATTGAATGCCATTTTTCACAGAAACAGTTGAGTTTAGAGCTATCAGCCAAGAGCACCTTTTTGGTGTAGAAGACATGGCCGGTTCTAAGGCGCTTCTTATAATTGCATTTAATTCAGTGGCGTAGAAATTAGGGGGGTTAAAACCCTCAAAACACCCAAAATCCACGCCACTGAATTTTTACAGCGAAAACATGAGACTTAATGAGCAAAAATTGTGTATAAGAGCTGAACATCATATCTCATACGGTTCTCGAGATATTGTCCAAAAACTGAAAAAAAATTCAACTTTGACCCCCTGTATATTGAAACGGTACGTCTGAGCATATAAGTTCATAGGAAAAAGTCTTATTTTTTCATGTAGAATCACATCCTTCTCTAGGTACGTGCTATTTCCGGGCACCCTGTAGAGCTTACAGATATAATAAAATGGCTGCAGTGCTTACTATAACCTAACCTAGCTATGAACAATGTTTACCGTCAGCTGGGGTAACTTTGGCCCTCTACGGATAACTTTGTCACAAAAACTGAAAAAGATTTATTGTTCTCTATATTGCACTTAGGATAGAGCTACTGGCTTAATTCGTGCATCACTCAATAGGCAGCAGCACTGGCTTGACTATAAGCCACTTTTGGTTTAGTTCCACTTCTCACCACCAATGCAGTGCTGCTTCTTCTTTGTTACTTCATAATTAACTGTTTTGGAGCCCTTCCAACTTTTGATAGAGCAGACTTATTCCAAAGCTTTTGATACCTGGTAAGTGATGTTTCTTTTACTTGATTCATTTGTTTAACAAGTTATTATCGTAACTACTCTTTTTATTTGTATTTTTAGAGCTGAGATAGTTTTTCTAGTTTAGTACAACTTTGTCCCAGACTTGGGGTAAATTTGCTCAACATGGTGGCTGGCCAAAGTTACCTCTCAATATTTCTTTTCTATACTGCAATTTCTTTCCAGTAATTATTTACAAAGCTAAAATGTCTAATTACATCTCAGAATGCGATTAATAAACCTAAAATATTTACAATTTGTTTGTTATGTTTCAGAAGCATGCCCAGAAATAGAATAAAACCTCTCGGGACAAAAAACTAAGCAAACTACAGTACACAAAGATTAGAGGAGTGCCTCGAGGCATTAGGTCAGGTGAACTGACGCAACGATCAGCTGAAACAAGGTATGGCATCCCTAGATCAACCATTAAGAACAAACTGAAAGTTGGACGTGCCAAAACCTTCAGTGAAGATGAGGAGTTAGCTTTCAAGCAGCATCTGATAAAAATGTCTGATTATGGATTTCCAGTTGAGACTGATTTTAGATATGCAGTGAAAGCTTATTTAGATAAGAAAGGTATCAAAATTGATGCATTTTGCCAAAATCTTACTGGATATGAGTGGACAAAGTCTTTTTTAAAAAGGAATTCGCAATTAACAACTCGCTTAAGCTCAAACATAAAAAAAGTTAGAGCTTAGGTAAGCGCTAAAGATGTTGAAAGTTACCTGGAAAACTTACGTGATGTGGTGAAAGATGTTCCTGCTACTCATATTTGGAACTATGATGAGACAAATCTCACAGATGATCCTGGCATGAATTTGCAAAAGAGAGGCAAAATATGTAGAAAATATTTGCAATCATAGCAAAAGTGCAATATCCCTCATGTTCTCTGGAAATGCAGCTGGCGTTCTCCTTCCCCCTTATGTTGTGTACAAGTCTGAGAACATGTGGACCACTTGGACGGAAAACGGACCAGAAGGAGCTCGTTATAATCGCTCTAAGAGTTGGCTGGTTCTATGCTTTATGTTTTGAAGATTGGTTTGAGTCATCATTTTTACCCAATGGGCCTAAAGTTATCATTGGGGACAACTTATCTTCCCACGTCAGTTTGAATGTACTTAGGCTATGTGAAGAGCATAATGTGAGGATCGTTTGCTTGCCTTCAAACTCAGCACACCTTACACAACCTCTCGATGTGGGATTCTTTTCACCTATGAAAAGTGCATGACGAGGAATCCTGTGTAAGTGGAAAGAGTCTGTTTCAGGCTCTAAATTTACAACTATCTCTAAAGACACCTTTCCAACTTTGTTGAAAGAGCTAATGGCAAGTTTAGCGGAAAAACAAAAAGAAAACTTGATGGCTGGGTTTGAAAAATGTGGGATACATCTCTACAGCAAACAAAAACTGTTGGACCGCCTGCCAGAAAACTAGCATATTGATAAAGATGCCATCGGTGATTCTTTTCTTCAACAGCTAGAAAAGAAAAGAGCAGAGTATCTGACTACAGCTGGCCCCAAGAAAAGGAAGAAGAAGCTGCAAGTGCCTGCTGGAAAGAGTGTTACTGTAAAATCTTCAAAACAATCCAAATCTGTGAAGAAAAAGGCTCAAAAATGTTATAACTCTTCTTCAGATGAGGATGACGTTGAAATGATTTTGGAGTCAGATGGAGTAAGCGAAACCTTTTCAGATCTTGAAGAAGTGGAAAACTCTGGAGAAACATGTTCTGGTACTACTCTACAAGATCAAGAAAAACAAAAGTTTAAACCTGAAGATTTTGCTGTTGAAAACTTTTTAGTTGTGCCCTACAATGGACAAAAATATTCAGGCAAAATTGTGAGCATCACTGAAAATGGGCCGACTGTTGAATGCATGGAGAGGGGACTAAAGTTTTGGCGATGGCCTGCAATACCTGACTGTTTCACCTATGACTGGGATGAAGTATGGAGAAAAATCGATCCTCCTAAAAAGGCTTCAAAAAGGAACCAGTTCGCGGTCCCTGAACTGGATACATTTGTAACATCGTTTAATATATAAATCTAATGTTATTGTAGTTTTTATAATTTTCTATTTTTATTTTTTATATTGAGCTGTAGTTTCTGTATGAAAAATGTTTGAATAGCATTGTTTCATGCTTTTGTACTGTTCTAATTACAGTTAACATTAAATGGAGTGTTTTTTCTAATTGAAAATGTTTGTCTTTTGAATTTCAATTTTGTTACCAATTACAGAAAAGTTTGAAGTAAAAATTAGATAAGACTTGTAAATAGGTCACCTAACATTAATTTTTGTGTGAGGTAACTTTATCCTAACTATGGTATAATAGCAGTTTTATACGGTTTTAAGGGATGGGACAATGTTACCCCAAGTCAAGGTAACTTTAGGCCAAAATTTTGAAAAAAAATTTCTGGGTTATGAAAATAAATTTTGGTTTAAAAAAAGGCTTGCACTGAATGTAAATAACCTTTAAACAACTTGAAACACTTTAATTGTATTTTTTTAAAGCATTTAGATGGTATGAGTCACAATTTTAACACAAAACACTAAAATGTGGGCCAAAGTTACCCCAGCTGACGGTACCTATTCTTAAAAATTAAAAATTAGCGCCAAATAGTTTTGTTTACCAAATTTAGTAATATGTTATATTGTAAATCAGTCGTTTGAGTTTACTCCTTGCTAGTTAAAAAATGAAGTGTCGTAAATAGTATGTTTCATTGCATTTTTATGTTTAAGGGCTGAATTACGCAAGGAAAATAAAATATGAAATCAATTTCACAGATTAAAAATTGAAAAACTTTTTACTTGAAGAATATACTTTGAAACCATGTTAAGCAATCTGTTGAAACAAGTACCTACATTACAATTAGCAATTAATAATAATAATTAATTATACGTAGTGTACGCATTTAAGTAGTTATGTGTGAACTGTTACATCACGTTTAAAGATCAAATCTTGTAATGCAGTAGAATTTAAATCCAAATTACATAAAAAAGAAAATTATCATGCACTGATAAGATAATATTCTGTTGAGAAAGTGTGACAACTTTTTTAGTATGGTTAACGTCGTAGATGTACAGAAATGTGAAAGTGCGCTTCAGATAATGGTATACTTACTATAAAATAGGTTAAACAGTGAGTATGCATTTTCTTCCAATTTTTAGACTTTAGATGTGACGAATTTGTACGTTATTATATGTTCGTTTATATTAAATATTCATAAAATCTTGATACAAATAAAAGAGGTTTATGTAAAAGTCTTTCGCTGGGAATAGCTACTTCCATTAAAATGCTAACCTTGACAACTAATAAGATGTTTATTCTCCACAAGGATTTATAGATACCTAACCCACTAACTAGTGCTTAAAGAAAAATAATTTTCTACTTAGGATACAATGTGGAGACACCAAAGCACACTTAAACACCACAGCACTATTTTAAATTGAACAAAGTTTCGAATTACAATTCTTAACAAATGTCTGATAATCAATTCCGACCCCAGCTTTCATTTATTGAAAGCTTTTAAGTTGTTGAATTGGACGAGTTTTGCACTCCTATGCACCATATTCATTTTCCAGAATCTAGCCACTTGAACCAAATTGAGTTTTTTCTTTACATTTCGCTTGCACTTATATTGCACGACTGTGCACCATTAAAATGTCAGATACTAAATACCGAATATTACTCAACTAACCTATCCACCTTCAATTTTTGTTTTGCTTTTGCACCATTCAAGCGGGTATGTCATGAATAAATTACGTTACCGGACTTTATCCAAAATTAAGGATTTTCCTTACCCCTTGCTTTTTTTAACTAAACTTTCACCTTCAATTAGTTGTTCAATTGCATTATTTCTTTTTGTTTTGCGCTATTCAGGCAGGTAAGTTATGAATAATTTACGTTTCCGGATTCTACCTCCCTCCCTCCCACTTAAACTTTTATTGCACCCTTGTGCACCATTAACCGATGGTGGTAAGCAAGAGTTTGTTCAAGTAGGGTGGCTATAATCTGATAACGTAATTTATTCATAACTTACCTATTTGCATGGTGCAAAAACATAATCATCGGGTGCATAGAAGTGCAGAACGAATTCAATCCAACAGCATCAAAAACACGTCGTGAAAATGTCCGATAAAGTACCCCCCTTCTGTCATTTTATTGAAAGCTTTTATGTTTATTGGACTGCACTTGACTTGCAATTTAATAATTTCTTGCATTCCTCGTGAATTAAGAACAAAGTTTATGCTTTAAGCGGACTCTGCTACCCTCAGGCTTCGTCCTGAAAAGGACTGTTTTCGTACTTCGAATTCATATGTTATGATTTTTTCCAGAACACTTGACTAATCTCAGATTCGAACTTTGGTACCTTTCATTTAAAGGTATGACACCTTTACCGCTGAGTCACTGAATAACCCAATATATATTTTTTAGAAATTTATAGTTTATTGCGCATGTTGTGCCGTAACCTATCGCGCAGGTGCATTGTGCTTAAGCTCTTTACGCATTATTGGGATCCATATGGGATTCATTTCTACACTATCTTGGCCTATTGGATTTTCTGCTAGTGCCATGTATGTGGCTTGAGTTTCCGAAGAGTTGTATTCAGACTCACACACCCTCACACACTCACACACTGACACACTCACACACACACGCACACACACACACACTCACACACTCATACTCACACACACTCACACACTCACACACACACACTCACACACTCACACACTCACACACTCACACACTCACACACTCACACACTCACACACACACACTCACACACTCACACACTCACACTCACACCACTCACACTCACACACTCACACACACACACACTGCACACACTCACACACTCACTCACCCACACACTCACACACTCACACACTCACACACTCACACACCACTCACACACTCACACACTCACACACCACACACTCACACACTCACACACCTACCCACACACTCACACACCACACACACCTCACACCACTCACACACTCACACCCCACACCACCTCACACACCACACTCACACACACACATCACACCCACACTCACACACCTCACACACCACTCACACTCACACACACTCACACATCACACACTCACACACTCACACACTCACACTCACACACTCACACACCACACCTCACACACACACACACCACACTCCACACACACCACACACCACACTCCACCCACACCACACCTCACACACTCACACCACACCACCACACACTCACACACTCACACACCACACACCACACACTCACACACACACCCACACACACACACACACACACACTCACACACTCACACACTCACACACTCACACCACACACTCACACACTCACACACCACACACTCACACATCCACACCACACACTCACATCACTCACACACTCACACACTCACACACACACACACTCACACACTCACACACCACACACACACCACACACTCACACACTCACACACCACACACTCACACACACACACACACTCACACACTACACACACACACACACACCACACACACACACACACATCACACACACACACACTCACACACTCACACTCACACACCACACACTCACACACACTCACACATCACACACTCACACACTACACATCACACCACACACCACACACTACACACATCACACACATCACACTCACACACACACACACACACTCACACACTCACACACACACACACACACACCACACATCACACTCACACACTCACACACACACACACTACACACACACACACACCCACACACACACCACACACACACACACACACTCACACACACACACACACCACACACACATCACCACACACACACCACCACACCACACCACATCACACACACACACTCACACTCACACATCAATACTCACACAGCACACACACCTCACAATACACACACGACACACACACTTATCCACGACAACGCATACACAAACTAATATACACAAATCAAACTAAATCTCAACATAATACCATTTATGGCTTAACTTTTCGACACACTCGACATACGTACAAATCGTGCCACATAATAATTCAAATTATGTTAATTAGAATCATAATAAATACACATAGTGGCTGAATGAAACTACACATATTCAGAATATGCTAATATTCACACTATATGTTAATTCAAGAAATGTGTGCAATACGAAATAATATTCATGACATTTATCATAATATTTTAAACTAAATTCTAATAATTAGTGTTTACTTTATTCAAACTCTCGACACTATTCTACAGATTCTACGGTTGCATAAATAGTTTTTTATAATTACTGCTTCATCTAGGTATAAAATATGTAAAAGGAAATCTGAAGGGTCCAATCATGTGACCTTACTTCTTCTAAATATATCATTTCGCAGAGGGCATTGTACGCAGGTGTCCCATCCTACTGGAATACGCAGATCGTCGCTCTTTGTTAAAACTTCCACATTCTATTAAGTTATCCTTTGGTGATATTTTAGAAAATACATTTAATAATGTAAATATTTGTATTAGTAGTAGTAGTTGTTGTTAATTCTAAGAAAACTAAAAAAATATCTGAAAAACGTTGCAACACTTCGAGAGATAATGAACAAAGAAAATAGTTATAGCAATATTCCTACAGCTACGAAGTGATATCAAGTGGGGTTTGTAAACCAATTATTGAATACAATGCGATTAATTATTCCAAGATATCCTAATTTTCCCTACACTTTTTCTTTATTTGCTGTAGTTATTTTCAGATAATGTAGTTTCATAATTATAATTATCCATTGACAATTATTGCACTAGTAACTAAACGATTACTAAACATTTAATGCACACGCATGAGTGACAGTTCATATAAATACATAGGATTGTTGCAAAAAAACAAATGCCGGTCCTGTTGTTAACGCACGCTGGGCATGGCGCGCTTGATAAAATTAGAAACTAAGACTTAATTTGGCTGTTACTTCTGTGGCATTTAATATATGTCCAATAAGGTGTATACACAATGAAAATTCTATAAAATAAGGCCACTAACTGTCTCAAAGTCAAGTATGACTGACATTTAAAAAAATACAAGTTTACGGCATATCTATCAAAATATGGTCCACAGATCAAATTTGATTCTATGTAAAACAAATGCTTTAAGAGGGTTCTTGCTTCGTTTCGATATCTTTACAAATAGAGGTCCTATGGGGAATTGCCGAAATCACCAAACATTCGTTTCTAAAATTTTGCGGAACGCATTTTTATATTAGCTTATATCAGTTTATGGCAAGTTGTAAATTCCGACGACTTAATTTCGTCTATAAATGTATCGTATTTAAAATTATCCTATTTAGCATTATTTTTTTTTCACGTGATTGCTAGTAACATTTTGGATGAAGGACCTATTTTGTACTAGAATAACACATATATCCCCAAATTAAAATAAGAACAAGTAACGTTTATTTAGTGCTAGTTGTGTAGCAAGTTATCTGTAAAACTATTTCAACATCAAGATTCATAAAAGATATAAAAAATGGGTCAATAATATCATTTGTATATATATATATATATATATATATATATATATATATATATATATATATATATACATACATGCTACGAGCGGAAATAAACCGATTAATCTTTAAAGTGACATCAGATTTCAATATCAATCTATACACATCTAGAAATTAAAGGAATAATACAGATTTTGTTGACAGCACAACAAAAATGGATTTTCTAATTGGCGGAATCGCTGCAGTCGGTGCGGGTGTTTTTACAAACCCTTTGGAAGTAGTTAAAACTAGAATGCAACTACAAGGAGAACTCGCAGCCAAAGGTCAATACACTGTACATTACAAAAATTTGTTTTCCGCCAGTTATATGATTGCTAAACATGATGGAATTCTTTCTTTACAAGCTGGGTTGGCTCCTGCTCTTTGGTTTCAACTGGTATTCAACGGGACCCGATTAGGTAAGTATCGTTTGTTTTGTTCCAATCAGTAGGTACTCACATAAGTACACATTTTTAGGAGCATACCAACTGTTAACTGATAAAGGTTATACCACAGATAAAAAGGGAAACATAGTATTTTATAAATCTGTGATTGTTGGTGGATTATGTGGTGTACTTGGCACATACGCTGGAAGCCCACTATATTTAGTAAAAACTCATTTACAAGCACAAGCTGCTAAAGAAATCTCATTTGGTCATCAACATAATCACGAAAGTACTTGGAGAGCATTTAGGAATATTTATAACAGTCAAGGGGTTAGTATACAGAGTGGGGTACTTTAATGCGCGACAGCACTCGGATTTCGTTTAATATAGGAGAAGCTCTTAAATTGGCAAACATATACCAAATTGTGAACTAATTGCCAATTAGCATATCATCATTCTAGATTTAAGAAATTCCAATTAGTTCCGGGAATATTTTTATTGTGTATCGTTTATGTTTACGTGTTTTTTATCGAGCAAAAAGTAACTTGGCATAACATGACACGAAAAGCCTATTGGTGACATTACTTTTTACATATTAATTCGAAGCGTTGCTCAACGATGCTCTACTTTTTTCTCGTATGGACGCATGGTAAACGAAATAACTAAGACATTGAAATAGACTAGAATCGAACATAAAAATCAACTAATGGACCTATGCTAATAGTTATTTATCTATTAAGGGCATAATGAGGTTTTTATGGCCCGGGGCGTTATTTCGATCTCGAGCGTGCTAGGGCGAGGGCAACGAAAGCGCCGTAGGACCATAAAGACCAGTTATGGCCGTAATGCATATATACCATTAATATATTGAACAGTTAAAATGAATTATAACGTGAATGGCTTTCAAAGATTTCTCATCTGTGATAGTAGATATTGCTGCATTGCCGTAAAAACAAGTACAAAAGCATGACAAATTTATAATTCATTTGAGGCTTTGGTTTAGTTAGTTTTAAACGCAATAACTGACATATTTCCAGAAATAAGATCAATGAAATTGAGGAATTGTATCACCTAGTATAAACACGGCTAATTGTAATAATTGCATTGTAAATATTTTTAAAGGAACTGTAGTTTTGTGCCTATTGTTTTCAATTAGCATATTACAAAGTAATCGTACATAAAATAAATTAAATAAAATAAAACATCATACAAATATTAACAAAAATATTTAATTTAACAAGAACAGAATTCATAACCATAATGTTAATACTTTAACTAAAATGTGCACCATTCTGTTGGATACACTGCCTTGCTTACTTATAAATTATTCGGTACTAATACTTTGGCATGTTTTTGTAATATTCAACTTGAGTTCTTCCATATCATTAACTGGCTGTTTTTAAACTGCTCCTTTAAAGTGATTGCATAAAAAGTAATCAAAACAAGGTAAGGTCCGGAGACCATGCTGACCATCGTACTTGTGCATATCCATTTAGTCCGAAGATATTATTGAGATATCCTGTACATTTCATGTATTATGAATCGGAATTCTATTTTGATGGAAATAAATAACATTTCACAGTACACTCTGTGGCAAATCCTCCAGTTTAGTTTCCTTGAAAAATGCATGATCTAGCCAGTTTGTTCATTCCACACCAAATTTTAAGATACGAACGATTTTGACTCTTTTCCGCACCATCGGGATGCAGAACTTAAGTAACATTACTTTTATAAGGATGACACTTAAATTTTTTATTAATGCTTGGAATGGTTTTCCGATCTGTGTTGAATGCAGTCTATAGTTGATCTATCCTTTCACTATACGATTACATTTTTCACTTCGTTTGATTTGAAAGCATTTATGTTGTTAAACAGCGCGGCGTTTTGGAATCGGACTCTGCTTCCGTCATCAGGCTTAGTCCTGAGGAGGACTGTGTTTCCACTTGAGTCGAATTCGTCACCCATTAGCACACTAATAACACACATCTGCTAGGTATCATCACACCCTTACCGGGAAAAACCGAGTATATAGTCAAAAGTACGCAGCACTTCCTGGAAACCATCAAAACTTCCAACCAAACCACGAAGAAATACTTGTAAGCTTCGAAATCGTGACCCTATTCACAAATATGCCCAAAGGCACTAACTATCATAAGGGACAGGCTGGAAAAGGATGAAACGTTAGACGGACGCACGCAACTCTCGGTAAACACAATAATGGAACTTCTGACAATATTCATTACGTATGTCCAAGTAGAAGACAAATTCCACCAACAAGAGTGTGGGATGGCGATGGGTTCCCCACTTTCACCCAGTGGTGTCGAGCATCAAAGTACCCCATCCTGTATATCAGTCATTATATTTATGTTTAATCAAAAGTACTTTTTAGATAAAAGGTTTATTTAGAGGAAGTACCTCTTCAATACCAAGAGCATTTGTTGGATCAACATCACAACTCACTTCTTTTGATTATTGTAAAGAATGGCTACTTCAGTACCCTTACTTTCAAAATTCACCCATTACAACAGCATTTACAGCTAGTATGATTGGGGGTGTATCGATTAGTTTATGTATGACACCGTTCGATTTAATCGCAACAAGGATGTATAACCAAGGTAAATAAATGTAATTCTGTTTATGTATTACGTATTTGTTAATTTTTCTTTAGGTGTGGACGCAGCTGGCAGAGGTCTATTGTACAAGAGTTACTTGAACTGTGTAGCCAAAGTATGGAAGAGTGAAGGATTTTTAGGTTTTTATAAAGGTCTCGGACCAAGTTACCTCAGATTAGGTCCTCACACTGTGTTAAATTTAGTATTTTGGGATAAGCTTAAAGACGTATATAAGCAATTATCTAACTGATAACACTGTAATTCCTTTTTAGATAATTAGATAATAACATTGTTAGGAAATTAAGAGATTGGTTTACAAAATTTAGAAAATAGTTCGTTACAAAGACGAAATTGGTACAAATTGAATCTGTTCAATAATGATGTTCCTTGTCTTTTACGTTGATATATTGATGCACTATATAATCTTCACAAACTAATAAAAATTATACAGAGTGGACCCAAAGTCTGGAAACGCCCAATTATCTCGTAAATTGCTAGTCTGAATTGTGCAAAATTTGGGATATTTTGGGAAACCGAGATTCCAGATTTGACATTTGCAATGTTGCCAGATTTGCCGTTGTTCTGATATTATTAGTCACTTTGGTTTTTTGAATACATCACCCTGTATATGCAGTCATTGTTGGAATCTACTCCTCAATACGTGTTCAACCATATGCAACATATGCAGTGTGGAAGGTCTTAATACATAGGCTTAGGCAACGACTAATTGTCTCAATAAATTTTCTAATACAACTATTTCCAAGTATGTACATTAAAACGTAACAATTAAAAGATTACAACATTTTTAACATAATGATTACTTAATCAAGTGTTCAAAATGTGCTGCATTTGTGAGTTGACAGTATCCTAACCGATGGTAGAATGCGTCTACCACATTTCTGCATGATTATCTAGAAATTAATCGAGATTCGTCGATAATTCGTTGCCTCAGCTCTGCAAGACTTGCTGGTTTAGACTACATAAAATCATAAGTGTTACATATGGTTGAACTCGTACTGCAGAGGAGATTCCAATAATGACTGCATATACCGAACGATGTATTTAAAAAACTAAAGTGACTAATAATATAAGAGAAACAGCAAATTTGGCAACATTGCAAATGTCAAATCTGCAATCTCCGTATTCCAAAATAGGCTTATCCCAAATTTTGCACAATTCGGACTAGCAAACGAGATAATTGGACGTTTCCAGGCTTTTGGACCACTCTGTGTATATATATATATATATATATATATATATATATATAGTATATATAATCCCGTAAAATTGGTATCAGTATATATATATATCATACGGACGCTCACTTCATTATTTTCAAATTATATATATTAGTGCCATCTTGTAACCAAAATAAAATTGGATTCAACTTCAACTGTATCATGTTAATTATTACATGTTTAAGTTTTAGTGCACGGAAATGCGAATTGAGGGTACGACAATTGCTCGGTGTATACTTTTATGTACACTTTTTTTTATGTGTAGGATTAGCTAGCATCCGCTATAACTGGCACCGCAGTACTTCGTTGTTACATTGAACATGAAAAGAATTCTTTAAGATTTGACTCTCTAGATTTTTAAGTGAATGTCAAATATTAGAAGGGATGGATTTTCTAGTTATTTATATTTAAACATGATCGTTTTACACCTTCGCTTATGTGGAAGTAAAAATTCGGTTACCGCCGGAATTTCAAACTGATCGACTGATTTCTCAATAGATATTAAGCTGAATTTTCTATAATCACATTAAGTGACACAACAAATCATTAAAAACGTTTTATATACGTTTTTTTCTCTAATTGGTTATTAAGGCAAAGACTTTTTCTCTCCAACTCTTTAACTTATAGACGAAAGTATGGAGAAAATGGCTTTAAAACCGCACCCAATACTGAAACTGTAAATTTTTATATTTACCGATGGAAATAAGATGTTCTCCTTTTTAACAAACGAAATACAGCCACGTACCACACAAAATTAAAAAACACCGAGCGCGTTTCAATACCTACGCTATCATCATCAGTGCCTCCTTTTAGGTTACTAGTCAAACTTATGCAGTGGATACAAAATAGTCCTATTATCTAAAATCCGAATGGACCATTTGTATTAATTAAATATTTTGAAAATGTCGATGTCAAAATATACCAATATTCCAATAATAAATTATAGTATTTTTGCCACTATAACTTTAATTATAATAATTTTTTATAAAAGTTTTGGATCTTTTATTCCTAAAATACAGCACATACGGTCACTTTTGTAAACGAAAATCAGTCACATAATAAATATTTTGATATGGCAGATACATCGAATTTTCATAATAAATCACATTGTGAACTTATGCTGTACAAATTTTTGAACGGTATTTTAAATCCAAAGATCCTAATGAAACATTTAAGTCCAGATTCAAAATCTTTGCCAATACAGTTGTAAAAATAGTATTTTTACTGTACAAAGATACATTCGTTTAAATGTTCAGACGAAATTGAAATAACTAGGTTTTTCTGACAAAAGCCAATAATACTTTTGATTCATTAGAGTTTTAATAAACACTTTGAATTAAATCTTACATTTGTGAACGTTTGTGACAGAAACTGAAACATTATTCGGTGAACTTGGAACAGTTGTAGACTAAAGTATACCTATACCTAGCAGAACATCGACCTTTCGACTATTCGAGATACAGGAGTATCATTGCAATGCAAAAGCTCATTAATGGGTAGGATACCTATAGAATAAAAAAGAGTAAACTGAAGAATCAACATATTTTACTTTACGCAGGCTAAGATTTTAGTATGGTTACATGACATCACAGCTGAAACCTATAACAATACACAACCATCGCCTTTTTATTAATAATATACTTGGCAATGGCCAAATCTTCACGGGTTGGTCCGTTGAATAAAAAAGAATGAAGATAATATTTTGTTACGCGCAAGTTTCTATGGTACTACATAAGGGAATTTGATAAGATACAAGACACGTTTTAGGTTACGATTCTTGGAAATCTAAAAAGGTGGTATAAAAAGGCCAATGTTCCATTTGGACAGGTTTTATGGCAAAGTAGTTTTAATAAATAGACCATTCTTAGGTTTAGGAATCTTATTACAATCGTTAGGAAATCTGAAAACAGACTCAGTTCGTGAAAACGAGGGAGAGAGTTATGTCCAAAAGTTCATTGACCTTTCGTGTCAAAAGAACCCAAGTTTACTTCAAAGCTCATTGACCTTGATGTCATAATACAATTCTAAGAAATCTAAAAATAGAACCAGTTCTTGCAAACTTCAAAGTTCATTGTCCTTTAAAAGTGGGTTAAGGCTATGATACGTGAAATCTAAAAATAGAACCAAAGTTCATTGTCCTCTTCAAGGTTATTGGCCAAAGTTCATTGACCTAGCTCTGGTGTTGAACCTATTACAAATACTGAACATCATTTGAACTCAAAGTAGTCAAATAACCCTTCTCTATCAGTTTCTTTTCGGTAATCGCATAGGAATTTCAAAAAATTATGATAGGCAACTGTACGTTGATTAGCATAGAAATTCAAATGCATTGCTTCGTATGGCTAATATTCCGAATTCAGTTATACTTTAATGTTCGTGATGAGGATGTGATCAAAACTTCCGACTCTAGGTGACTTTGTATACCTTTTACCCTGCTAGAATGGAACGACTATTCAGCGTGGTTTTTCTAACTGTGCGGATGTTCTTATTGGCCATATGCCCCAAGCTTCCTGTGTTAAACTAGGTAATTCGCATATCTCTCATTGACGAAACGAAACTGTAATAACAGTATTCTTATTAAAACTAGATTACTTTGCAACATTGTAAAATGAGCAAATAAAGATAAACTTACATAGTAGCAGTTTATGTCGCTCTTAGGTCGAATGAAAATCATCTCTTGACGTATATTGACAATTACTTGACGATAACCTCCATTATTCCAAATATGTGGTTTAATGATATGTAGAGGGCAAATGATCTTTTTATTTTTATAAAATTCCACCTTGAGTGATTCCTCATTTTTGGTTTAATGCTTCGTTCTTGCTTGTTGTACAGAAAACGTGCCCTTTATCCAACTCATAACGAGTTTTTACGAAAAGGAAGCTGGGGAAATTATTACTTAAGCTGCAAGACTTTTCTTCGTCTTCCTTTTTAAACTCAAGCTCCCCTTCTGTGGTATCGTAGGTAACTCTTTGATTTAATGTTATATTTGTTCTCCATATTTTGAAGATCTATACGGAAGGTAAATGTAAATATCCGATTTAATTACGGTATTATCAAATGTATTTTGAAAGATGTTTAGCGATTCCGCCGCCGCCATTATCAGTTGAGCACCTTTAGACCAATTGACGTTAAAAGTTTGAGTTTGTAGAGATTAATAAACTTTGAGTTTGTAGAAGTCAATGAACTTTGGGGTTTCCCCTCTTGTTTGTAAGAATTTTAATATGATATCTCTAGAGGTCAATGAACTTTGATCTTGAAGACTTCAATGAACTAGGCGAGACCGCGAAATATGACAACAGCACATGAGCTTGAGGCATAGCAACAATGCAAAGTGGACCAGAACTGTTATAGCTACAACTAATTAGTAATACATAATGTGTGATATTATAAATGTTTTTAATACAAAAGCAAAGAAATAAATACGCATAATACTATAAGTGAGGTTATTTGTTCTAAAATATGGTAAAAACGTGGCAACACAGCAAATACACTCACTGATACCATTAACTAAATATACAGAGTTCACGTGTCTTGATGGGTACAAAAGTATTCACTAGACGTCAACTAAACCTACACACGGGTTGGGAAACGTCATCTATATATATATATATATATATATATATATATATATATATATATGTGTTTGTGTGTTAGTGTGTGTGTGGTGCGTGCGTGCCTGTGTACGTGAGTGCGTGTGTGAATGTGTGCCTGCGTGTTTTCGTATGTGCGTGGGTGCGTGCGTCCGTGAGTATGTGTATGTATGAATAAATAGAATATACCATAAAATGCTAACAAGCGGGTACAAAAGGTTTTATCTTAATAACTGTTTTAAATTATGAATTTGTAGCTTATTAAATAAAAGACAATATATTTTGTAAGAGAAGGAAATTCAATTACTTCTTTATAAGTTTGAGTTTCTTTCTGTCTCTGTGCTTTATTGAACCTTTTTTTGGTTTGATGCTGTTGCTGTTAGCATTTTAGCAAAGTACCATTTTACCAAGTTATAAACGCTGAGATGCGGACATTTTTTTATATTATTGAAACTATTATAATTATACAGAAATAAAATTAAACCCAATAGTGTAGTTAGTATTAAGAATATTCTGTATTAAAGTACTATTAAATAGTTATTCTGTTATTCAACCTGAACTTGGGCACCTAGATATGAACCCAACTGGACCATTTATATCCATACCTTCCTTTATCCTCATCCTTTTAAATATGAACATGGAGAAGGAGGTAAAGCAGCAAACGCATTTTCCGCGTTTTTCACTAGTGATAGTTCCAATTACTATTCGCCTTAGAATAAAAACGGTACTAATCCCGACCTCGTCCACGATGACTTTCAATTTTGTATTTTTCACAAAAAATGTCCAAGTCGTCAACAAGCATACCTGCCTCATTTGTATTAAATGAAGTAACTCGATTAATTCTGGTTTCTCCGATTTTCTAAATGAAGGATGTCGTTGTATACGGAATATAAAATAAACTAATTTGCGAATATTATGAGCAATCAAACCATAAAATGTATTTATACATTTTTTTTATAGCAGATGCAATTTCAGCTGCTTGTTCAATACTAAAAAGTGGTTTTCTCCCCAAATCAAATTTGTTGGAGCGACATCGTCCTCTAAGGCAATGTTCTACGTTCCTTATGGTATATGGAAGACATTAGCTGCCCCCTTACAGATATATTATTATCTGTTATTTCTGTAATAGCCTTTTTCGTAGACTCTTTCGTTGACGAAGAACGTTCAAAGCATCTACACATAATAAAAGTACAGATAATACGTGTGTGAGGGAATTACTCAAAGCGATACTTGAATGAAGAAAATAATTTTAACTAGACAATTCAAGTAATTTTAGTGGATTTATAAAAAAACAGAATTGCGGAAATGTCACCGACGACGGATAATATCGACTGGCATGATCGGCTTTATTAAAAAACACACAAGTACGCACGCACCGACCCACCCACCAATTCATTGTTTAGAAGGAATTATTCAAAGTCTAAAAAGTCCGAATAAGATAGGGTGACCTTCAGATAAGATACATTAGGGTGACATCACAAGATCTACAATTTATGAGACTTTTGTAGTACTTTTGTCACGCGCGATTCCGCTTATGAGGCAGTATTAAGTGACAAGTGTAACTCGAAATGAATTTGCTTACGACGGTTTCTTGTACGTGTATGAAATCAACATACCGGTGAGTGTAAATGAATATAGTGTAAATAGTTGGTTAGTTAAAGTTAAGTGTTATTAAATAACTATTTTTAAATAAAATAAAAAGACAACCTCAGATAGTGATGTAAGGTGCTTAAAATGTTGTGCACAGTTTTCACTTGCACCTGGTGGAAAGGCGGTTATTGTTCAGCACGTATCCACACTTAAGCATAAAAAGGCAGATATTGCTGCTTCTGGTAGTAGCAAAGTAAAACTTTTAGAAGTTCAAGATCTTCCATGTGAAACTTCAGAAATTATATCCGAAAATCTTATTAAATCGGTTGACAAAGAAGAATTAACAACAAAAGTATTAACAATGTGCGCTGACAACACAAATTGCAAATTTTGGAGGGGCAGCAAGACGTGGCCCAAAATAACATCTTTCATAAAGTTCAGCAGTTACTTAAAAGACCTTTAGTTGGGGTGAACTGTGTTGCGCATATCCTTCATAACTGTGTTCATCAGCAGACTGCTTGCCTATTGACATCAAAGCCGTTCTTGTAAAAATCGATAGATATTTCTACATTTAGACTGTTCGAGTTGAACAATTAAAAGAATTTTGTAAGTTTGTTAATGTTGAATACCAAAAATTGTTGGGATATAGTAAAACCAGATAGTTAGCGTTGTCACCATCGATAGACAGAATATTAAAAATGTTCTACGGTTACAGAGTTACTTTCTCTTTCAAGGAAAACGTCCCACAGTGATTTTGAATAGTTTTAAAAGCAAGTGTGGCTATGATTTCTTCACTCGCAAGCTTCTACATTTGATAAATATGTGCAAGTGGAATCTGAAAAATCTTCAATAATAGAAGTTTATATAGTTATCTATCAAATTTAAAGCAACAATTAATAGAACGGAAAGATGAAGTCGTTTGCTAAATCAAGTTAACACTAAGCTAGTAGTTTTGGAAAATGATGGAGAAGATCTAGCCGTAATTCAATTTAAACCGTCACTGACCATGTTTTACACTACTTGTATAGCTTATTTGGATAAATGCACGCAACGCCTTGAAGATTGTATTACTAAAAGAAGAACCTCTATGGTCAGATATTGGAAACCCATTAACTGTTTTTCAAAAACAACACCCTGATATTCATACAAATGATTCGGAACTTTTTGATGAAATTGTGTGCATTATAAAATATACAACGTTTCAAAAAATAAAAGAGTGGAAAGAAGTTTCGGTTTCTAGTGACAAACAATGGGTCGAGCTTTTTAACCACTTCAAGAGTGAAGCTATACCACTCAACAACATATTAAAAGTTGTTGAAATGTGAACGGTTTGCCAGGATCCGGCGCCACCACGGAAAGGATTTTTTCTGGTATGAATAGAATTTGGACCAGCGAAAAAGCTAGTCTTACTGTAAAAACTTTAAAAGGACTTTTAATGACAAAACGTAATTTTGAAATGAATTGCCTTGAATTTTTTAAGTATCTCCGAGATCGCCCAGAAATTTTACGAATTCACTGGAAGAATATACAAATGAGTAACGTTTCGCTGGACATTTTAATAACTAGAAACTTTTAAAACCTAAGTAAAATACAGAATTAAATAGATTTATTTTATCTTTTTTAGTTTTGACATGGGACGTTTAACAACTTACCATAAACAACAACTACATTTGTCACATAGGTTAGAGAATGTAAAAACTCATAATTTTATATCTAATTTAAAGAAAATTTCTCCATCTCCTTCCTCGTACTGAGGAGTGTTTTGTACCCCTCAGACTCTTTGGGTGATGTGCCCCTGTCTCGTATTTCTTTTTTACATAAATGGCCACCATATGCTATGTGGTTAAAAATGCATTCAAAAATTTGTTTGGTGAAATAAAATAACAAAGTAGATGGCGACTTCTGGTATAACCGGAAGCGCTAGAAGTCTGAAAATATTTTAGTTGAAGAGAACGCAATCAATTATACCTGATTCAAAATTTTCAAGTTTTTATTTTGGACACAACCCCATAAACTTCTAACGAACGGTTTACCTGAGACACCCTGTATAATATACAACTAGCATTAAAGGTATTAACAATAATACAGCGTTAATTAAGATTTTGAAGTAAATGGGGTTGTAAGAGAGATTAAATAAGTATTATAATGATTGTTATGGTGCCATTGGTTCCCCTTCATACAACAAATTTGATTTTAGTTAGTGTTTATAAGTTTCCTTTTCTTGAAATTATTAAGGGTGGATCGTTTTGAGGGGTCCTAGTAGAATATTGCAATTAAAAATTGTTAAAATTAAAACTAGGTCTAAACAACCTGGTTTCAAAGTATCGTCGTGCAAACATTCAACTAGTTACAAAAGTTTTAACTAAATCTTTAATTGCTGGATAATTTTAAAGAATACGCATTCATAATTTATATATATATATATATATATATATATATATATATATATATATATATATATATATATATTTATAATAAAATTCATTTTAGAGTTTTTGTAATTAATAAATCGACGTTTCGAACACTTCTTCGTTTTCTTTTACAAGAATTTACAATTTGTCATTAATGAGTTATGCTATCTAGTTTTCAATTTTTTTGATGTCGATGCACATTTTACTGTGGGTGATGGGTCCTTTATAAGTAGATGTAGTTTGAACATTTGTAATTGGTTAGTCTCGCCACTGTTAATTCCTTGTAAACGTGTATTCAGTTTTTTTATAATAATCTTCCGAATAGGCGATATTCTCGAAGTATCGTCCCTCTTGTTAAGTGCCAAAGGTCTCTTCGCAATTTATATAGCCTCTCGTATGACACGCTCATTCAACGTGTAAGCAGTAGCGAGTAATTTAATGTTGCCTGTGTCTATTTTGTGACCAGTAGTATCTATGTGATGGTAATCCAAGGAAGAAGATGTGTTGACCTGTTTTATTGCCAAGTTGTGCTCTTCGATTCGTCTGTCCTATATAGGAGCAACAGCGTCCAGAACAAAGAATTTCGTGTATTCCTTGATGTGCACCAGGCATATGATCTTTAATGTTTCGGAAAAATTACCGGAGAGAATTATTAGGTTTGTAAACAACTCTGAATTAGTTTTTGGGAAATTTGTTACCAATTCTGTCAAAGAACCCCTTTTAAATAAGGCAAAACAACTAATTTTTTAGGTTCATCAACAGTTATTGAAGATTTTTGTGCAATGTTTGTATGTTTCTTGCTGATGGTGTTAATTTTCCTTAAAGGATAACCATTTTGTTATAACGCCAAGAAAAAGAAGCTCAAGAATTCCCAAAATATATGGTTTACCAAAACACAACACAATTGGCCTCTGAGACCTATAGTAAGTTCGTTTAACTACCACATGTACTTGCTCGCTACTTAGCGCTTAACCCTTCAACCAATATGTGAAAACGCAAATTCATACATTAAAAACTCTTTAACTTTTTAAACAAACTTAACGTTCAATTAAATATAAGTAATGTGTTTGTTAATTTTGACGTTGCTTCCTTGTTTACAAAAATACCAATTCAAGACAACATAAACGTTCTCCATAACAAACAACATTTGGACGTACAATTATGCAAACTAATTGAACATTGGATGTCCACGACATATTTTACATCTAATGGTCAGTTTTATAAACAAGTTCAATTTGCCCCAATGGGCTCACCACTTTCCCTTGCCATTGCGAACGTGTACATGGAAGATTTTGAAAACAAAGCCTTAAGTTCAACCAACCTTAAACCTAAATGTTGGTACATGTACGTGGATGACACATTCGTGGTTTGGCCTCACGGTTTAAATAAATTGAATGAGTTCCTTCAATATATCAATAGCATTCATCCAAACATCCAATTCACAATGGAAATTGAATCTGATAACAAACTACCTTTCTTGGACGTGTTGATAGGAAGACATGATGATGGACACAATTTATATAGAAAAATGACACACTCTAATAGATATTTAAACGCCCAATCACACCACCATCCATGTACGGGATAATCAAGTCTTTAACAATCAGGTCCATCCGTCTATCTGACAAACAATCAAAATGGGCAACTCAACAAATTAACAACAATGTTACAACAAAATGGTTATCCTTTAAAGAGCATAAACACCATCATCAAGAAATATACAAACCTTAAACAAAAATCTTCAAAAACTATTGATGAACCTAAAAAATTAGTTGTTTTGCCGTATGTAAGGGGGGCCATTGACAGAATCGATAACAAATTTCCCAAAAACCAATTCAGAGTCGTTTACAAACCTAATATATATATATATATATATATATATATATATATATATATATATATATATAGGCCACTTATTTCATTCCCTCCCCAAGGGAGAGGGCGAGCTTCTTGAGCTTTCAAAACTCCTTCAGCCAATTGTGGATTCCCAGCATTCATACATAACTATATATGCATGGTGGGATTAAGGATGAGTGCGGTCAGGATAGGATCGGAAGGAACGGAGTTAGGGTTCTGAGTGGGAAAATACTACCCCAGCATTCGCCGCACATGGTGTGCATATACGCACATGTGTATAAAAAAACCTCATACAAGGTAGACGGTAACGGGAATCGAACCCATTACCTCCCGAATGCTAAGGAGATCGTGGCACCACTACTCTATTAGCTCGGTATCTTGACTGACTAATTCAGATAATTAAATACTAATTGAGGTTGACGTCAACGTAAATAAGGCCAGGAAAGTAAAACCCTTTGATGCTGTGTCAAGCTTCAGGAATTCTTTATTCCTTTCAAGACAAATTAACGTGACTCATTAAAGTTATACATATACACAATAAAATTTTAACACATATATAAACCACATCGTAGTTAGTCAACGATAAAATAAGCATTACGTAAAGTGTGGGTGCTTATATATCATTGCCGAAACGTATCTAAAGGTTAGTGTGTCTTGATAAGGGAATAAAGAACTCCGAAAACTTGACACAGCAACAAAGGGTTTTACTTTCCTGACCTTATTTACGTTGACTGCAACCTCAATTAGTATTTAATTATATAAACCGGGTGATTTTGTAGGCCATTTATGTGGACCACCTCTTCGGGTCCACTTATTTGGAAAGCCCCGGTTTAATTATCGCCGTACTCGACGTTCAAAATGTGTGGGAGTTCCGTCCAACTGCATGCACATTTTCCGGCTAATATTCAATTGTACATCAACAAGGAGTCCAGATTTATTTTCTGCACAAAAATGTACGAAATTTTCTACCATGAACGTGACCATTACAAAAATAAGGACCAATAACACGGGACCCTATTATTCCTCCCCACACATTCACAGACCACTTATGTTGATGATCGAGAGTGCGAAATACGTGAGGATTTCCATCTACTATAATAGTGAAAGTTGTGGCGATTGAAGTGTCCGTTATTATGAAAAGTACACTCGTCCGAAAATAGGACATTATCAACAAAATGTTGGTCTGATGCTACTCTATCCATAACCCATAAACAAATCTATGTTAAAAGTCCGTTTGATACAACTCTTGGTGCAACTGTATCTTATAAGGATGAAATTTGTGTTTTTTTTATTATTCCAGTTTCTGTACTAATAGCTCAATGACTTGTGTGCGGGTTTTCTATTAGTGAGGCAATTATTTTCATCTCCTACAACAGGTTGGGGTTGAATAACGTTTTTGTATTCTACCTTTCCATTAGCCCTAAACTATTCTAACAATCTTTCAAAAGCCCGTCTGTCAGGTTTCTCTCGATTTGGATATTTTTGACCGTAAACTTTAGATGCTTACAAACAATTCTCATAGCACTCACCAAGAACAAATACCATATCAATCCTCTCTTCTTTAAAATAGGTTTTCATGTTAAAATTTGATTTATTACGTTCAGTTCAATCTAACTTACTAAATATTCAAATACTAACCTCACATTTGATATTTGAATTCAATGGTCACTTTGATAGTAAGAATTACAAAAATGTGTATGTTACAAATAAAGAGCATTTACTAAACAACCAGTGATTTTAGGTGTAGGAAACTCTTATATGAAATGAAAGAAAATTTAAATTACTACCAGTAAAAATTTTTAAATACAGATTCTCATTTTGCATAAAAACATTATGCAACTCCGCATGTGTGTTAAATTCAGTTATACTGAAATTAAATTAAAATGTGTAGTTTTACTTTACATCAAAACCTTTGCTTACATTGGAAAGTGACAGACATGAATGGCTTATTTCGTTCAATTCTATTTTGAGTGATATTAGCTTTATGGTTACTATGATTAGACAAGATTATTACAAAATACGTATATTACAAATAAAAAAGAACTATTTACTAAAGAACCGTTGGTTTTAGGTATAGGGAACTCTTACATCGAATGAAAGATTATTTGAATGACTATCGGTTAAAGTTGTTAAATACGGGGTGTCCTATTTAAATTAATAAAATTATGCAGCTGCACATCTAAGTTAAATTCAGCTAGATTAGTTGAGTACCCTGTATGTTGTAATTTGCATTTTAGCCGATAGCCTAATATTATTACCACATATGCCGTAGGTGTATGTTGATGTGTTGTAGGTACATAACCACAACATAGTTGATTTTCTTGTTCACGCTTGCAAATTAAGAGTTCTTTAAATATTTCAAAAACGAAAAGAGATAGGTATGGGGAAATTACAGAAACTTTACTTTATTTTATCCGTAGAATAAAAAACACAGTCAAATACAGAGTGTTCCGTTTAAAAAAACATAACTTTGATATAAATTCTTATTTTTGGATCACCCTGTATAAGCACAATTATTTTTAATTTGTACTACCTACATACCCTAACTAAGAAAAAACCTCAGATCTTAAGTCATTTGCATTACAGAAACCGACGCGTACAGGATATACCACTCTGTATATATATATATATATATATATATATATATATATATATATATATATATATACATATACAGGGTTTTCCACGGTAGGCGTTCGTTAGAAGTTTATGTGGTTAGAAACAATTTAGAAATCTGAATTTTTGGACTTAAGATTCTCTTTCATTCTAAAATATTTTCAAGGTCATGTTACTTCCGGTTATACCGGAAGTCGCCACTAACTTCCTTATTTTAAATGGAACACCCTGTATATTATTTTATTTTTGGATTCTTGACAAAATTTTAGGATAAGTCTTATAAGGGTTTCCTATACCTTTTTCAACTGTTTCTTAGATATCTTGATTTTTTCAAAAATTTTGAAAGATGTAACCCTATTTTCAACACTGCTTGTCTTACTTATTTTTGACTGATGGAAAGTGCTTCTGGAGTAGACAGAAGCATAAGAACTATACTTTTGAAATACTCATTGACAATTGATTTATTGCATACATGGTGTTCAAAATTTGATGAACTATTAAACAATTTTCAAAGTTGAAAAACTTTGTTAATTCAAATGTAACACCCTGTATATTATTGGATGAATAGATGCAGCATTTAGTTATGCATCGTTTGGCTATAACATTACCTATACCTATTATCGACAATTTTCTTGTTAATTAATATTTTCTACTTTAATGTGATTTTGACAAAAACTGAATAGTTTTTCAAAAATAAAATGAACTTAATTCAAACTACACAAATTCTATTTTATTAAAACAATGAAATAAAACAAGAAGATAACAAAATTGAGAGCATAATAACAAATGAAAAACATAAAACAATTATTTGAACATAACTAGAAGAAAAGTGATAAAAAAGATAAAATGAATCATTACAAATGTTCCACATGACCGCCAATTTGATTTAAGCATTTTATAACTCGTATAACTCCGTATTTTTTATAAAAGCCGATAAAATTCCAAAACTGCAATCTAGTGAGCCTTGATTTTGACACGCATTAAAACATTGTTGTTGATTTAATGTCAAATCAGTACAATTTAAGTGATTTTGTAATTTTTTAAGTATTTTTTTTAAGTACTGTTTATAATGGAATGTATTCAAGAATATTCTAATAATGATTTATTAAATTTTTTTTACACGCATGGTGAATGTGGACGAATTGTTAGGCGAACATGCAGGTTGTTTAACGAAGGGTATCCAACCTACCATTAATGACACCTGAAAATTTGCAAGAATTGAAGCTCGATTTATTGCAACTGGAAGTATAAGGGCAACTCGAACGCATTTAAAGCCAGTAATAGATAATGAAGTTAACGAGGTGAACGTGTTAGCTTATTTTCACGCTTATCCACGAACTTCAATTACAGCAGCTGCACTGGATTTGGATATTTCACAAACATCAATCCACAGAATATTAAAGAAGTACAAAATGCATCCTTTTCGGTAATAACTGTGCAAGGATTACATCTTGGTGATCAGGCACGACGAGTTAACTTTGTGAATTTATTCTTGTACAAATGACCGAATATCCGAGATTTCTTCACAACATTATTTGGACCGATGAATCAAAATTCAGTAGAGAAGGAATTTTCAATCGCCGAAATAATCACTACTGGGGACAAGATAATCCTCATGTAACAAGAGAACGTAATCACTAGTTCCAATTTAGTTTTAATGTTTTTGTTTAGTTATGGATAATAGAGTGGCATATCAAGTGTACGATGAAAATTTGAATGGGGCGAGGTATCTTGAAATTCTCCGTGGATTTGTTATGGATTTTCTAAATACTCTACCTGCATGTGACAGGAACAGTTGGTATCAGCTGGATAGTGCTCCCGCACATTCCACTATAGCTGTACACCAACAGTTGACATTGATGTTTGAAGATCGATGGATTGGCCCATAAGGACCTTGGAACTGGCCACCGAGATCACCTGATTTGACGCCCTGGACTTTTACCTCTGGAGTCGTATAAAAGGATTAGTGTACTCTAGGCCAGTTCAAACTAGAGAGTAATTGCTAAATCGTGTTCATAATGCATTCAATAGTATGTGTCCAGACGAAATTCGCGATCTATTTCGCAAGGAGTATATGATAGAGTTATAAAATGCTTAAATCAAATTGGCGGTCATGTGGAACATTTGTAATGATTCATTTTATCTCTTTATCACTTTTCTTCTAGTTATGTTCAAATAATTGTTTTATGTTTTTCATTTGTTATTATGCTCTCAATTTTGTTATCTTCTTGTTTTATTTCATTGTTTTAATAAAATAGAATTTGTGTAGTTTGAATTAAGTTCATTTTATTTTTGAAAACATTTCAGTTTCTGTCAAAAATCACATTAAAGTAGAAAATATTAATTAACAAGAAAATTGTCGATAATAGGTATAGGTAATGTTATAGCCAAACGATGCATAACTAAATGCTGCATCTATTCATCCAATAATATACAGGGTGTCACATTTGAATTAACAAAGTTTTTCAACTTTGAAAATTGTTTAATAGTTCATCAAATTTTGAACACCATGTATGCAATAAATCAATTGTCAATGAGTATTTCAAAAGTATAGTTCTTATGCTTCTGTCTACTCCAGAAGCACTTTCCATCAGTCAAAAATAAGTAAGACAAGCAGTGTTGAAAATAGGGTTACATCTTTCAAAATTTTGAAAAATCAAGATATCTAAGAAACAGTTGAAAAAAGGTATAGGAAACCCTTATAAGACATCCTAAAATTTTGTCAAGAATCCAAAAATAAAATAATATACAGGGTGTTCCATTTAAAATAAGGAAGTTAGTGGCGACTTCCGGTATAACCGGAAGTAACATGACCTTGAAAATATTTTAGAATGAAAGAGAATCTTAAATAACCCTTAAGTCCAAAAATTCAGATTTCTAAATTGTTTCTAACCACATAAACTTCTAACGAACGCCTACTGTGGAAAACCCTGTATATATACATATATATATATATATATATATATATATATATATATATATATATATATATATATATATATATATATATATATATATATATATATATATATATATATATATATATATATATATATATATATATATATATATATATGTTTCTATTTAGATTTCAAGTATTCATGTTTAATAAGAATTTTTTAATAACGTAAATTAAGTTTAAGTCTTGTTCTTGTCAAGAATTTGACAAAGGGAACAAAGGACGTTCTAAACGTTGAATTAATTTTTACGTTTATTTACAAGTTTTAAAGAAAATTGTCTTATTTAAATATATATATATATATATATATATATATATATATATACACATATATCCTCATAGACTAGTAACTGTTACGTTGTAAGTTACTACAATATCCTATTGTTATATACATATTAAGTTTCTATCGAATAGCCCCTGTAGCTCGTTTGGTAGATCACTCGTCTAGTCAATAAGAGGTCATGCGTTCGGATCCCATTCAGGAGAATCTTTCTATGTATATAAAATTTTAATTTGATACTATTAATAAATCGTTAATTGGTACATCTAGGTGTTTAATTGCTTTTACATTATATGGCTAATACCTTAATACCGATTAGCTTTGAATGAGGTTGTATTCAAAGCTCTAATTGAGAAACTGAATAGCAGAGTGGCATTGTTGAAATATTGTAGTCATGTCTTGTGTCCTAAAATTGCACCAACGTTATTGGTTTGATACTCCTACTCATAAAGATCAAAGGTCCTTCTCGAGAGAGTTTATTAGGTTTATTTATACTGTGGTCATGTACTAACCACATCAGATTTTTTTTGTTTTGAAGGCAAACTGTAATACCTTAATTATTAAAACAAATTCTTTTAAGGTAGTTTTCAGAAATGCTAGTAGGATAGATTAGTTTTATTTATTTTTTTCTTTTAAAGTACGATTATTAAAATGCATTAGTTAATTGTCGTAGCGATATTAACTATGTGTTATATGGATGGCTATCACGCTTTATGTAACACAGGTCATCGTTATTTCAATACCCGCGTATCTTTAAATGATTATATCATTTCTGTAACATTAACAGGAAGTAAAACTGTACGTTCCTCGGTAATACGATGTTTTTGGCATGTTAAAGATTCCTTACTAAAGGTGGAATTCCTTTAGTAGAGCAACATTTAGTGAACGTCAATAAATAACCATTTAGTAGTTGATACGCATTGAGATGCATGACGTTTCCGCATATGCTTAGATTTCGTCTCACAAATACAAATTAATAAAAATTTGGAAACATTTCTTTAGTAAAAACTTTGCCCAAAGCATTACAGATAAAATTAAAGTTATTATTAGCGATTATCTATGCCATTTTCCATTATTACAAAAGATTTTATCGGTCAAAACCGGTACGAAACGCGTAGGGTTCATAATACACGTCAAAGTACATTGAATTAATAAATTCTTATGACCTACATGAGGGTCAAAGCCTCAAAAAAGTTAATCTAAAACATTATTTGGTTATTTAAATACATCAGCTCTCATTATTAAGGAATTACGAATCTGTTACGTACTTCTAGCTTCTAGGGTAATCAGAATTTAAAAAATTAAGACAAGATTATTTTAGAAAGTTTAAGAAATTTACTAAATTAGTTTTATTGTTCTCTATTAAAAATTCAGAAAATATAAATAACAATATTAGGTAGGCTTAACGAATATTTATATCAACGAAACCATTTTCGGAAATTACAATTAGGGTAATTTGTGTATTTTCCCCATCAATGTAGAAACTATGCATCACTTAAATAATTCATAGAAGCAATAACGAGCTTAAACGTCAACTTAAAATTATAAATTTTTAATCGTTCTAGAAACTAATAAAAATTCTTGTTTTTAATAAATACCTATTATGTTAAAATCACGCCACAATAGTATCAATCCACCGCTCTTATCAAAGTGAACCTATCTACTTTTTTTTATTTAATAAACATTTGTCATAATACGTAAATGCGGAATTATTTTTTCAGTAAAGTAATATCTATACATCAATTACGCCTTTAAAATAATAATGTTTGAAATTTATTCTAATGTACGTAATAACATTGAATATACTTTTTATATACCATATTCATTATATAGAATAACATAAATATCTGGTTTGGAACAACACACGACTATCCAACCTACAAGGTGGAAATTAAAAGAAATGGAATAATATTTTTTATTTCATACTGTACTGTAATTGTCAGTTTTACGTCATACTCTAGTATACTGTAAAACACATTTTACGGTATAGTAGCTTTTTACAGTACACTAGGAATTTTACCGTACTCAATTCAAAGGTAACTGCAGAAAAAAATTATTAACAAATTTTTAGAAGATAAACAAATACAGAATTAAAATTGAATTGAAAATATGACAAGGTGAAATTCAACTGAAAAATGAGAGTTATGGTCATTTTGGTATGTTTAAATTAATATTAATGGTACAACTTTCATTTCCATTAATTTAATTAATTAATCTCGAAATGTCAATATTCTCAAACACGAGCAACATCGACTTCACCATGGAATATTTGCTCCACAAAGAAGTACCACAATATTTTGTAGACTAAAAATTTAAAAAGTTTCATTACAAATATAATTTATACTTAAAATACCAAAAAATACTCACTAAATCATACAAATACGCCAGCATAACATCCTCATCAATTTTTTCTACATTCACTAAACACTTCATATTCTTTTTTATAACGCTCTTCCGACTTTACGGGAATAAGCTTGGCCGTAGCTTCTCTACATTTTTGTGCAATTTCCTCCGAATGCTGGTGCTTTGCGTTCTCGTTCATTTTAAACTTTTTAACTGTTTGAAAAATGTAAACAAGTCACCTTAGCAACTACTCAAACTATGCCAACCAGCGGTTTTTTTGTTATAATTCGCGAATGTTTGATTGTTTGGACCACATTTTTGGCTTATTTTAAATATTTAAAATTTTATTTTGAGTATGAAATAAATTACGTTACGTCATTCGTCCGGTGAAAAGATATTACGTACTCATTGCGCAATAAAATTAATTACTTATTCAATTAAAAATTTTATTAAATACATAAACAAAAAGTTTACCTCGAGTAGGATTTGAACCTACGACCTGTACTTTTAATTACATATTTACCTTTGAACTTACTCGTTCATAACAAAAACTTATAATAATTACTTATTCGTACGTAATATCTTTTTTTTGCACGATAGGACGATTTTAGTTAGTTACCGGGTTTGTTGCGAGATCAGAAGGTTGTTTTTACTGGTGACTAGGATACAGAAGTCGGGTAAGTAATTACTTACCGTGCATGTAGCGCGGTAAGTAAAAATCTATATATTTCACAACAATAAAAACAAAAAATTTGGACATTTCTATTTAAAACATCACTTTTGACTTTTCGTGTATTTAGTAGAAATGAAATAATTTCAATTGTGGTAAATTTAATACAATCGTGCAAAAAACAGTATGAGCATCACGAACATTAAACATCCCTTACTGTTCTTGATACTCAATATACTATTACCGGACTTATAACATTGTAACAGCACAAACAATAATCTATGTCAGATTGACGTTTAATAAAACATCATGTCAGATAGACGTTTATAAACAAATACACGGTGTTTCAAAAATAGGTGGCCCTATTGCTAGGCTAACTAGAACAGTTAAAAATAAGTGGGGTTTGTTTATTAAAAAATTTTCAGAACGGCATCCCTATTCAAGATACAGGGTTTAAAAAATTTTTTTATACATTTTTACGATTATGTCGAAACTACTGCCAACATTCTAATGAAATTTTGTATGAATATGTTTTGGAGACTGACACATCCCATGAATATGTTTTTATATCTGGCTGGCATAGAAGGCGCTAGTTACACGTTTCGTACCGGGTAGTTTTACACATAACTTTTTTGAGGTTAGATTTTCTAGTCCAAATTTTAAGTGAACTTAAACATCATTCAATTTTAACCATAAAACTTTTTTGATTTGAAAATGATGAAGCAATAACTGAAGCTGGCATAAAGTAATCTTATTAAAAACCAAAAACAATAACATTATTCTAAGGCTAAAGTTATTAATTAAACAAAGAATCACAAGAAAAAAATCTAAATAAATTTGACTAAAGACATGAAATATTCAATCAGTTAGAGTAAGTGTACAAAATGTCCTCCGTCTTCGCGAATACGCAATTCTATCCTTTTTTCTAAAGCATGCATTAATCTTCTAAACGGTTGAGGATAAGCTATGATGTTTTAAAGTTATGTTCAATTTTGTCTTGCAACTCTTGACGTGAATTTACCTCTGTAGCATAGACTTTTTCCTTAAGATACGGCCAAACTGTGTAGTCCAAAGGATTGAAATCGCATGACCCTGGAGGCCAATGAATCGGAGCTTCTGCACCTCTACCAATCCATCGATTCGGATTATGGTTACTCAACCAATTACGACACCTTGTACCAAAGTGCGGAGAAGCTCCATCATGCATAAGAAGTAAAGATCTTCGGTCATTTAGCGTTACATCTTCTAATATCTTGAATAAATGATTTTCTACAAAGTCGAGGTACACATTACCACTTAAATTTCCAGGAAGAATGTGATAACCAATTACCTAAAGTTTCTGCCAAAACATTAATTTTAAACAAGTGTTGGTAATGATACCCTTTTAACATGTGAATTCACATCACACCAGTAGTGTGCATTATGAAAGTTAAACATTCCTTGTCGCATAAAGCTGGCCTCGACGGTAAAAAGGATACATTTAAAAAAATTACGATTGTTGGCTGTCATTACTTATAACGTTTCACAAAAATTCACTCTAACCGGTAGATCGTCTGGAAAGAGTTCTTGGACTTGTCTGTAGTGGTATAGCTGCTGCTCCTTTAGTATCCTCCAAGTACTTGCAGAAGACGTATTTGTATGTCGTGCCATATTCCTTACGCTAATTGTTGGATCTTGATCAATTAAATCTAAAATGATTTCTCTTTCTGAATGGTTCTTGTTGTTCTGGACTTACCACAATTAATTTCTTTTTGGTCTGATATTCCCAGTTTCTCGACAACGTCGTGCCACGGCTGTAAACGTTTTTTTATTTGGTAGGTTTCTTCTGGGAAGCTTTCCTCATAACGCGTAACCGCTGCTCTAGCGTTTCCTAAACACTCACCTAAGGTAAACAACATGTCGGTGTATTCAACATCTGAATACATTTTGATTATTAATTAAGGTATTTATGAGCAATATTAAATGTTATTGACATTACCTTTTTAACAATTAATAAATGTCAGTTTTCCATTGTTAACTGATGACATTTTGAACACTTACTCTAACTGATTGAATATTTCATGTCTTAAGTCATGTTTATATTAATTTTCTTATTGTGATTCTTTATTTAATTAATAACTTTAGCCTTAGAATAATGTTATTGTTTTTAATAAGAACACTTACTTTATACCATCAGTTATTATTTCATCATTTTCAAATCAAAATATTCCGAAAACGGTACACAGTATCGCGTTTTACCAATAGCACAGTTTTTTGGTGTAAAATTGAATGATATTTAAGTTCACTTAAAATGTGGGCTAGAAAATCTAACCTCAAAAAAGTTATGTTTAAAACTACTCGTTACGAACCGTGTAACTAGCGCCCTCTACGAGAGCCAGATATAAAAACAAATTCATGGGATATGTCAGCTCCAAAAACGTATTAATACAAAATTTCATTACAATGTTGCTAGTGGTTGCGACATAATAGTAAAAAATGTTTTTTTTAAATGCCGGATGCAACCCAATTTATTTTTCAGTGTTCTACCTATCCTAGCCACCTTTTTTTAAACACCCTGTAGATGCTATCTTAAAAAAATTACAAAGCCGCCCGATTCTATAAAACATCGATACATAATACAATTTAACCATTTTCAATGCTACTTAATTAATTTTTAGACTTAGTTTGCGTTATGTTAAAAAACATTATGTAAAATTAATTTTTTTTTAAACACGTCTACACACTTTGTTATAAAATTATTCGTTATCCAGATGGTGAAAATATTTGAAATAACAACTAACTTCCATCTTAGGCATTCTTTTACCGCTAAATTACGCGTCGTATCAAAAAGTTGAATAGAACATATCGATAGGTTTAAGGTCTATACGTTGGTACTTTTATATTATTGAAATACTTGATAAAGACAAAACACAGCGCCTAATCTTACCTCCCTCTCCACCACAGAATATCACCCAATATCTAACCAGCTCCAGGAGAAATGAAAACAAGCCTAAATACGAAATTTTGAGTACGTACGTCTTTTCAATCTGGAGTTATTTTGGATACTAACTTAAAAACACACAAACACACACACACACACACACACACACACACACACACACACACTCACACACACACTCACACACAACACTCACTATCCACGCACACACACGCACACACGCACACGCACACGCACACGCACACGCACACGCACACGCACACGCACACGCACAACGCACCAAACTGAGAAATTTGTCACTTGCGCAGCACACACGCACCAATAGCACAGTTCACTACACAACCAACAGTAACGTAGAAATGTTTAGTTTCCATTGTCAAAATCTAATATGTTACATTGTTCACTAATAGACCTGAACAGTTTGCGTAGTGTATGTTTCAGTTTATTTATCAGTAATTACAAAATGCCACAGGAATGTATACTGTAAAAAACACGTCTAAGTCATTTTGCACAAAATATTAGTATTCAATAGATGGTACTATGAAGATAGTAATTTCATTTATAAACTTAATACTATTTCTATGAAACATTATTGCAAAATACTTTTAAAGCTCCATTTTAAAAGTTAATTAGATTTTTCGCAATAATGTTTCTAGAAATTCATTACATTAAAAATCCTAATGTACTTTTACATAAGACTATTGTAGATACATATAACACGTTAATTACATTTTTCCGCTGGACGATTACAAAATTTCTAGAAACATTAGCTGAAAATACTAATGTAACTTTTAATCAGAGAGATGTAGTAATAACAGTATAACACGTTAGATTACATGGTTGTTCCGCTGTTGAAATGACTAATCAATTGTCTAGAGCATATCTATTGATTTCAAAAGTTACGCATTAACTTCAATAGAAACTGCAAAAGATTAAATAAGGCAAATAACACGTATAAACAGCTAAGTGTCAGCTGGACCTTGGTAACTTTGCTGTTTAACCATGAGCTTGACATTAACAGACATTTGTTAAGATTATTATTGATTTCAAAAGTACAACGCTACTTAATCGTTCAATAGAAACTTGAAAGTTTAAATACAAAGATCTATAAAACTCAGTCTACGTTGACTATACCTTGTAAATGCTGCTTTAAACAGGTACATCTCACATTATCTAACATTGTATATTAGTTTATGTTCAAAGAGAAAATTATGAATTATTAACTACAGATAGTAAACACCAAAATATGGAGATTAAGCTCAACATGATTTATAAAATGTTGCTGGTTTAGGAGGTACAGTGTTCAAAGGAAGATTTTTTTAAAATTTCTCAATAACTTTATAAGTTTTAACAGCATGAACGTAAAATTTGGTTTTAGGTTCTGTGACATGAAATACGAATTTGTAGCTTATTTTGTGACTGCTCATAGAGGGCGCTAGTGGTACCCTGTTACTTCAGTAGATAAGATCATACCTTCTTTGTCCATTGAATAATACTTAAAATAAGTTAAAAATCTGAAAACCCGTTCAATTTTACATAAAAAGGTACTTTGTTCAATTTATCTAACTCATTCGGTTTTGAGTTACTCGCTCTTAAAATATCTGTTTTACTTCTAAAATTTTATTATTTTACGTTATTAAAGTGAGAGAAGTGACATTAAAAAGACAGTAATTAATAATGACGATCAGTAACAACAGGAACAAGAACATACAAAATTTTAAATTAAATGTTCGAAATGCACACTATCTACCTCAATACACTTTGCAATGCGATTTCCTAAAAACCTTTGAATATTAAACAAAACATGTCTATTATCTTTAATCGCATTCGCGGCTTCTTGTATTTTTTGCTGCAACTCGTCGATCGAATTATTTTGTTCTTTATAAAGTATTTCTTGCATTTGTGGTCATATTGAAAAATTCATTGGTTTAAACCTGACCTCCTTGGTGGCCAAAAATTAATTCCACGGCCAATCCAACGATTGCGAAAATGTTGATTCAGATATTGCCGTACAGGCAGAGAAAATTGGTGAGCCCTATTCTGCATAAACGCATGTTTTGCAACAAATAACTGGCTCTACTTTGTAATCGAATTTCTAAATGAGAGTAATTAAATAAATTCTTTTATAAAATAAATGATGCAAGTCGCGTTAGGGAACAATCGAAACTAAATACAAGTAGAAAGGTACTGAATAGATTTTATCGGTTTGAATATTACTAATAAACAAAATAATAATAATCTAACAGTAGAATCTTGTCAAATAAAAATACAAAGGATGTGACTATACAGGGCAGATCCGTATTAATGGTAAGTTTTTGAACATTTTTTTCTCTTGTTTTCAAATTTAAAGGTTGATCCAATTTTTTTTTGGTACTATATGAGATTCTAAGTTTGATTATAATAGTGTGTTGCATATTGTCTTATAGAATATTGTCCTTGACTGCAAATTCAAAATTAACTAACTTTTACCTTTGTTACTATGTTTGATCTTAATTGTAATTAATAAATCCTAAAAGTAAACAATTAATGTCGGAGAGCTAACGGGACCATTATCGTTATTTGTTGTTACCCTTCCATAAAATAAAAAAGGCAACTGGTTGAAACTTGATGTGATTGAAGGGTATGTAAGTGGAAAATGTACATTTAGATATCCATACAGTAAGTATACACTCTCTTATTTATATCTTTCTTGCCTCTGTCTATATTTCTACTTTGACTTCCTTACGTGTCGAGGCAGTAGACAAATAATTGTCCGGTAGTAGGACGATACCGTTAGTAGGGAATGCTATATCGTTCGAGGCACGATTTGGCCAGTAACCGGCTTGCCGCTAAGGTATTACTCAAGAGAACAATACATTTGACTCGGATTAACCCGGCTACAAGGGCGGTCAAGGTCGAAACAGACAGGCCCGTTGCTGACGACTATGCAAGGAATGAGTGACGAGTAGGTACGTAGAATGTTAGAGGTATGAATGGTAAAGAATTTGAAATTGCTAATGCAATGTACGAAAGAGACCTTGATATTCTGTGTGAATTGGAGACAAAGCGCAAAGGAAAGGACGCTGTGGAGATGGAGGATGGCAGCCTAGCACTATGGTCAGGAGTCCTGACGGGGCATGGACGCAGACAAAAGAAGTAAAATCTATCCAATTATTTTCCAAATATATGGTGTCCCAGGGTAAACTAAACTCCATTATTGATTGTGTATGTTTGTGCGTGTACGTGTGGGTGCGAGCGTGCGTGCGTGAGGGTGGTGGGTGCGCCCGTGCGTGCGTGTTTGTGTGTGCGTGCGCGCATACATACGCGTCCGCACTTGGTGAGTGCCTGTGTGTGTGTGTGTGTGTGTGTGTGTGTGTGTGCGTGAGTGCCTGGATGTGTGTGTGTGTGTGGTGTGGTGTGGTGTGTGTGTGTGGTGTGCTGTGTGTGTGTGTGTGTGTGTGTGTGTGTGTGTGTGTGTGTGTGTGTGTGTGCTGTGTGTGTGTGTTGTGTGTGTGTGTGTGTGTGTGTGTGTGTGTGTGTGTGTGTGTGTGTGTGTGTGTGTGTTGTGTGTGTGTGTGTGTGTGTGTGTGTGTGTGTGCTGTTTGTGTGTGTGTGTGCAGTACGTGCTGCGTGTGTACGTGTTGTCTGGACCTGTTGTAGCTCTGTACTTGTACTTGCTCTTGTGTCTGTGCCGGTGCCTGTGTCTGTCTGTGCCTGTGTCTGTACCTGGGCCTGTCTCATGTCTGTGCCTGTGTCCGTAACTATACCTACCTGTGTCCGATGTACGTACTGTCGTAGTGTACCGTTGTCTGAGCTTTAGTCTGTCTGTGGCTGTGTCTATCACTGTGCTTGTACATATGACTGTGCCTGTGCCGTGTTGTCACTGACTTGTGAGCTCCTTAACCCACTTAGAATATAACATGTCTGTGCATGTGTCCGTAACTAAACACTAAACACTTGTCAATAAAACAAAGACTTTAATAATCTTAAGCCTGTTACCTTTGGTGAAGCTTTATTGTCTGATCTGTAACCACTACAGTATATCATCTGTGCAATGGTACATGATAGAGTGTAAAACTGTAGTCAAGTTGTCACGTGACCAATGAGCTCCTTAACCCACTTAGAATATAAACACGTTTATTGCGTAATAAACACTAAACACTTTAATAAAACAAAGGCTTTAATAATCTTAAGTCTTTATTTGGTGAAGTTTATTGCTGTTGATCTTAACCACTACAGTTATCATCGTCAATGGTAATGATAGATTTAAAACTTAGTCAAGTGTCACGTGACCAATACTATGTTGATATTAATATTCGTTAACACGTTTATTCTTATTTTAAACCACTGACATAACTGTTCTAACCTAAAACTGGTTAACATTTCGTTAGAAGTGATATTAAATTGTCGTGTGTTCTTCAGATACTGTTATTGCTACTAGTTTAATCGCAACTTACACTCCTCAACAAAATATTATTAAACGGGAGCTTGGAGTACTTTGGAAAGATCATCATGAACCATCAACTAATTACAGGTGCATGAGAATATGAGAAGAAAAGCTTCACATTCCATCCTCGCTTTCTTGTGAATGTTTAACGTCTCTAGAAATTCTAATCACTCCATCAAAACTTATGCGTCCGAACATGTCTTAATGAAAAAACATGTTCGTGAATCCGGATACGAATCGCCAGTCCAAAAAGTGCTACTACCGGAAGGAAACCCCGTACCTAATCCTAATCAGCTTTTTCTACAATACACCTACACCGATTGAAACAAGTATCAAAGAACACAAGAAAACAATCTGAAAATTTTGAAGGAAACTTCTAACTCAAGATACTTTGGGTTTTTAAATGGTGTATTTTTATATTTATATTTTATATAAATCTCAAGCAATTCTTACAGATATTACCACTTACTGAGGACGATAACTGTAATTGTTATCGAAACTTATTGTTTTACATAAAATAATAAATATAAAAATACACCACTTAAAAACTCAATTAAGAATTTCCTCGCACTGATTAGGTATATCAAGACATTGCACGGATTTGGCTTATTCGGATAAGTAGCTTTATTGGGATATATAAATTAAGATAATGCTAATCTTTACATTTATAGAATTCTTTTTATAAGTACATACTGTTTTTATCATTACATGAAAATAAAATGAACGTTATTATTAGAATATCCTATACACTTTTAATCAATAACTTTCTTAATTTTTTTTTACTTAATTTTTGTGAGCAAATATAAACATAATATTATCAAAATCTACACATTATTCAGCACTTACTTGTCATTTGTTGCTAATTGGTGATAAGAAACAAATTACCTACAAACTCGAGCAAGTAATTAAACAGATACTGATAATTGTTCTTATAATAATAAAAAAGGGAAATTTCTGGTTAAGAAAATCAATGTTATTATAAAGCATGTTTTGCACACTAATACTATTTTAATTGTCACTAATTAGAAAATTACGATTACCCCCCTTTAATTTATAATTGACGGGTCTGTAAAGCAGATACCTTACTAAATCTGAAGTAGCAAATAGATTGTGAGCAAGTTACTAAGTTACTAACGTTACATAGTGTACCTAGTGTGAATCTAAAAATTAAAATTTTATTTTATTGTTATTATTAGGGTGAATCAGTTTATTTTTTAAATGCATAAGATTCTTTTAAAGTTTGTATTTTATACTTATGTAAACATAAACAATTAGGAATTTTCAATCTTCAAAATTCTAGTAGGGAAAACCCATTTTATTCGTTTATCTGTATGAAAAATGATTGACCCTAACCCTGTTGTAACCTACACGTATATAAATAAATAATAACATTTTAATAAATCATTATTGCTGCAAATAGCGTTCACAATGGTTTATAACAATTTTTGACTTTGTTAATAATCCACTCCGGATTAAATAAAAACAAAAAGTGAGTTAAGGTTTTTTATTAATCATTATCAAAAATAATAATTTGCGAATTTATTTAATATAATAATGACATAAAAATTTATACAAAATTGTGTTTTAACTGTAAGTGTAAATGCTTATTATTATATATTTTTTTAGAAATATGGACTTTATTATTGGAGGTTTAGCTGCAGTGGGCTCGGGTTTTTTTACGAACCCATTAGAATTAGTAAAGACTAGAATGCAAATACAGGGTGAATTAGCAGCTAGAGGTCAATATGTAGTCCAATATAAAAATTTTTTTAATGCAAGTTTCGTAATTGCAAAACATGACGGAATTTTAGCTCTTCAAGCAGGTCTCGTTCCTGCTCAATGGTTTCAATTTATTTTAAACGGGATTCGCTTAGGTAAGAATAAAGGTTTATTTTTAATTCTATGTTAACAAAAAAGTATAGGTTTGTTTCAGACTTTAAACGATAGAGGCTTTACTAAAGGTAAAAACGGAGAAACAGTACTATACAAAACAGTACTATTAGGGGGTGTATGTGGTGCCCTTGGTGCAATTGTCGGTAGCCCACTATACTTAATAAAAACACATTTACAAACACAAGCTGCTCAGACGATCTCTTTTGGACACCAACACAACCATGATGGAACAATAAATGCATTTAAAAACATTTATAACAAACAAGGGGTAAGTTCAAAAAAAGTTTTAAACACGATAAAAGCTGAGCTGTTTCATCTTCCACAGATTAAAGGATTATTCAGAGGTACCTGTTCTGCAATTCCCAGGAATTTTGTAGGATCAACTTCACAGTTAACAACATTTGATTATTGCAAGCGTTGGTTAAAACAATATCCCTTGTATTATAACTCACCCTTTTTAACCACATTCACTGCCAGTTTCATTGGTGGTTTTGTAGCAACTATATTCATTACCCCATTTGATTTAATATCAACTAGGTTATATAATCAAGGTATTGATCCCAAAGGTCGTGGTATATTATACATAAATTACGCAGATTGTGTGCTCAAAATTCTTAAATCTGAAGGAATTTTTGGATTTTATAAAGGCTTTTGGGCTGGATATCTTAGATTAGGTCCACATACTATTTTATCATTAGTCTTTTGGGATCAACTTAAATGGTCATACAAACATTATAGTTTTCACTCTCAATCTAAAGAACTTTACGGTTATACGTAGTTAATTTTTATTTGTACAAATAAGAACACTAACTGTAATAATATGTAACGTCTGCGATCATTTCTATAATTTATTTCATCATCATACCATCATTTATTTAATGTATTAACAAAAATTGACTTTATTAGTGTTTAAGCAAAGAATGCAAAACTATTGGGTGTACAGTGTAATTGTGTTTTATTTGGTAAAAGAATCAACGGCAAAAATAAAGATAATACAATAACTTTTGCATATAAATGTTTTTAACATCGAATTATTCTACATTCCATTCCGTTTGCTTGGGTAGAGGTAGTTTTCAACATTTCAAGTAGCTTATACTTTTTATGAAGCAATATTGATTAGGTGGTTTATAAGATTGTGTATGTGTTAAATTGAAGCAAAGGTATACCCAACATACGGGACAAAATGACAAGAGGATACCTGGAAAGAACAATATGAGGAACCTTTATACAGTGATTCATATGTTCAGTAAATCGGCAGCAATATGTAGTATATAAAGGATGGAAATCAGCAATCAAATCTAGGTCCATTTCCCTTTTTAATTTTCATTAATCATCAGCCTTATGTTGTAAAAGTGCCACCTGCCAATTATATACAGGTGACATTAATATTTATAAAGCAATTGTTCCACAGAGTGATTGTACACTTTTATAAGAAGTTTTTTGCGTACTCTTGGAAGAGGCCTTTTTTGTAGACAAAAGATCAGGATTTGTCAACATAATACAGGGAGATTCAAAAAACGCCGATTTGATTTTTTTTTCGATATCTTCGCCACTGGTTAGTTTTCAGCAATACAACTGTATCGCGTCCCCTAACACAATCCACCAGACGTTTCGCAGTTATTAAAAGAATAGATTTTTATTTTGAAACTTTACGGGGCGTAACTCTGTAAATAGGCCACTCCCAGAGAAAGTTTATTAAGAAAATGTTCACGATACACCATAACCATTAACATAGTAGATTTTGGGACATATAATTACGGACCACCTTGTATATATAATTATCAATTCTTCTGTTTCGTACATAAGGTAATGCTTTTATGCACAAATATATTTGTAGCTTAAAATGAGGAATAATATGAAAAGGAAAAGAAAGCAAGGTGTTTTATTCTCTCCCCAAAGGAGAGGGTGGGCTGCTTCAGCTTTTCACGCTCCTTCAGCCACAGCGATGGATTCCCAGCATACATTACGTATATATCCACGGTGGTATTAAGGATAGGTGCGGTCAGGACAGGATCGGAAGGAATGGAGTTGGGGTTATGAGGGGGAAGATAGATATCTCCCAAATACTAAGCCGATTGTGTTACCACAGATGCATCTAGCTCGGTGAATAATATGGGACGTTACCACATTTTACGCTAAACAATTTTGTGTTTTTTTATAATTATGATACAGCGTTTGTGATTAAACCTAGTTACTTATAGCAAATTCAGATTTGAATCTCTTAATGTAAACTGTATTCTGACTCCTCCACCAATGTACCATTTTTAATCCAATAATTTCGCTTTTTGGTCGGATTATTAAAACTGTCAAACTGACACTCTGTAAGTATACAGCAAGTTATAGTATAACCAATTACTTTGAAGTACTTACCGTATTATCGTTGTACATGTGTAGGCCAATAATCGTTTACTTCTAGACCATAACTCTCACAGAGTGTAAATTATTGGATGTTTTTTTGCATTTTAAAATACACAGCGTGTTCAATATAATGATGAACAGCATGAGGATATCTGTAATGGTAAGAGATCGGTTAAATGAGGTAAAAGTTATCGGATATACGTCAAAAGATCGCAGCCAAAAGGTCGCGTTACAAAAGATCGCGGTCAAATGTCGCACGACAAATAATCGCATGCAACAAATGATCGTATACGACAAATGATCACATACGACAAATGATCGCATACGAAAATAATTATGTATCTACACACACCTACCCATACTTACACACACCTACTCACACCTACACACACTTACACATATCTACACACCTACACAGACCTATACATATCTACATACACCTACACACACACGCACGCACCTATATAGTTATTCTCGTGTGTGACCTTTTTTCGTATGCGACACACACCTACACATACTTACACACACCTACTCACACTTACACACACTTACACAGACCTATACATATCTACATACACCTACACACACACGCACGCACCTATATAGTTATTCTCGTGTGTGACCTTTTTTCGTATGCGATGTTTTGTCGCATGCGGTCATTTGTCGTGCGACATTTTGACCGTGACCTTTTATCGCGCGACCTTTTAGACCTATTAGACGATGTTAACTAAAATTCTGTTCGACGTTTCGTTTTCATCAACTTTGTTTTTTTTAAATATGTCAAAAAAATTGACACCATGTTTTATGCTATTTTCCATTACAAATTCATCCACATAACACATGCGTATATTTTTTGTAAATTTTTCGAAAACACATGACAGCGTATCTGAAGTAATTATGTTAAATGCAGCCATAACGAGTCTTAATAATTGTTCTTCATTTTCCAAAGTTAGAGAATACACTTGATTTTTTGCGTAACCCCAGAGAAAAAAGTCTAGAGGTGTTAAGTCAGGGAATCTTGCTGACCAAGGTACGGTTGAACGAGTGCCAATCCATCTTTCCAGAAATTTATTGCACAAGTAACCACGAACAATTGCTGCATTATGGGCTGAAGCACCATCTTGTTGGAACCAGCAATTCTGAATAACTGACATCGGTAAATTATCTAACTCCTCAACAACATTATTTTCTAGTAAATTTAAATAGCGTTGCGATTTGTTTAAATGTAAATTTTTTTCTGCCTAATAATGCGTATTGCGCTTATTGAAAATACCGTTATTGATTACCATACTCCCATATGATCAGATTATTTTTGATGGAAAATTCACCTTCTTGTATACCAGTCACAAAAATTTTTACGTCTTGCAGCGTCACCTGGCCTAAGTCCCTGGCAAACTCTGAATTTGTAAGAGTTGCATTTTTGTTTTTTCAAGATAAAATGAGCAGTCGATTTTGGTACACTAATATTGAATTCAATGTCTCTCATGGAAATTTCAAGGTTTTCTATGACAGCTTGCAAAAAACTATTTTCATTTTCAATATTGGAACGTTTCTTACGGCTTATTGTAGGTTTCTTGAAAGAACCGTGCTCTTCCAAATTGGTTACTAGTCTTCAAAAAATAGATTTTCCAGGTTGCTTTCTCTCTGGGTATCTATTGCAATACATATTTTCAGCAGTAACACAGGTTTGTCGGTACAAAATGTAGCATTACAACATATCAAATTTTTCTTCGTTTGAGTGCTGCTAACGCCATAGTTAATAAAAAAAATACTGAACAGAAAACAAGATAAATACTGAACAAAAAATTGGTATTGGCCAGTAGATGTCAAACCTGCATTGCAGACATTGCTTTTAAAGGCTACTTGATCATGCGGCAAGTGTTAACTGTAAAATGGGGGTTATTAATGTTTGGAAAATTATTGCAACCTGTTTGAATATTTATTATAAATTTTACGTAATTTTGTTTTGGAAGATTATTTATAGCTAATTCCATTATAAAAGATACAGTATTGCCAACTTAATTACAATGTATGAAATTTTAAGAAGTACAACAATTTTCTTTATTGATTTTAATAAGTTGTTGACGTCCGCCAAAAAATCTTGTGTATCACCTGCCATAAAATGGTTTGCAGTACTCGTCTTCGTTTCTGGCCTTGTAATACAAATAACTATTGCATCACTAGGACAAAGGCAATTTTGAGGATTAAAAAACCAGTGTTGCCAGACGGAACTACAAAAAGATATACACAGATATGTCTTCAACTATAACATTTCCTATATTGAGAGGTGCATTAACGTTTAAAAATTGATCTTTTGACTTCAAACACGCACGCCATTTGTACACTGTGGTCCAGAAGTAACCCACCATTGTCTCACTAATAATGTACATACAGTAGTATTACTTATGAATATATTTTAGCTGAAGAAATGAAGTAATTACAATGAAACCTGTAATAACTGGGATCTCAAGTAGGGTTGCCACATCTCCCGGATTTCCGGGATGCTCCCGTAATTGGGCCCTAAAAATGAAAATCTCCGTCTCCAGGAAGTATTTGGTAATAATTAAAATTCTCCCGGAAATTGAAGTTGGGCAGAAAATCACCTAGATCTAGGGAGAAATCCTCTGATCTGGCAACATCCGCGTGGCTGATATTACTGCGTTCGTTGAACAAACATAAGTCGCGCAAGTATTTATTCGATAAAAGTGTTGTTTATTTTTGAAAAATGTCTACTGAAGATAGTGATTCTGTTGACAGTAATTCAAGTAAGTGCCTTACGCCTCCACGAGTGAGTTGTAAAATAGTAATATTCTCAAAAAAATCATCCTATAAAATACCTGTATATGTGTGAAAATCGTCTTCTTAGCCGCTATAACGAGGTTACTAATTTAGGTATAATATCTAAGTCCGACATTCAGTCTCTAGAGTTCAGAAGGATACAAAATAGTGTTATCTTTTTTATTTAAGAAAACCTTTGGATACCCCCCACCACTTTATTTTTATAGATACGTCAAAAAGTCCCAAACAAAAAAAGCACAGATTATCCTCGACTTCAAAGATCATTTATTTTTTTATTAGGTTAATGTAGTAGAATTCACAGAAACATCACTTTTTAGATTCAATATTGCAGTTACGCCCCCTAGCGGCCATTTCAGAAACATGAAAATATTTTCCAGGTTTTTGTATTGGCCGTTTTAGTATAACTTTTTTTGCGCAAGCCTCTACGATGGATAGTTTCCCAGATACAGTACCTCGCATTCTTAGTTGGCCACCCTGTACAATTTTTATTTTTCAAAACAATACAAAATTTATAGCTTGAAAGAATCAATTATATTGGTTTGTGTTTGTGTGCTAGTAACTTTAAGGTGTTTCTCGATAGTACAAATTTGATCAAATGTACCAGGATTATCAATAGTCAATAATATTAAATATATGTTTTAATTTTCCAACTTTGACAAAATTGTTCTCAACATCTTTAACAATTTTAATAGATATTGTTACTGACGAAGATAACTGTAAGTGTTATCGAAACGTTTAGATTGTATAATTTAAAATACAACATTAAAAACCCAAAAAAGATAAGTATTTTATTATGTGTGATAATGGTGAAAGTTTATATTTTCATAAATCAATATTAACGGGTGTTTCAAAAAGGACGCAACCCTGAGTTTAAGACGGTTGAAGTCACGCATAGGTAAATTTTATTTCTCTCTACTTGTCAGTTGGGAACACTACACTCATTGTAAATTCGTCATGTGTTATTGAAATGCACCAGTGCTATTCCAGTGTTCATTTGTCTCTGTAGTGTCTGTGTATGTTCAACTGTCTTTTTCTACGGATGAACATGTGTTTATTATTGGGAGTTATTGCGCGCATAAATCTTACGAACGAGTTAAATATGAGTTCCAGTTAAAATTTCCCAATTCTTCAGTACCTAATAAGTGGCTGAAAATGTTATGAAGCGCGTCCAAACCTGCATTGCAAACGGTGGAAGTCATTTTGAACATTTATTGTAAAATTTTGAAGGTAATTTGAATATTGCATAATTATTATTTAATTACTTAATGTTATAGTATTTTTTAATTCAATAAATTCACGTCATCAAACACGGTTGCGTCCTTTTTGAAACACCCGTTATATCTCAAAGTATTTATGTAAGGTTTCTAATGCTTTTTCTGTGTCACGCATTGATACTCTTTCTAAAGCCTCTTCTTCGTCTATCTCCAAAGAGGAAGTCGAGCACGCATAAATTATGTCGTCGTCAGTGAGTTCTTCTGAAACTAGTAAACAAACGTGCGTAACTCATGACCGCATAAATTGTTTTACTTGTAGAGGCTATTGAGCTACGAAGTCCCAATTACCTATAGAGGTAAACATCGAGAAAAAATTCAAGAAATCAAATCTCAATGAAAAACGTTTAAAAATTCTACAACGCACAAAGGCTACACAATCCTTAAAAGTGATTGCACTTTCCGGAGAAATTAGTTTCACTTTTTATTTCAGAAGTTCAATACAATGGTTATAAGAAGAAGTCGATCCGAGGCTCCGGTTATTCAGAGCTTGTAGTAGCTGTACAGCACGTAAACAATGGTCGCAGTACCACAAGACGAGCCGCTCGAACTTATAATATACCATACAGTACGCTAAACTGTTACATTACTGGTAGACAAGGAAAGAAGAGCTTAACAAGCGGAAGACCACAAGCGTTGCCCACTGAGGTTGAAAGAAAACTTGCAAATCATTTGAAAATACTCGAAAAGTGGTGGTTCGGTTTCAGTAGAAAAGAGGTATTTCATTGTATTGAAACATTTGTTTCACAAAACAATTTAAAAACTCCATTCAAAAATCATAGACCAGGCGAATACTGGTTTTTGAATTTTAAAAAAAGATATGGCCTGTCTGTTAAAAAACCTCAAGCCGTTGAATACAGCCGTAAAAGAATGACGGGCCCATTAATTATAAATGAATACTTTGGCATTCTTCATAATACTTTATCTCAACTAAATTTGTTTGATAAACCAGGTCAAATATGGAATTTGGATGAATCCAGTGTTTGCTCTGACCCAACACAAACTAAAATTATTGGCGCTAAAGGAAAATCTTGCACACGAGTAATAATAGCCAACGAGAATACGACTCAATGTTTGGACAAGCTGGATTCCAAAACCTGAAGAAAGCTTTCCAGGTATGACCTTTGCTGCAAGCCCAAAAGGATGGATGATGAGCGAAATATTTCTCAATTATAGTAAAAATACTCTGTTACCTGCTTTGGGTCCAGAGCGCCCGGTATTAGTTCTTGATGATGGCCATGCCACACATGTTACGGATAAAATTACAGAGCTTGCAATAGAGTATGATATATGTATTTTAAAACTTGCACCACACACGTCCCATTTATTGCAGCCACTAGACCTTTCGTTCTTTAAATCATTTAAAGATAAGTGGGACCAAAAAATTAGTGAATGGGAACGGAAGCACTCGGGCATGAAAATACTTAAGAAGGAATTTGCAGTATTGTTGGGTGACACCTGGAAAATTATAAGACCTGAAGTAGTGGATTTCGAAAAGGTGGTATTTACCCATTCAATAGAGCAGTGTTTTCCGATGACAAGTATGATCTCCGTGCTCTAGATCATTGGCGTTTATCAAAAAATTGTCCTGTTGAAGATAGAACACGAGACCAAAAACAAGATAGCCCAGAAGAACTAAATGAACTGGCAGATAACCAAGCTCTGCAGCAAGCACCTGGTACTTCTACAGATAATCGGAATTATAATGAGCCCTACATGCACCATGTTAAGGACATTCTTTTGCAGACAATAAAGTAAAACAAAAGGATAGATTCAAAGAGATCAAGAAAAAAAGTTACAGGTAGAGCAAAGGTAATAACTGCCAAGAAAATTAAGAAAAGAGTACATACGAAGATGTCATTCATTGAAAAAAGGAAGAAGAAAACTGTAGGAAATAAAATACAAAATTTACAATATTTTATTTCAGATTCTGAGAACTGTATTTTAAAACAACAGAAGCAAAGCCTACCTTCATGAGAAAACAGATGATTGTTTCTATTAATGTACCAAGATTTTGCAAATTCTAGTAGTATAAAACATTGAAATGTTCTTTATTTATTCCTTAATGGTTCAGAAATAATTTTGTTTGCACATTTTAAGAACAAGAAGAGACAAAGATTTTAGAAGTGTATTTTTATTATCCAGATTGTTGAGGATTACATCAGTTCATTTAAATAAAGTAAAATTTAAAAGGTCCTTCCCATTCCAGACGGAAAAAACCAAGGGTCGACTTTATTTTCCTATTACAATTACCAATATATATTGGCATTTCTTAGTTAAATAAAACACTTTGAATAATGATAACCTCTTTATGGTTTTTATGTTTCCTTTAATTTAAGTAAATAAATTCTTCTGTATTTGAAGCTATTTTGAAATAAATCTGACAATTTCTAATGTGGTTTATTTTTTTAATTGTTTAAATTGAATCTTTTGCCGATTTGAAATAGAAGGTGTGTAAGTAGACATTTAAAGAGGTCACTGCACTGTCCCTGACGGGAAAGTGCAATCACCAAGGGGTGTGTTTTTCTGTTCTTCTATCCCATTTAATCTGGAAAATCTTTTTACAGAATTTAAAACAATTGAATAAAGAACTAAACCCACCATTTTGGTGCTTTTTATACATTTGTTTCTACTTTGAAATAAAGCCGAAACTTTCACTATGCAAAAAGTGATCGCACTTTACCTTATATGTTAGAAATGATTCTGTTATAGATACATATAAATATGTGGATTGTTCTTGAAGTATTATTATTGCAAACTGATATGTGCATCTCGAGCTCCTAATAAACAAATCTTATTTAAAAAACTGGGAAGAGATACTTTGCGATATCATTAAAATTAGTACACAAAGAACAAGGTACAATTATATTGAAATACTAAGGTTGAATGATTCTTAAATAAATGATTCTTGATAGCCTCCTGCCAAACAATAATATCACTGTATTAGCCATAAATATGTTACAAAACGTTATGCATTAAAAAACGTAGACTTTGACACAATTTTTGAATCGTTGCATATTAACGTTACTTAGCATTACGTACTTTGCATAGTAATATAGTCTGTTTTTTAATCATATTTTAGTAATCAATGTAGTTAAATAACAGCGTTGATTGAGGAATCGTTTAGTTTTTTAGTCAATGATAACAGTATATTATAAGCAAGCCTTTAAACCACGCGCAACGGGTTTAAAGGCACAAGACGAAGCCGAGTACCTTTTAACAGAGCAGTGCTTTAAAGGCGCTTATACACGTGTGATATACTATTTTTTATTATACCTGGATAAAATGCGAAAATTGTAAGAAAATACTTTCTCTGTGGAAGTAAAAGTAAACTGAAGTCAATTTTTCGAAGTAACTTGTGTCATTAATCGTTGCGATAAAAACCGTTGACAATTGTAGTTTCGTTGCTATTTTATTTATTTATATTTATTAAAAATTCGTGAAGTTTGTTTCGTGAATTACAAAATGATTGAAAACGAGGATATGTCCAGCGAGATTAAAATTTCAAACAACTACTGAACGTTTCATATTCATTTAAATAAGTAAAGATTAGTTCTAGTTGTGTACGAGTATTTATGATTGTTCAAAATTAGGAGGTGAATTCGTTGTTACCTAGTAGGCAACTAGCGTTTTAAAGGTCCGATTTCGCACGCATTTGATTGTGCAAAACGGACATTATGATTCAGGTATAATAAAAACGTATTTACCATTACTGTAAATAGTCAAAAACACACAGTCGACAATCAATGTAAGATGTCTATAACGTACGGTAAAAGAAAACGCACAGCTGTAAAATAAATCGCACAGCTTCCCTAGCAACTACTTAGCAACTGTCAATACACGTTGCCATTTTATTCAAAATTTATTATTTACATATTAGACGTTGAATTTTATTTTATATATAAATGGTAGATAACATTTATTAGATATAGAATTGCATTTAATATTAAGAATTATTTGAAATTATATAATTTATTTGTTCCGTTTCCTTCAACCCGCTTCTTTTAGTTGTCTGGATGTATCATAATAGTAAACATATATATGGTATAAACAGTCAAACCATCAAAATTAAGTAGGCCGCACTAGAGAATTGCGAACGAACATCAAGAACTGTCAATAAACTTCTCATTTTCTTAACCTTAAATCTGGTTTTTGTGTGTAAAGTTCTGTTCAATTAAAAAAAATGTCGAGTGACATATTCGATGGCATATTTCCAAGATTATTGTCAAATAATATGAAGCCTTCTTCACCTTGCCTTTTTTGCTCTATGTTGAGGATCACAATTAATATAAATCATAATATAAACATTGCAAGCTATTCCAAATTACAAGCCCTACTTAAAAGAAAATCTGACGGATTTAAACCCAAAAAATTCCAAATTTTAACAAACGAGAACATTAACAATTTACTGGAAAATGCACCAGATGATAAATATTTATTTATGAAGGTAAAATATATTGTGCTCAATAGACTGATAGATATGTAAATTTTAATTTTCTTTTCGGTTGTTCTTATAATTGGTATAGGGTCGGTTGTTCAACAATGAACCAGGCGTATACAATGAACCACGTTACTTTTTTTATGGTACGCCTATGTCACAAGCTCTAAATTGTCAAATACGCTATATAACTGTGTACCTTCTTGCTGCCTTCAGTCGATATTAAGATCTGGTAGAGTGTGGGTGTGCAACCAAAGCTTTGTTGTTTCAGCACGTAGATAGTAAAAATCGGCGGGTAAGTTTATTTTCTTCTGATTAGTCGTATATAATACTAATTGATAGTTGTTAAGTATTTATTTGAACGAAAAACAATATTGATGTTTTTGTTTTCGGAATGGGTCGTACTAAACAATTAACCAGAAAAAAGGGGGCATACGGAAGAATCAATGAGAAGAGCTGCTGAACTGCGCAAGAATGGCGCCAGTATTCGAAATGCAGCAAAACAATGTAATTTTCCGTATCCTACCGTGAGATGCTATGTCCTTAAAACAACTCGTAATCAAGAAGTAAGATTAACACCGAATTATGAAGTAAACGCTGTTTTCAATAAGGATCAGGAAAAATCGTTAAAAGAATTCTACATAAACTGTGCCCTAATGTTTTATGGACTATCGTCAAAAGACTGTCGGCGAGTAGCATTCCAAGTGGCCAAAAAATAATATTAAGTTTCCTGCGAAGTGGGCGGAAGAAGAGATGGTTGGAGTGGAATGGTTACGTGGTTTTAGGAAGCGACACTCCGAGTTATCATTAAAGAAACCTGAACCATGTAGTTTAGCCCCAGCTACTAGTTTTAATAAAGAAAACGTTATGAAGTTCTTCAACAATTTGAAAAATGTCATGCAACGGTGTCCTAGTTTCGCGGATGGATCTCGAGTTTATAACTTAGACGAGACGGGAACTACTACCGTGCAACGTCCACAGCGGGTACTTGCTCTCAAAGGAAGTAATGTTGGCAAAGTCACTAGTGAGAAGGGGACGTTAGTGACTACATGTTGTATTATTAATGCAACGGGTCAATCCTTACCACTCGCAATGATATTTCCACGCAAACACTTCAAGGAACATATGGATTCTTGGAGCACCAGCTGGTACATTGGGCTTAGCGTCCCCGTCCGGGTGGATTAACGCAGAATTATTTGTTCAAGTTATGAAACATTTCATTAAACATTCCTTTTCATCTATGGACAATCCATCGTTACTCGTAAGGGACAACCATGAGAGTCATTTATCAATAGAAGCCCTGGATCTCGCAAAAGCTGCTGGAGTCACAATTTTAACGTTGCACCCTCATACTTCCGGAAAATTTCAACCGATTAGATGTTGGTGTATACGGGCCATTCAAAGCCTATTACAACTCTGCAGTAGATTCGTGGCTTTTACGGAACCCAGGCAAACCATTAACAATTTACAATGTTGCTGAATGTGTTGGCACTGCCTGGGTGAAATCGATGTCTCCATTAAATATCACACAAGCTTTAAAAAATGTGGGATATTTCCGTTTGACGACCCCTTGTGTACTGATGTAGACTTAATGCCCAGCTGCGTCACTGACAGACCTGAACCAAAAAATGCTGAAGAAGTATTGATACAAACTGAAGGAAACAAAGAAAATCAAGAGCTTATCGAAAAAGAAGAAATTGTCAATTCTACAGAAAGACGGAGCACTACTTTGATTGATATCCAACCTTCGTGTTCGTTTGCTCCAGATTTTATTCCACCTCACAGCATAATGCCACCTTTGAAAGCAGGGTCTCGAAATGCAACTAGGAAATCTCGAAAGCGAGGTAAAATCATGACAGCTACCGACACACCTGAAAAAGAGAACTAGCTGCTGCTAAGCACAAACAAGCGACACAGAAGGTCACTAAAGATCTATTTGGAAAAACTACAGGAAGTAAAAGAAGCAATAACAAACCAGCAGCAAAAGTAGTAAAATATTCTGATACTTTCGACGACGAAGAGTTTCATTCCGATGCATCGTCATTGGGGAGTGCACTCTTTTGTGATAATGACGAGAATGATGGGGCAAATGACACAGTGTTGACAGATGATTTTGCACCTTTACTTCGGGAACCAGTTGAAGGAGAATTTTGTTATTTCTATTTGCGAGCAAGAAGACAACAACGTATTACGTGGCAAAAGTCTTAGAAAAGGTTACTCAGGGTGATAATGACTTTTTTGTCTCTTATTTTAGACTGGTTAACAAAGAACGTCAGCAGTTTGCAGAACCACCTACTCCTGATTTTGCTGCTTTACAGACGAATGATATCAAATACATATTGCAAATTCCCAAAATGGAAGAGACTAACACAAGAGAAGTTCTCAGTTTTCCAGTTGATATGCCTAATTTGAATATGGGATGAACAGTTTCATAAATGATTTAGTTTAGATTGTAATAACATGTTTTTCAATAAATATTTTGGTTTTTTTGGTTCTTGTTTTTCTTTCTTTTATCAAAGTTGAGTAATTCATTATGTACCCAGATGGTTCATTGTAGAATACCATTCTGGTTAACTGTGTACCAACGGGTGGACACAGTGAACCACCCATTTTTTTTTAAAGTGGACGTAATTTTTAAACGTTATCCAAATGCCGGTAGGTTATAATAAAAGCTAAATAATTTTCCTAATTTCACGTATCAAATCAATCCATTTAAGTTTCAGGAACAACTCAAAATCGATTTTTCAAAATTTCCCGGTTCATTGTTGAACGACCGACCCTAAGCAGGGCCTGCAGAAAACAAGAATTGCGTAATATAAAACCATCGCATGTTCTAGATACAGGAAAAAATCTAGTGATTAAAATTACTGATTCAAAAACTAAACGACCACGTTCTTTTGTGGTTTCAGAATATTTTTACCCCAACGTGAAAAATATTTTAACCTGCGCTCTGCAGTAAATAAGGCTACAAAATTGCCTTTTTTTCTAAACTATGTGAACGGAAAATGCACCAGGCAGTGTGTTAGTATTAATAAAATAGGGAACGTAGCAAATCAAATTGCTATCTACTTGGGACTACCAGACGCAGCAGCTTATACAGACACTGTTTCCGGCGCTCGTCTTTTATTTATTATTTTATTAAAAATATTTTATTGTTGATGTTATTAAAGTATTATTAATAATATTATTAATACAAGTAGAAGTAGGTCGTAGGTAAAGTATAGTACGTAACACCTGTTGTAAAGCATTTTACGCACTCGCGGAATTACTGTTCCATTCGTGCGTAAAATGCTGTTTACAACACACGTTACGTAATATACCATGAAAACCCTAAAAATTGTTACCAATACAAACTTTACAGAAGAATTCTCACAATCACACATGAGTTAAAAATAAACCATTTCGATAATTTTTTTGTTTTAAATTGAATGATTTGTGTCGAGATAAAAAATGGAATTACCAAAGCACGAGTTGAACACTCGTTGCACAACGTATTTGTGATAGAGAATATTTGATAAACATTTTAAATTAATAGATACTGAAAACTGGTGATCGATTTCAAAAAAAATTACAGATAAGTACTTCCGAATTCCACAGAACCACAATTTATTTAGGTACTCCAAAAATTGTTTGAAGAAAAAAGATAAAATTGTTTTAATAGGTCAAAAAACTATAAATGTTTTAAAACTGTTGCTGTTCATTGTTGAATGAGGCGCGGTAACCAATTTTATATTAAAGTCAAAGCCAATGATTCTGTTTCTATGAGACAAACCGTCATATACCTCAATTTCTGACACTAATTTTGCCTGAAAAACAGAATGTTGAAACGGATATGAATTATTCCTTCTAAATGAGTGTTTCTGTAGATGTTAACACTAGATTTGTGCTTAGAAAACACAACATTTAGCATTGTTACAGTGTCTCTAATACATCTTTGGACAAAGGAGAAACAGCGCATAATCTGTTGCTACAGAACATGGCATATTATTTTCTTCATATTTTAATTTTAAAGTGCTATATTATCAATTAAAAATGTACTTTCACTTTTCATAACGTCACATCTTATCATACTGTGAAAAACCCAAATATATATAGAAATATCTGTAAATACCGTAATTACATAACCTTTTCCGGTTTACTTTAGAATATGAGACTTCAAACCTAATTTAAGTTTAATTTTAATTCAAATAATTAATTTCTAATCTCAATCACTAAATACATGTGTTATTCATAGCTATAAAAATGTTACTTTTAATCAAATGTTTCAATAAGCAGATAGGTAATCATAAAATTAAGGCAAGAATAATTCATTTCAATAAAATCGTAAGTTATTCACAATATAAGACCGATGATAACTTCCATCGCAGGGGGCAGATAAAATATCAGGAACTTGACCTATATAAAGTTTATTGTCTGCTAGTGTGTGCTTATTTTGTTTATAACTGTTTTAATAATTCACATGATAAGAGTCTCATTTTATTAATTATACAGATTCTACTTCTTCTTACATATTTAATTTCTAAAAAGTAATGCTTTCGTCAATTTTAGTCAATAATTAATGAATTTGAAATGATGTTTATTGTTCTTATCTGAGGAAAAAGGATTTAACATGGAAAAGGAAATGCTTAGGCTTAGACTGTTATAATGTTTCATGAATTGAATATTAGATTTAAATTATGATTTATATCTAAAGACGATGTCCAAAAATAAAATTTAAGGTGATTTCCGAATTAATGATACTCTTTGTATGAAAAAAACCTATTAATATAAAAGACATTTATTTTAGTATTACTACTGATGTACTATGCTCGCCAGGAAAGTTTACCTCTACGTCATCATATACAACCACATGGTGTAATATGAAAAACATGAGTCGAAATTATTTTCGTTATAATAAATTCTGATTATAAAATATACCCCGAGATGGCAAAATTTAAAGCTGCAGAATTCTAAAATATAATTACTTATTTATTGTGATTTATTTTGTAAAAATTAGAGAACGTTGATGATCGTAATGATAACGGTTGAAAAACAATATCCTTGAAATCTAACAGGTGTTTGGTACGTTATTTTTGCAGCCTGCAGGTTATGTAGCTTATAACACACTGCTGCCCTATTACAAACAATGCAATTTTCAACAAAATGTAAACATTTAATAATTGCAGCGGAATTATAAAAACAGGAAAATGGTTATGTTGTAAGTTGCTGATAAATAATCATACAATTGATAATTTGAAAATTCAATTTATAGGTTAAACAATTTGCATGGAACAACTATCTGCACTGTTTACACCTCGCAAGGCTAGTACGTTTCATAATCATAATTTTTATTGTTGTTACCAATTCAGTAGCAATGATGGCCCACAATGCGATGGTAACATTATTATACAAAGTGGATGTTGAGTTCCTAAGCAAAATTGAACTATTATTCGTACGAAGATGACATTTAATGTAGAACATGAATTTATGGGAAATGTGTGATTAACATCTTGAAAAGCATTTTACGGATATATTGTACCTACTGTAATGAGCCTCTCATTTGGGCACCATTTTATAATAGTTCTCTTAGTTCGTCCTATTGTTGGGGGCTATTTTGTGATGGTTCGCACGTTGGGGATTGTTTTCTGACGAGCGTATTACCTGCGATTATTATCTTGCTTGCATATACCTGTCTACAAAGAACAATGTTTGGATTTTATTTGTGTAAGTGATTTTAATTTATAAAGATAACGTTCATTAACTAAACTTTACCTTTATTATTATCACGTTCCTGTTCGTGTAAATGAACTTTAATAATTACTCAACAAATTCCTTTTTTCTTTTATCAGGACGTTCCAGCTGCTCAATAAAGTGATAAATGGTAATTGTTATCATTCATTAAAATTATTCTCAATCTGATGTTATTAATTACCTGTACTTTGGAATTAATTAAACTTGCTTTCTTCAGTATTTACCCATGCGGTGTTTGGATAAGCTTTTAAGATTTGTAACAGTTAATAATAAAAATTAATCAAAAGTGATAATATTTAATTACATTAAGTCCTATATGCCCACTATTTTGTTTACAGTATTATATAAAAATGATTCTAATTCTATGTTAGTATTTTTCTTAATATTAACATGCAAAAACAATGCTTCACAAATGATCAACGAAATATATTTTCGTTCAGCATTTGTATCTAAACATAAATTTAAAAATAAATAAAACACCAATTTTCGTTTATTTATACAACCGAAAGGTTCTTATTTGTTATGACTTTGTTCGAACTGGTGGTGTAATACTTGCGTTCCTTGGACCGGTGAAGGGGCCTCACATAGGTTATAGACTGCAGGTGCCTTGCTCTCTTTGTTATTTTCACTATCTTCTTTAGATCTTTCTTGGGGATGGATACTATTCTAATTTACTTTCATCAGTAAATTAGTAAATAATTGCTTGATATATTGACACTACAGTTTTTACTTAATTGTCCAGTTTTAATTACAAACGGCGTGCGCAACAACCTGCAAGTGAGCTACGTAAGACCATGCTTTCATTATCAATGTTTTTTGGTTATTATACTTTATATATCGATCTATTAACTGAGTTAATTGTCTTATTGTACATTTATCACTCGCTATCAAAACATCAACTTGAAACACTTTCAACACGCACTTAAAACACTGTTGTAAACTATTACGCAATCTTTTAATTATCGCCAACTTGGCAACATTTTCAGTTTAATTCTTTTCAGCTTTTCTTTCTGAATGATAAGGAAAATATCACTTATATTCTCTTAACACAATAGTAACTGATTTTTCGTTATAAATTCACAATTTTAATTGCAGCATGAATCGAGCTGCAGCAATCGCTTTTCAACCAACTCCGATTGCTTACTAGAGGTCACTTTTCTTGATGGCTGACTTAGCGCGACTAACAAATACACCTCATTATAACAGCGTTTCTACTTGCTCCCTTTCACAAAACAGTCATATCCGCAAATTGCCGCGTATATTAACAGCTTTCAATTTACTATGTCGTCGAAAAAATCTCAAACGTTTTATCTTAATGTTAATTACATTTATACACAAATAACCAATAACCATTTAGTTTCATATAACAGCGCGAAATTCGAATTTCTAATGCCTCAACTACATTACATAATTGAAATACATTACTAATAGAAATTTATTGTATTAAATATGAACTAACACACTTATATCAATTGTAGGTTGTAGAAACATGATTGTCAAAGTGTTAAACTTCTAATCGGAAACACTATCTGTATCCAAGCGTTCAGAATAGTTTCCAATGTTAATAATCAGTTTGTCAACTGTGATGTTCAACATTTCTTCCCGTTTATACCATTGTTTTATTGTTTCTTCACTATGTCGCACACAATTAGCCCATAATGATTTTAATTAAAAGAGTTTACTTGCCGACGATTAGGTGAAGTGATCTTTTTAATGTATTGTTTAAGAAATTTAATTCGCATTTCTGCGATGTAACTTTTTCAATAAAGCTCTACAGTTGGACTCTTTTTCGAATTTGAATCCTAGCGATTGGATTGCACGATGATGACTTTTGTCACTTTATTAATATGTGGATGTTACAAATTTCTGCATTTAAACTTGCAACTGGGACATGTTTTTCTGTAAATAAATTTGTATGCCAAACATGTGTAAAATATTGTGATGTACTATTACTCACTGTATGCATACATAGTTGTATAACGTATTCCTTACGCCCATTTTGGATGTTTCAGGTAGAACGTCAGATTTTGATTTCTTTCGTGGTCGTTTTAAACAGGGTTAGATGCAGCTCGAGACTTGATATTTCTTACCGTCTTCTCAGATATACCCAGGCGCTTGCCACACGCTGTAATTTCGTGATTGTGATGAATTAAGATACTGATATCAGGGGACCCCCATTCTCTTTAAGGTGTGTAATAAATGATGATTAAAAGAAATAAATGTAGGAAATGATAACAAGATAACAAAGGAGAATACTTAGACCAGAAGCATATAAGCAATATTTCGCTAACGATTTTTTTTCTGAAAGGCTATAGAATTGTTTCGTTGTGTTTGCAAACACTAAATAATATGTCTAAATAAATAAAAGTTAGGTTAGAGAAATCATTGGAGTTTACTAAAAGTTTAGTTGCCATCTTAATAATAAGTGCGTTCAAGAGAACACAACACGTTTGCACTGGTATACGTTGACAAGCGCAAGCAGTTCACATTCTTGTTAACGGCATAAAAAAGTGTTTAAAAATTGTGTTGTAATTTAAGCTAACCTAATATTATGTGTATTGTAACAGTCGTTTTGTCCGCCCTGTTGTTGGGGAGCATTTTGTAATGGTTCGCACGTTGGGGATTTTGTAATAGTTCTTTTTGTTCATCATACTGTTGGGGATGTTTTGTAACGGGCGTATTAACTGCGATTATTACTTTGCTTGTATACACCTGGCTACAAAGAATAATATTTGGGTTCCTTTCAATCTTTTATAATTTCAAAATTATTGAGTAAAAATTTTATATTGTTTTTTGAAAATGTGAAATGGTTCAACGTTAACTAAGTGATTTTAATTTATAAAGATAACATTCATTAACTAAACTTTACTTTTATTGCTATCACATTTCTGTTTGTGTAAATCAACTTTAATAATTACTCAACAAATTCCTTTTTCCTTTCATCGCGACGCTCCAACTAGCTTAATAATGTAACAAATGGTTATTTTTATCATTCATCAAAATTATCCTCAATCTTATACTGATTACCTGTATTTTGTAATCAATTGAACTTGCTTTCTTCAGTATTTACATATTCAGTGTTTGCATAAGCTTTTTACGCTTTGTAACAGTCAATAATAAAAAATGAATCAAAAGCGATGACATTTAATTAAACCAAATTCTATATGCAGACTGTTTTGTTTACAGCACTATATAAAAATGATTCTAATTCTGTGTTAGTATTTTTCTTAATATCAACATGCAAAACAATCCTTTACAAATGATCAACAAAATATATTTTCGTTCAGCATTTGTATCTAAACATAAATTTAAAAATAAATAAAACACCATTTTCGTTTATTTATACTATCAAAAGGTTCTTACTTGTTATCACTTCGTTGATAGCGGATGATATAACACGACGTTTCTTGAATCGGTAAGGAGGCCTCAAATAGGTTATAGACTGCTGGCTCCTTGGTCTCTTTGTTCTTTTCAATATCTTTGGATCTTTGTTGGGGATGAATACGATTCTAATTTTCTTTCATCAGTTAATGATTTTAGTAAATAATTGCTCGATATATTTACATTATACAGTTTTTACTTAATTGTTCAATTTTAATTACAAACGCCGTGCGCAACAAACTGCAAGCGATCTACGAAAGACCATTCTTTTAATCATCAATGTTTTTGTTTATTATATTTTCTATATCGATCTATTAACTGGGTCGATTGTCTTTTGTATATTCATCACTCGCTATCAAAACATCAACTTGAAACACTTTCTATTATCGCCAACTTGACAACATTTACACTTTTAATTTTTTTTAGCTTTTCCTCGCATTAGTAAGGAAAATATCACTTATGTTTCTTTATCACTATATCAACTGAATTTTCGTTGTAATTTCACAATTTAATTTGTAACATAACTTAAGCTGCAGTTATCGCTTTTCAACCGTTTGGTTACTTTCAGTTCAACCAATTCTGATCGCTTACTTAATGTGATTCTTCTTGATCGCTTACTTAGAGCGTCTGACTAACAACTACACATCATTATAACAGCGTTTCTACTTGCTCCCTTTTACAGAACAGTCATACCCGAAAATTACCGCGTATATTTAAAAGCTTTCCAATTTACTATGCAAATACTCATCGAAACAAGCTCAAGCTTTTTAACCAATAACCATTAACGTCATATAACGGCGCGAAATTCGAATTTCTAATGCCTCCATTACAGTATCTACTTTATTATGTGTTACAAACACAATTTTTGCCTAGCATATGTGAAAATGAATCATATCAACCCTAAAAATATAACCGAAAGTAATGTTTATCGTCCCATGGGCGGTATATTGTGTCACAAGGGCAGAAAATGACCTTTAGTAGGCTGCAGCTATTAGCTGCACGAGCGAGCGAAGCGAAGCGAGGGCAGCTAATAGCTAAGGAAAATATAACAAAAATCTTTAATTTTATAAACGCAGGCAGAATTTAATAAGAAACTGAACGAATACACGCATTTATTTATTGTAGTAATTAATGTTAATTATCCCTTCAGCACAATTATGGATGGTTATACCAGAATTAGTAGGCATTTGGTAGGTGTTTGACGTGTTAGCAGTATGGTGACTTATTTCTACGGATGAAGTTGATCGTGCATTGGAATTATCTAGATTAACTGGCTATTCATTTATTTGATCTGGATTATTTAACACTTCAGTTGTGTTTTTTCTGCGAGTATTAGGCTGCCGTTCTTGGTTTGTCAGGATTTTTTCAGAAATCTTAATCTTATTGGATAAGCAGTCGTCGCACAATCACAATTTTTCAGAATCAAAACGTATTATTATTTTACAGTTTTGTTCTCTTGATTCCAGACTTTGATAACCGACGTTTAATGAAAATTTATGTGACAGTCAAAGGTGTCTAGATAGTGAAAAACTACAAAATCATATTGTCATGTTGATCGGAAAAAACGCATTCAGCAAAATTCCAGGAAAAATAGCCACTTTTTTGAAACTGTCTGAACCTAGTACATACACAGGACATTGCTTCCGCCGTATCTCTGCAACCCTTCTAGCTAACTATGGAAGTGATTTGATAACACTTAAAAAGCATGGAGGTTGGCGTTCTTCTGCAGTTGCAGAAGGATATATCGACGACTGCTTATCGAATAAGATTAACCAAGAACGGCAGCCTAATACTCGCAGAAAAAACACAACGGAACTTTTAAATAATTCCGATCAAATAAAGGAATTGCCAGTTAATTTAGATAATTCCAATGCACCATCAACTTCATCCGTAGAAATAAGTCACCATACTGCTAGCACTTCAAACACCTACCAAATGCCTATAAATTCTGGTATTACCATCCACAATTGTGCTGAAGGGATAATTAAATTCGTATATTCGTTAAGTTTCTTATTACATTCTGTCTGCATTTATAAAATTAAAGATTTTGTTATATTGTCCTATTTTTTGTTTTTTTGGTAGGCGAAAAACAGTTGTGTGTTACACATACAGAAAATGCTTTAGCAGCCCTTAGCTATCAGCTGCCCTCGCTTCGCTTCGCACGCTCGTGCACCTAATGGCCGCGGGCTGCTAAATTTATGCCCTTGTGACAATATACTATATGGGAATGTCTTGTTCATATATGGTTTTTAAGCCGAACGGTTTGATATAAAATGATGTGGTTTTCTTTAAAATATTCCTTAGGATACTAGTAACTACGGCTACTAATATGGTTGACCTGGATGTGGGCAACACATTACTACACCCGGCGTAAGACTGCAATCAAACTTTTGAATTTTTAGGTGTCTGCTTGAAATGTTGACATGAAATTGTTAGCAAAACCCGTAAAATAGCAGCGTCGCTAATGCAGATGAGGGGGTAAAGTTAGCCCTAACTCGATTAACTTACAGGAACAAAATTAACATCAATAACTTGTTACATACTGTAGACTAGAGTTGAATAAAATAATTGAACGAAGTTGGCAGCATTTCGAATTCATATGGATGGACATTGCCCTAACGCATTCTAGAGATGCCGTTATAGGGCAGTTTAAGGGAGTTTTGGGTATGGTGCATGTTTTAACATTATTTATCTCAAAAGGAAGGGAGCGGGGTAGCAGGGGAATAAAAAAAGGGGGTGTATTAATAAACTCGGAAGTGTCTAAACTAATTTTAATGAATTTTGATATATAGACTTTTGGGTTCCAAAAGTGTTTTAGCGTTATCTATCATTTTTATACAAGTGAGAGGAGGAGATAAACCATTAAGGGGCATAGCAAAATGCGCCAGCACTGCTAATATAACAGTAACATTATAAACTATCCTATTTTTCTACAAAAAATTATTATTTTGGTTTTTCATGATTAGTGATAATCTGCACTTTTCGTAACTAGTTGTAACGAATCTTTTACGTTCTTCGTTCATTTAGCTGTAAATAAAAAAAGTTTTGGATTATTAATTATTTATAAATTGAGGTAGGCAACTTAATTTGCATTTTGGTGTAACTTAAGTTGCATATCTTCTTAAGGGTTTATACTTCCATATCTTTGAATTAATTTTTTTGCACATATTTCTTCCGCATCGACATCACCTGACATCGCGAGCGTCCTTTTTAGCATTGCTTGATGTATGTTATTTTGAGCAGGAAGCCATTTTTGGTTTCCACCTAAATTTTGTGTAAAGTGCCATTGATTTAATGGTAAGATACATTTAACTCGTATTATATTAAAATCTGAAACATTTGCTTTTTGCAGGCACTTTTAATTACACTTCTACTTTTACTTTTAACTTTTAATTTTTAGTTTTACGTACACTTTTAATTTTACGTACACTTTCATTTTATGATTGCATTTGGCATTTAATGCAGATCTAAATTTAGATCTCACGTTTTATTTGAACCTTCAAGAGTGCAATAAATTTTGGATTATTCAAATTTCAAGGAATATACATTTGTAAGAAGTAAATTCAACTTTGGTGTGGTTTACAAGGTACAGCATTGAAATTACGACATATTGCGCAACATTTGTACAAAGATTACATCATCTATGATTTATATTTCCGCATTCCTTTTGATACCAGAGGTTATCAAAAAGTTGTACATAAATTTTTATAACAGGTATTTATGTATACTCTAATGTTTTCTTAGTATAAGGCTATTTTTAAGATATTTTTTATATAATTCCAAATTTAAATGCTTAATAAACATAGTTTGTATATCTTTTATTTTGACATTTTGGTGATTTTTTATTGTATCCTCGGTTTAGTTATTCCGAACATAATAAAAAAAATAACTTGGCGTCCGAGATAATTTTATTATTGTTGCATTGAAGTTACTATATTGATGTTAAAGTGGAAATAACTAAGCAGAAATTTGTGGTAATTAAGCAAATCAAAATGCATGAACTAGGCCCGATTTAATCTACCATCTCCGGCTATCTTTGCGAGAAACACTCGGTTCGCTCATTCACATCATCAGTATGCAGTACAAATTTCCACTTGTCGTACCAAACGGGCGCCGTCCACATTTTTCTACGGCTTCTAAACTCTGGAATGATCTCTAGTTCCTGTTTTCCTCTCACTTATGATATGAGAAAATTTAAGGTAGCTGTTCATAGGCATCTATTGGCAATTCATTATCCCTCTATCCATCTTCCTAAGTGTTCCTGAGTGCTTTAGCACGATAGGCCTTATTTAGCCTGTTCAGGTCCACAATCATAAAAAAAAAAAAAAAAGCGTACTGAGCCAACGGCATTATCTTTTAATGAATGGTATGTGTCTCTAGTTATTTTAACGATTTGTATAGAGAACGCTTTAAAACATTTATTTACACTATTTATTACAATTATTATATAGTTACGAAAAGTAGAAGTTAAAAAAAACATGATTGTACACGCTGAAATTACATTGAATGATACGGTAGAATACATAAAAAAAAATAAGTTTTTATTGAACAATTTAAAATGCAACATTTACACTTCGAGAAGAAATATAAAGTTTTAAAAGAAAGGCTTTACCTGAAAAAAAAGTCTGCAGTGTATTTCTGGCGACGAAAACAGAAATATTTTATACTAGATTCTGGGCTGGAAAATCTCGCTTAAAAAAAGTGTAATCCATTAAGTTATTATTGTTGACGTTAGTAAGAAAACAATCGAAGCCCTAAAAGCAATTGTAGTTGGGCGTTGGGCTTTTAGTGAAGAACGTAACCAACAGTCGCAAATGTTGGACATTTCAAGTCGATTTAGACACTGTTACATGAAATCGAAACCGAATAAGCTTTCACCGCTACAGGAAATGCACTTTGATAACGTCTACCTCAATTGTGCACCATAATTTCAACCAGGACTGTTGAGTGACAGTTATGACTCGTGAAAACCTTAATCGGAACAAATGCTTCTCATAATACAGTGGACATTATTTATACAAGTTGAAAGGTGCAATTAAAGAAATGAGGTTTTGTAGACACCTAAAAAGCCGAGCTATTAGTAACAAAATTGATCTGAAAACGGTGCTCCTTAAAACTGATACCTTTATTAAGTGTTGCAAATATATTATGGGTATGTCCTGTTCATTTGTCCATCCGCCTGCGCATCTACCCTTACGTAGATTTTAATTCGAACAGTAATTACGATTACTAGTATGGTTGACCTGGAGGTCAAAGTCAAAATTTGAAAAATGCGTATATCTGCATTACTCGTGAACGATTTCAGTTAGAAATACGAGATTTTGGCGCATTTGTCGTGATGCACCGATGCCCAATGACCAAAGATGTCACAATCGCTATTTATGAAAAGATTATGGCGAAAATGTCCAAGGGCATGACTTCAGTTCCCATGACCACATATATTGTAACCGGTCCGGTCATCTTCCGCGAAGTGAGGAAGAATTCGTTTTCACGGCTGTTTTACAAAATTGAAAGAGGGTTTTTTCAAAGGGTATGCCTTTATGGTACTCTAACGAAAAGTCTCGACGAAAGTAATGGTTTTCCACAAAACCTCATCCCCTCCGACTCCCTAGGTATGTTACGTCGACCCTCTTCTGACGTCCCCCCTCCATCACAGACTGAGAAATTTTACCGCAGATCTAGTTTTTCCATAATGAGAGAGTAGTAGTAAAATGCTCCTGGACGTCTCAACGGAAGAAGTATTTTCCCACCGACTCTCATTCCTCCGACCTCTTACAATCATGATCCGTCATTACTCCGAATGGATAGGTTGTAGATAAGTCATGCCGCAAGCTCGAAAGCCGCATCGAACGTGTCACTTTAGACTTCTTACGGCTACCCCGCGCAAAATGAGAAAAGGTTGAGGTTTTTTCGAGTGTTTAATCTTTCGCAAAATTTGCGAGAAACGATTCTTGAAATGTTCCTAGGTATGCGCTTATAATACTCTAATAAATGGTCTCGGCGCAAGGAGTGGTGGCAACATTCATTCTCTTCCACCCCTTATAAGCTGGACCACTTATAATTCCGAAATGGTAGATTACAAACATGATGCGACCACTCGTTTTGGAATACGAAGAGGTTTGCAACACATTAGTACAGGGTATCCTATTTTCGGCACTTTTGCGGGGTATCTCCCTTATTTTTAAAGATAGAGGGTTGCGGTTTGCGCGACAATGTACTACTTTTTTGTGAAATTTTTTTTTTAATGGAACACCCTTTATATTAATTCTTATATTTATTAGGCATAATAGTAAATATTAAATGGTAAATTTAAACATGTATACATGGATGGGTTAAGTACTTTATCATCAGTGATAATCAGGATGCGATTGAGCCTAATTGTACAAAATTAACCTGGATTCTTATTTTCGATGATATTGTTTGTGAAAAGCAAAATAACGTAAGGGCATATATTTCTGTAGGCAGACATAACCATATTATCCATTTCTATGTGGCTCAAACATTGTAAAATTGCAAACGCAAAGCAATTAATTCACAAGCGTCATAAATCAGATACTCTCAACTGTAGAAGAACTACATGAACATGAGTACATTGAAAAACCAGTCGTTCTTTAAATAGTATAAATAGAAGCGCATTGATGCTAACATGTCATAATTAAATAGCCCCTTGGCTATTTAATATTGCGTTTACACATGCAGTGTCAATTGAAGAAATTAACTCCTCAATTTAAGCTGATTGGTTATAATCAATTTGATGTCGAGAATAGGAGACTTAGCAATGTCGCCAGTCTCGTAGATTGCAAAATGTCGTCACTAAGCAATGGTATTTATCAACAAGGTTCAATTTGGATGAAAATCGTTTGACACAGTTAGTAGACCCGGGTGCTATAAGTAAAAAGGATACCTTGATTTTTGTCAACAAGCGGCTCAGAAATCTTTGAAGGAAACGCTTCCGGTTTTAGGTATCCCTAAAATCCTTATTAACTTACCTTAATTACTTCCTATCAATCCGCGCAATGTATTTACTACACATCCAAAATTCCATCAATTGCGCATAAATCCCGACATTTCCAGCTCGTAACAATTCAAGTTACAACGGACTCTCCCGCCACACGTCCTAGTTCCTATAAAAACAAGCCCTAGAACCGTTTTTGAGCAGAATCCTATCCGATTCACGTTAGAATCCTTCTTGATTCAAAATTAAAAACTTTTTCAGCTTTATATTAAAAATTTATGTATTCGTTAAAGAAATTGACTTTGTAACATATTGTCATGATTGCAAAGCAATCAGAACATCCTATTACCTCAAATTGCCAATTTATATTTCATTATAATAACTTAAAATTTACGTAGTAACATTTCATCTCAAAATTACCTCTACCATTCTGCCTAAAAATGGCGGACATGTATCGTCAATGTTTGAAGTAAAATCACTGTACTCATTATACCGCACGTTTTAGCTGCGTTTGCCAACAGGTGATAAAATCACGGCTATCATAATGCAGTGTTTCAATTCTAAACACTCTGAAATTGCCTAAGTACAAGTGAGCGTTTAATAATAAATCGGCTAATATAAGGTTGAAGCTTTTATTTAAAGTATATCACAGTCATGCTAAATTCAAGTTTGACAAGTATCATTCCAATTATTTAATTTAATGGAGTCCATTACTACGTGCCGTCTAAAATAGCCAGTTTTGGTAGCGACTCTCTTGATGAAATCAAGAATATTGATTTTGAGATGGATGTTTGTGTAATAATCTTTCTATAACACATTCGTAGTGATTTTTTCAATTATAATAGATGCATTTTCAATATCACTCATTTGGGAAATTTGAAAAAATCGCTCCAGCAAACTGGCTGTTTTTTTATTCTCTTTATTCTGCATTGAACTGTTATTACAAATTCTTTCGTGCTAAAAATGAATTTATTCGATAAAAAATCAGCACTTGTGTATTTACCTCCAACTAAATTTTTTACCCGACCTAACAAAAATCCATCATTTCCCAACACCAATACAACATTTATTTATTTTAATTAGTTAATTACGTCATCAGAAACTCTCTGTTGACATCGTTCTCCTTAAACAAAACATTTCTCTAAATTATCACAACATCACCAACCTACTTGTTGGGCTTGTATGTGGATAACTCATACTTCGTATACACTAGGTAATACTGTATTTTATAGAATGAATACAAATCTATGGTATTACAATTCTTTTATATATGATTTTTATAAACGCCGTGTCTTCACCACGCGAAAATTATAGCCTCAATCCATAGAGTAAGACGAGAGGCAACATAAGCAACTATAACTGGAAACTAAATTAGCAAAGAGCCCGTATGTATTTATTCACGCATTTTTTTAACTAAGTGCATAAAAAAGTGATCGGAAGCGATTGAAAATGGTTACATGTTGTGTTGTGGGTTGTGCTAATCGATCCGCACAAAAAAGTTTAGGTCAACGAAGCACGGAAGCGGGAAAAAACATTTTGTTCCACGCGTAAGTACAGTATAGTATTGGTTTATTTTTATCTGATTAATTATAATAAATACCGGTTAGCGTAGAGAAATGTGTTCTAGGCTTCGACTTAACATTAAAAATTAATTTAATATAATATTTCAGCATAAAATTAAAAGAAATTAAATTAAATATTTTACTCGGTATTAAGTACTATTTTAAATAAATTTGGTTGATTTATTTCCATTACTTCTAATTCACATTAGTTGATTAATAATTAAAGTGTACATTAAGTAAAATCCATTACTTAAAGTCATTTCAATGTCATTACGCTCTTCTCTAAATTTACGAAAATAAAATTTCACATCATTTAATTGTATGTCCCCCAAAACTATTTATTACCTGTCGTACCAAAATCATTAAGTTTGTCACATAGCATTGTAATATATTTCTACTCATTTTTCTAATACAATTAAGTTCATCAATATGTGAAATTTATATTAAAACACAAATTCATTATGTGTGTAAAATGAATATTCAAAGTCCATATTCAAACCGGATGCTTTATAATAAATTTGTTATATTTTCGGGTCACTAAATATTTATGTACGTACGTATGTACAATGTGTTTTTCTAAATAAAATTGTTGCAAAATTATGTATTTAGGATGTATATTTATATATTCATAAAATGTTACTAAAAATTTATGATTTGGATTTTATATAATAGCATTATAAACATTTTTGATGAATTTAATTTGTTTCAATTATTAGGAAAAATATGCCCAGTCCTAACTCTATAAGCAAAGAAATTATTCTTGTTAAATGTGTTAAACATATCTTATCAGTTAGGTAATACAGAAAATTGAAATGAATCGACGCGATATTAAATTACATTAAAGCATATGGTAATTTAATGTTTTGGTCAATGCGTTTCATTGGTTGCATAAATTCTCGCGTTCCCCCCTTCCGTCTGTGTTTCCAATTTGCCCGCCTATAAACTTATTGGTAAGTCCCCCTCGTCCTTACTCTGCGCCTTAAGTCTCAATCTGTCTAAAGATGCAAATAAAAAGGAAAATTAAAATCTCAATTTAAAATAGCATAATCATATTCACAAATTACACACTTCTCATTTCAATGGATTGTTGAGCACCGTAGCCTAAGTTATTGTAAATTTAGTTTTCCTTTTTATTTTTTTAGACAAAATGACGTTATAATTCACCAAATTTCGCGTGAAAGAAGACACGGTCCTTTTATAAAATGCAGTAGTTCAACCTTTGTAACAATTCAACATTCAATGGTTATTACCGTCATTGATTGTAGTTACGTCCAAATGTTACAAAATACAATTATTAAACACAAACTTTTTAAAATGTCTGTAATATTGATAAGAAACACTAAACTCGAACCTAAAGAGGAACAAAAAATAGATATGGTTGTAAGACAACAAAATCTGATGATAAATAATGATCTAATAAAACAAGAAAGTTATTGGTATTCTATTGGTATAGCGTGTAACAATGAATTTAGACACTGAAAATAGGCAACACTTACTTAGTAAATTGCTGTAGATAAAAAAACATATTGTGTGAATCACACCACAGACCACTACAAATGTACCTACCTAATTATTCAACAAAAGTAGAACCCAATTCAAAATATCATTTTAGAAAACACTCTTCAAGTTCTGAATACAAATTTAACTAATGCAATTATTCAACAAACTCAAAATGCTATTTGGCGGCATATAATACAAATTAACTTCTCAGTACAAATGTGATCAATTTAACTATATAACAAAATGGTAACAAAGTTTAAAACGACACAGTATAAAGGATACATCAAGTTCTAAATGCAAATGTGACCAATGTGCATTTACAAGAAAATGGAAAAAAAATGTAAAAGAACATTGTATAACACACACATCTAGTCCAGAGTATAAATGTGACCAATGTAATTATATAACAAAATGGAAAGAAAATTTAAAATGCTTGTTCTAAAGCACACAACAAATTCTGAATACAAATGTCACTGTGATAATTCAACACATTTTAAACACTATTTAAAGCGTCACCTTATGGAGCACACTTTTAATTCTCAATACAAATGTAGCCAATATGATTATGTAACAAAATGGAAACAAAATTTACAACGGCACAGTATATAGCATGCATCATTCTAAATACAAATTATATATTATATTATACAATGCTATTATACCAAATTGGAAAAGAAAATTGAGCACACAGTATGAAACATGTATCTAGTTCAAAATACAAATTCGACCATTGTGATTTTATAACAAATGAGAAAGAAATTTTTAAATTGCATATCATAAGGCACACAAAGTTCTGAATACAAATGTACTAATGTGACCTTATAACAAAATGGAAACAAAGTTTAAAAGAACACTGTAAAGCACATATCTACTTCTGACCTTGTGACTAATGTGATTATTCCTCCAATTTGAAACGTTATTTAGTCATCTTAAACACACGAAGTACTCAATACAAATGTGACCTGTGTGATTATTCAACAACAGTGAAGATGTATTTAAACCATCATCTTGCAAAGCGCACATCATGGTCAATATACAAATGTGAGCAATGTGATTATAGAACTATATAGAAACCAAATTTAAAAGAGCACAGTGTAAAACACTTATCAAGTGTTGACTATCAATATGATCAATGTAATTATTGTACAAAAGTAAAATACAGTTTAAAAAAACACCTTAATGGTACGTTACCATGCATCCGTTTTGTTCCTTGCAGTGCATCCAGTGCTGCAATTGTAACGACGGATAAACATTTACTGTTGACAAGCATCCGTTTGCAGTATCCGTTTTTACAGTATCCGTTTTTACAGTTTTTAAACTGACATGTAACCTCAATTTATTATTTTTGGTTATATTATACTTTGGTTTTTGTTACAGCAGAGGTATTTTTTGAAATTATGAATAATAGTATGGAAAGATCTCTGATTGTAACGTATTTCTATCTCAAATATATTAAAAATAAAAAAAGAAAGCACAGTTAATGGGTCAGATCAATATTACTACGAACACAATTTCAACGCGATGGAGATAATTTAATTTCAGAATTAAGATGTGATCGACCATATTTTATTAATTATTTTTGTATGATTGGTCCAAAAATAAGGAAGATTTATTTATCTTGGGAACCTATTTGTGTAAAAACTAGACAGGCCATTACATTGAGGTACATTTACTTATACATTTGATAGATAAGGAGCGTAGATTTAAGGTTTTATCTAGTGGTGAAAGCATGATGTCGCTTAGTTATGCATATAGTGTGGGCAAAAGTACTGTATGCAACATAATACGGGAATGCACTATAATTATATGGGAAGTTCTTCATGAAAAAGTTTTATTATCTACAGTTGAAGGATGTTGGCTTGCAATAGCTGAGGAGTTTCAGAACCAGTGGAATTTTCCAAATTGTGTTGGTGCTAATGATGGAAAGCACATTACATTAGAGGTATATGCGCTTGATACAAATTGTATATACTTGTGATATATCTTAATTATTTTAGGCTCCTTCTATAATTAGAAAGGGCATCATAGCATCGTCTTAATGGTAACTTGTATTGCCAATTATTTTTTTACAACTGTGGAAATTGGTGCCCCAGGGAGGTTAAGTGATGGAGGGATATTTAAAAAATTCTACATTAGGAAAGACGTTGCAAAATATTACCATGCATCTCCCAAAACCAAAAGAACTTTACAATGGTGTATGAGTTGCCATATGTATTTGTAGGTGACGAAGTTTTTCAGCACTAATTACATGCTCATTCCTTACCCGAGAAAATCCCTTTTAACAAGAGAGAAGAGAGTTTTTATTATCATCTAAGTGGAGCTAGACAGGTAATTGAGAACACATTCGGAATTCTAGCTGAAAAATGGCACATATTTAGAAGGCCAATCAACACAAGTGTTGATACTGCAGAAAATATTGTCCAAGCTGCAGTTTGCCTTCATAATTTTGTCAAAGTTGTAGAAAACAATTTAACAATAAATAACAGAACATATCATACTAGTAAATTAGTAGATAATAAAGATGAAACCAATGGTGAATGGAGGCTATTCTAACTATCAAGTATAATGTTAGTAACTTTTCATCAAAGAAATAAAACGAAATTAGGGTCAGTTTTAAAGATTATTTCTGCACTGAAGGTTCTGTTGAATGGCAGTGGCAAAAGGCAGACAATGCTGATTATTAAGTTTAATGTTTAATTTTATTTTGTAACAATTTTTTTTTTTATTGAAAAAACCTAGTAAATTATAATCCTAAAAGTATATTTATTCTTATTTGTCATGCAATAATTCCATATACTTAATTTGTAATTTTAATCTATCCTTATATTCTAATTTTCGCAGACCAGTTGCCAAAGATTTGCAAAATAACCCTACATCATCTATAGGGTCTGACTGTACTTCAGACGGCTCCTTTAATTTTTTTTTAATTAATTCATCTTCCAATTCCGTATTATGATACTTTCCTTAAAAAACCAGTTGATGATGTAACTGTTAAGTATGTTATGTTCATTGCTCACGCTTTTTATTGATAGGAGTTTCAGTTAGTGGTGTCGGAGTTGATGAGCACGAACGATCTGTTTCTAACTCAACAACTCTTAAGTTAAAACAAGCATCTATTTAAATACCTCAAGTTCCATGGAGTCTTAAAAATATTTATTACCACCCAATATTGCATGAATTTCTGCCCATAAATCGCCAACTTTTGTCTTGTTCCTTTTGTGAATCGTCAGTCTGGAATCATACAGAGCTAGCCTTTTGCTTACTTCACTTATTAGAAGCTGGTCGCCATCTAATTCCTTGTCCTGATCTGTGGCTGGGATTGAATCCTGTGACTCCACTTGATTGCTATGATTTACTTCCTCGCTTTCAATTTCAAAGTGGGATGCAGTCACCTCATTTCTACGGCATACATGTTGGGTATTGTGATTGTATATTGCATGGCAAATCATATAATAATTCATCTACAAGAATAAAAAGTTAATAACTTGCAATTAAAATTGATATTAAAGTACAAGCCAAGACATAATGTAATGTGTACAGTCAACAAACTTTCCGTAAAATCAATTTGACTGTCTCTTTCAAAAGACAAGAGTACCGTCCGTGACACTGCAAAAAGTAGAAAGTAGGCGTACTTCATCCGTCACAGCAATAATTTTCGCGCCTTTTTAAGGAATCAGGAGTGCCGACGGATTCAATGCAACGCACAAAACGGATGAATTGAAATGTACCCTAAGTTTTCAATACAAATGTGACCAATGTAACTACAATATATAACCAAACGAACTTTATAAAACCATAGTATAATTCACACATCAGGTTCTTTATACAAATGGAGCCATTGTGATTATTCAACCACTGTAAAGCTAAATTTAAACCAACATCTTACAAAGCACACATCATACTGTGTATATAAATGTGACCAATGTGATTATGTATCAAAGTGGACACAGAATTTAAAAGAGCATAGTATAATACACTCACAAGTGTTGCAACACACTGCAAATGTGACCAATGTAATTATTCAATAAAAGTGAAACATAATTTCAAATGTCATGTTACAAAACACACTTCAACGTTGCAATACAAATATGGCAAGTGTAATTACCTATATAACAAAAAGGAAAAATAACTTAAAAGCATTTAATAAAAAAGTATATAAAGTTCTGAGAATAAATACGGTAGATAATCTAACAACATGTAACAAGTATTTAAAGTGTCATCTTACAAAACATAAATTCTAATATGATTACAAAAGTGTGTGAGTGTGACAATATTAAATGCTGTTTAATAAATATAATAATGTCTTTATCATATAATGATATACAAAACAAAATAAATTATTATAAGTTTTTGTTATGAACGAATAAGTTCAAAGGTAAATATGTAAATAAGTACAGGTCGTAGGTTCAAATCCTACTCGAGGTAAACTTTTTATTTATGTATTTAATAAAATTAATAATAATTTTTAATTACATATTTACCTTTGAACTTATTCGTTCATAACAAAAACTTATAATAATTTAATATTAGTCAAGTTACTTTGGTATGTGTGAATCCTTGCGATATTGCAGGCTCACATTCCATTAATATAAGTAATTTGATTGTAATCTCATTATATTTAGAATTTACATCAGCTCTACATACATAAAGACAAAATTTACATCGATTGGGGCTTGAACCTTGATGGCGCAGTTGGTTAGCGCCGTACTCTAGCAAAGTACAGGCTACAGGTTCAAATCCGACTCGAGGATAAACTTTTTATTTATGTATTTAATAAAATTAATAACCATTTAAAATAAAGTTTGAACCAGAAGACAAAGGTTCAGCTAAGCTACATTGAGTTGTAGCTTCATGATTTACCAATTTACCTTGACAAACTTCTACTGTACTATTCATTATAATACTTACTTTTGGGTATTAAATCATGTGTTTGTTATTGATCTTTTATATACAGTTAAATGTCTTACAACTACTTATTTTCAGTGGAATAATAAATTCCATGAACAGCTTGATAGTGTAGCAATGAGTAGTCACTTAGTCCTATTGTGCTAAAACTTGAAACATTACTTTTACAAAATGCACCTAAAAATCTTTACTGTGGTATAGATATGTAGGTGATACATGCAGAAAAAGCACTACATGGATTTTTAGTTTTTATCAATGGTATTTATCTAATTATTCTGTTTACAATGGAGAAGGATACTAACTGCAGTAGCTGAGCATGCTTTAATCATGACATTAAATTCGATCATATTTCGATATAATATAGGTAGTTTATATTCTCATATTCTGCTCTACTAATCAACCTTGATCAATTTTAAATAACTTATAGCCGGTTTATATGAAGCCAGTAGAGATGCAAGGCAAGTGAGCAAGTAACTTACTCCGGTAAACATCTACTTGCTTTGCAATATGAACAAGGCAAGTGTGAGGCAGGTACCGCACAACTTGATTAAAAAAGTGCCCCCCTCCTTTAGATACTGGCTTCGTTGGAACATGTTCCGCGTCTAACAACTGTTTTTCATTCGTTTGAATGTATTTGATCCGCATTTGTATTGTATATAAAAAATATATTGTGAATAAAATAAACAATATTGTAAGTTTTTTAAAAATGTCGCCGTCAAGATGGAACCATACTGCCACTTGTAAATTTGTTGAACTTTATGTACAACATGAATGTTTATGGAATATGAATATTATGTTATCCGAAATAAACAAGCTAGGGAAAGTGCACTTTTAAGAATAGTTGAGGAAATGGCTGTGGAAGATTTTGGCGTAGAAGAAGTGAAGCAAATATTAGAAGTCTTCGTGCAACATATCAGCAAGAAGAAGCGAAAATTATTAAATCAGAAAAGTCAGGCGCTGGTGCTGATAATTTATATACACCAACTATGAAGTGGTTTAATGCAATGCGTACCTAATGTGATGAAAAAAGGTCAACTTAAAAGAACAACTTGTAGCAATATGGTAGGTTTATTTTTATTTTTTACTTCAACTCTGGAATGAAGAAGATACCCGAAACCGCTACTTTGAGGTTTTAAATGTTTTTTTAAAAAAACTATAATTGTTATAATATACCTCTACTACAAACACGCCATGTTCCTATATTCTATTGACAACATTCTTTATCGATTAACGTGAGCTGGCTGTGCGATGGTGGTAGATTGGTTGAAAATAAAATATAAAATCTCTATCAGTTGCCGTTTCTTTCAGGTTGTAAGAAAAACATAAAAACCTCAACATAATGGTTCCAAGTACGAGCCACGTTAATATTACAAATATAACAGCTACTACAGTATTTTTTAAAATGTGCCAGATGTAGTCAGTGTACTATAATATCTTGCCATGGTACTCGACCCTCTGTCATAAAATATTCCTTAAATGCATCTCTGATAGATTTATCTTATTTTGAGTGATGATTCGCACTAACATGACTTACACTAAATAATCCAGCAGTTTCAATTCTCCACGTTCCTAGAATGTGTTCTCCTGTGTCAACGTCTTCTACATCGACCGAACCTCTTGGTAAGTAGGTTCTCACTGAATTTAGTTTTTCTTATGAGGCGATTCCTAAGGGAAAAATGTCACTAGCTTAACAAGTAATTGTGTCGGCACAGACCGCGATCAAAAGATATCTTTGTTTGTTACTTGGAAACTCGGGAGGGAAATGTAGGGCCGTTACGGACGAATGCATATTTTTAAAATTAAGATGTCGTGCAATAATAATATAAAACTGTTCCAACGGAAATTAATGTTTCTTATTTTTTATATTATTTTGAAAAATGCGGGTTGCTTGCGGAGTAAAGATGGTTAGGTTTGAAATCGGGAGAAAGGTAGTTACAGTTAGAGTATCAATCGAGCTAAATCGATTTTTGGGTTAATTAAATACCTTCATTGTAAAGTTTTTATTCATTTTCTCTTAATGTTATAATTTTGTACACATTTTAACCTGATTTAATGGTGTTCGGTTATACAATTAAGCCTTTCTTTGTTTTTTTTTTGTGTTATTTAATTTATTAATGTACTTGTGAAATTACTTATTTATAAATAGAGTGGGTTTTATTGGTGGTTCTTTCCCACAATAGTATATTAACGGGCTGAACCACCGCTGCCCCAAGCTCGTTGATTTTAATGAGTAGTTTCATTTTTTTTACCTGCGCCTCATGATGCAACAGTTACCTCATCCAGCCTATCTAATTTAGATAGCACAACGTACCTACCACTAGACGGCCGCTTCGTTTGATCAGATTTGAGGTTTGCGAGTAATTAAATATCAGACATAAATAAATTCTAATGTTTTAATTATTGCCCGGAAGTCAAAGTAATAGTAACATTATTGTCAGTCAAGTCAAGATAAATCATTTAGCGATTGTTTTATTCTTGAATTTACATTATTGCAAATAAGTTCAAATTACACTTTTCAAGATAGGGTAGGCACCTGGGGGACGCTACTTCTCATTTAGCAATCTGAAAAGACACGAATAAAAATCAATTTGAATTATCTCCTTTTTTGCAGGATTCTAGAAGCAATAATAATAAAGATACTGAAAATAGCAGTGAAAACATCCAAGAGTTTAACGAAGAAGATATCCACGAGTCTATGGAAATCAACCCACTTGGAGCCGCAACTCAGATAACTATCAGACAACAGAAACCAGCAGAAAACTTACTACAAAGTGTTATTCAACTTCAAAAAATTAAAAAGCATGAACTAAATTATGTGAAGTAAAGTCTGCTGTGGAGGAGCTAAAGCAGCTAAATCAGTTGATAACGAGTGTTGATGCTGAAGACGAATGTGATATTTTTGGAAGGCATATTGCGATACAGTTAAAGCAACTTTCTACTGAGCAATCCATTATTGCTTAAGACCAAATACAATGTATATTAAACTGTTTTAGACTCAATGATCTTCAAAGTCCAAGGCATTAGGGCTGTCGTTCTTAACGTGTTAGTGTCTTGCATAAGAATTCTTTTAATAAGCCTCTACTTTTTTTCTCTAAAGTTGGTAGTTTTCAAGATTAAGTACTTTCATTTCTGAACTGATTTTAGCCAAAATTTTAAAGAACTAAAACATTTCAGTAGACCTACAAATATAAAATCCATTTTGGATTTTTTACATTCTCAGGACCACACAGCGATTATTAAAAATGCTCTACACCATTTGAAAAATGTTCAAAACATACAGAACTGTCACAAACTCGACATCAATAAACAAAACAATATCAGTGCACATATAATAGATACTGGCAATACTGTAGCTATATTACTCAGCATCTATGTTTTTGAAAACAGTTTCAAATAATAAAAATACAGATTTATGAATAGAAATGTACTAGTTTCATGATGTTAGCTATTTAGTGACAAACTTTTTTAAAATTCGTTGCTATGTATTGGTTTACACTAAAAAAATATAATACAACTTTTCGATAACATCCTTTAATACACATATAAACTCTTTAACATTTCAAAATATTGGTAGAATGTAGAAAATATCATCACTTGTATAACTAGCAGTATTGCAAATTTCTACAAAAATATTCTCTTTTATCACATTTCTTGTACCATATCTATAATAAACTTAAAATTATATTTATAAAACTTAAAACACATATTAGATAATCGTTTAAAGTATACTAAAATATAATTAACACTTCAGGTAAAAAAAAATTATCTACTTGAGGTAAAATATGGTAATGATAAGTTTTGGTTCTCATCTTTACAACTCAAGATTTATTAAGGACAAAAATTCTTATTTGTCATTAGAATGATGGGTTGTTATTTTCATCCATTAGTGACTTGGTCTCATCATATAATAGTATAAAAGTATGACACATATCCATAATGAAAGTTGGGAATCGCCACATTACTTTGAGTCATTACAAAAAAAGCAATTAGACACATTGAAGTTTCACTTTATACACAGCAAATGAAAAACAAGTGGATTCTGTGCTATCTTCAACGGTATAATAAATATATACAACCTTCAATGGTATAAATATAATTATAAACTCAATTATGATAAAAGTTAATGCAACTTTCGGGCAACTACTATAACTATTCATATGTTAATTGTTAAAATGCATTTGTAAATTCCCAAATCAAGCAGATTCTTGAATAAGCTCTGCCAGTGTTTCACAAACTTCAACCATTGTTGGTCTCTTTTTTTTATTCTCTTCTAAACATTTCGTAGAAATTTTATACAATTCTTCCGCAAAATTTCTGTTTTTAGCAGACCAAGACCCTGCTTTAGAATCAATTAATGGTAAAATTCCAGAAATTTCTTCACATACTTCTTCTACATGTGTAACCTAAACAAATTAATTAATACCACTAAACAAAAAGGTAAAGTTATTACAATATCTAAGCCTTCTCTGTTTTCATCCAAGGGAGGCAAACCAGTTATTAGCTCAAGTAAAACAACGCCAAAACTAAACGTATCTAGTTTAACAGAAACATCTCCACTGAAATTAAAGTTTCTGTAAGTATATGTTTATGCTATATTACATACTAACCGAAACGCCTCTCTAGCCATATACGCAGATGTACCAAAAGCATTTGTACTTGTATTGGTATTTGGGCTTGTTAATAAACGCACCAATCCAAAATCACCTAACTGAAAAGAAATTAACATAAAGGTACATAATAAACTACCAACTTTTAATTAAATGTAAAAGAATTGGAGTCAGCTTGGAAAACTTTCTTAATGAAAAAAAATTCTCCACGCCTCACCATAACTTTTTATATTTCAAAATCTATTAAAACAAGTAAGTAAATACAAATATTTCGGTATCACAGGTGCACATATATGTTAATAGTTATTTAATTATAAAAAGGCACTCACTCACTATCGCTCGTTCATGCTTTAAACAGTTTCGTTTATTAATCGCCTTCATTAACAAATGAGTTTATTACAATATTTTTTCGTTGACCGTAAACTCTATTTTTGTGACAAAATTAGAAATGAATTACAAATCAAAACCAATTTCATCTTTTTCATCACATCGATAAAGATGATACCTTATAAAATACCTTCATCCTTTTTTTGTCCTACAGGTAGACCATTTTTAAATTTTGCAACGCTTTCCATTCACTTTTCCACAAAGACTATCAGAAGAGAATAACGTCAACTCCATACATTTTCAATTTCATGTAAAAATCAGCTTTGCTAAAAAACCTAGTTACCATTGAAAAATATGACAAGCGAATTATAACAGAAAAGGTCGCCATTGCGAAAAAGTAATTGTAATTCGTAATTGTTGGTAATTGTGCAATTATGGAGCTAGAAAACTCTGATGCATTACCTGCTGTAGTGTTGGCAAGTGCAAACAATGCATGTTCAACTTTGTTGCTAACTAAAATTCGAGATCTTTACGAAAAAACTTATAATGAATTTGATGCCTGGTGTACCGAACAACATATAACCAATTATACAGAGCCTGTCTTCCTGGCATACATTTCAAATATTGCTCAAAAAGGTTTCATAGCGAGCCTCTGGCCAAAATTCTCAATGTTAAAATGAACTCTTAATGTGAAGAAAAATATTGACATTGGAAAATTTAACAAATTGATTATGTACCTTAAAACACAAACTGAAAGACATGTCCCCAAAAAATCTAAAGTTTAAAAAAAGAACTAGTGCTAAAATTCATTCTTGACGCTCCTAATAATTTGTTCTTAATGACCAAGGTAAGCAAAGGGTTTAAATTTAAAGTTGTGATAGCAAACTACTCTATAGATCGCACTAATTGTTGGAATAGCTGGAGCGTTAAGGAAGCATGAACTTCTGGAGTTGCAAACCAGTAATGTTGAAGACCTATGATCTAAATTTCTAATCACTATCCCAGGATCAAAAACAAAAACAAAGGAGAAAAGAATTTTTACGGTTATGGATAATGATCAAAGTACATTCGTACAATTAATCAGACAATATATAACACCGAGACCACAGCATACAAAATACACACGATTCTTTGTACATTATAGAAACAATAAATGCACTACAAACCCTGTGGGCATCAACACATTTGCCAAAATACCATGTACAGTTGCACAATTTCTAAAACTGGATCAGCCACAGCTATATACAGGACATTGCTTCCGCAGATCTTCTGCCTCAATATTGTCGGATTCAGGGGCAGATTTTGCAGCAATAAAGAGACATGGGGGCTGGAAATCTACCAGTGTTGCGGAGGCATACATTGAGGATTCAATCCAAAATAAAGAAAACACTTGTAAACAATTATTTTGCACAAACGAGACAGCCTCTTCTTCCAAATACCTATCAAACATTAACATAACCTCAAACAATTTCGAAAACATCCAAAATGATTTAAACCTAAATATAAATCCTAACGTTCACAACATAAACACTGTATCTGTTCCGTTCTTAAATTTGAACAATTGTAATATTAATAATATTATTATAAATAACCAAAAAAATAAAATAATTATGGATTATTAATAGATATTTATGTATTAAGGACATAATCAGAAGATTATGGCTCGAGGGAATGTTAAAAGCCCGACGCGAAGCGGAGGGCTTTTATATTCGTGAGAGCCATAATCTACAATTATGCCCGTGGTACATACAATGTTTTATTTTATTTTGCACATGAAACTGAAACAAAATATTAAAAAGATTCAGCATTTTCGGCAAGTTTTTAAATGCAAATGCAATGAAATAAAGTCGACAGTAGGCTAATTTGGCGTTACTAAGATACTGTGATATTGCTATTATATATCATGTCATGTGTTTGCTGTCAATCATGCTGCTTAGCATCAATAACATTTCCGTGCTATAATTATAAAGACCACATTACGCCCGCATTTGGAGGCGTATAAAGAACATTATGGTGGCAAAATAAAATAAAATGTATTATGTTAGTCGTCATTGTTTTTTTATTTGTATAAGTAAATAACTGGTTGTCTATATCAAAATATCATCAAAACGTCAAAATCCCAAAAACAGTTACTTAATGAAAAGGAGTGTATTAATGACTTCTATTAATACATCCTTTTTTAAACAAAATAATTCATTAATATCGAAATTAATAAATGGTCAACGAAAAACATATCTAGACATTTCTTACTACGTTTTAGCTCATTAAAGATTTCTTAAGAATGGCATAATCAGATGGATTTACTTCGCAATAATTTGATATAGGTTAAATATCGAATATTGGCTTGAAGAATAACAGTTGGAAATCATTTAAAAGAATTTTTACTATTGTCATAAAAAAAATTAGTTATCCACGTCACTTTCCTTTTTCTAACCACGATGCAGTTAGCCTAATCGAAGATAGTATTGGTAATCTAGTCATCATAATAATGTATTATCCTTGCCACCAAAGAATGGACCTGCCTCATCACTTACAATAGTACGAGTTGATATTAAAAAACTGATACAAATAATTGCTTTTAATTACTCAGTTCCGAGATGGTGGTAGTGCTGTTACAGGTACAAATGATTATGCTGTTTATTGTAATGACTATTAACCAAGAAATATGAAGAAATCGTCATTGGTTTATTGTAAAATTTACACCGTAAAAGAAAACGTTTACTTTGTGAAAATCGAAAAAAAATTGTTCATTATAATTAAGATATTAATGACCATGGGAGCTCTAGCAGATCTTAATGGTTTTTGTAGGTTATAATTTATCAGTGTTCAAACAAAATACAAATTGCACCAGTTTTATGTAAATATATAAAGAATATTTATGTGCAATATCATGTAAGTTGGCGGAAAACATTTACATATAATTGATAACTAAAGATAATCGAATTTGTAGGTTACCCTATTTGAACCTTCCGAACAATTGCTACAGCTTCATTACGTTTAAATAACCGGGTGTAAGATTTTCTTATGAGTAATATAAATAATTGTTAAGCAGTAGAACATTAAACGAATACATACATTTTTTTAGTACTAGATAACTTTTAGTGTTCCAAAGTCCCAACTTTATTTCATGAGATCACAGAGCTACAAGGTGTGCATTTGAGTTTTGTTTATTACAGTTACCATTGTTACACATCCTTTTCAATTACCGACACTGTTATGTTGTAAAAATAAACTTATAGTACCAAAGTTTTAGTCACTATCTGTATCGGGACTTTCAGAATATTTCCTGACATTATCCACTATCTCATCAACTGTAAAGTCCAACACTTCACGTTTGCACCACCCCTGCTTTATAGTATTTTCTGTATGCTGCACTGAATTAGACCAAACAGTTCGGTTACATTGCTTCGTTTCACATTGCAATAACATTTTCGTCTTCATAGCCATCTCTTCCAAGGTGTATATCGTAGTACTCTTTTGCAATTGCATTAAATTCACAATGATAAGTGACGATTGTAACACATCATATCCATAGCTTCTAATTACTTTGTCCAGGACGATGTTGGTACCTTCTCGACTAACATTGAGTGTACATTGCATTGTCCATAATAATTAATGAAGGCGTTTCTAAATTATTTAACAAATGCTCAATAAGCCATTGTTCAAACAGATCTCCATTCATTTCACCATGCTAATCTTCTTTTAATGATTTTGAAGCAAATAATACGGAAGCATTCTCTATAAATTCTGTGGAGCAACCCACATGAATAACAATAAAGCATTTACCATCATGGCTGAGGTTTCCGTACACTCTTCACATCTTCATCTTGCCATGACTTGCCTGGATTTCCTTTTGAGTAGATCCATGTTTCATCCACTGTTTTTTTCCAATAAAGCTCGACAATTAGACTTTTTTGAACTTGAATCCTAATGTGTGTAATGTACGATTATAACTTCTACCATTTAATAAAACATGACTATCACGGAGTTCAGCATTTAAAGCTCCAACTGTGACACGCTTTTCTGTAAATAAAAGCATTTCAGATGTGGGAGTATGTATACGTTACATTGTACTCACTTTATGCATACTTGTACAATGTATTCCTAATGCACATTTGGAATAGTTCTGGCACATCATTTTATTTGTTTTTTAATGTTTTTAATGTTTAATTTAAATACCCTGAGCATTTGCCACACGCTGTAATTTTGCGATTACAATAGTGAAGTAAAAATAAATCTTGAATGCAAGATAGTGAGGTTGTGTTAAGATTACGTCGTTAGTCAAATTAAAATTAAAATGCATGTTAAGCAATACCAACGATTATTTCCTTCGTCTGTCAAATTTGAATTTTTAACCAATTGCGTGCTTGAAAACTGCTTTGATACGACCAATCAAAATAAAATAAAGCGACTATTCACCTTGGTGCTAAATAGTCGACTATTTTTATCAGCATGCTCAATCGTCACCGAAAATTTCTATGTTTTCAAATGAAATCACTACTAATGGTTACCTATACTTAAGTAATTATTGTTTGTTGATAATAAATACATAAAATAAACGAATTTCGCATTTTTTTCTGAAATTATAATTATATCACTTGCACAATATCCTTTCTGTGTTTTTCCTTGTACATATAGAAATGTTGTTTGGTCAGGAAATAATCTTATTAAATGTAACACGACATCGATAAATTAGCTACTATTTTTATTGCTACTCAATTTCTCGTGTATTTTACAATTTGTCTGGACATAATTTTGGCATTAATAATCGAAGATTAAAGCCCTCGATCTAAAGCTCTCTGGCTATTCACCTTGATGCTAAATAGTCGACTATTTTTATCAGCATGCTCAATTTTCACCGACAGGACGGTATTCAACAACAAAGAATCCACCCGAAAATTTCAATTTTTTAACATATAACTGTATTTTTAATTGTAAATAGAGGAGTAATGTAGCATTGATTGTTATTATTAGTTGTTGTTTAATAAATAAATATGTACTTATTATTTTATTAGTTCATACAATATCCTTTCTCTGTGTTTTTCCTTATACACATAAAAATGTTCTTGGCTCAGGAAATAATCTTATTAAATATAACACGACCTTGATAAATTATAGCTACTATTTTTATTGCTACTAAATTTTTCGTGTATTTTACAATTTATCTCGACATAATTTGGGCATTAATAATCTGATTAAAGCCCGAGAGCTTTATCTCGAGGGCTTTAAACGTCTCGACAAATTGATTTTAAAATACACTCGAAATTTAGATGCCATAAAATAGTCCACTATTTGTCGAGGTCTTGTTATATTACCGTCGAGTATTTTATTTCTCTTTTGATTGCATGAAACTATTCAATGACATATGTCGATTGTGTCAAATGAACTTCAAGTATGATACTATCCTTTTTTAAAGACGCTATGAGATGGCAGCATACACAATTTGGATAGCTAGGTTCATAAATTACATCGTTCGTGTTTGGGAAAAAACGGTAAATTCTGATTATACCACAATACTTAGAAGAAATAATCAGGACAAAAATGTCAAATATGTATACAGGGTGGGCCACCACCAATGCGTCGGTCTCTAGCACCCAAACGACTGAATTGTTTCAAAATCTGTTTTGGCGAGAATATGTAAGCCTTCTAGGACTACAATCTAAAATTAGTTTGATTTATACAGGGTGATCTACAAACTTGTTACTTATCAAAGTTATATTATTTTAAATGGAATACCCTCCTTTTTAATTTTTTTTTTAAATAAGGTGTAAAGATAAGGTAGACTTTCATTAGAGTTCCCTATACCTAAACCTTACAGTTTCCGAAATATTCAAGTATTTTTCGATTCAGATGAGATTATACAATCTAATCTAGGTCATCGTAATAAGGATATTTGGAAGTACGTATTCTGTTGTTGATTGTTTCAAATCTAAATTTATAAAATACAAAGAATAACGCATCAAGTTAACAAACTTAAAAGTTAAATACCTTTGTTATTTTAAATACAACGCCCAAGAAATTTTTATCGGAATGGAATAGTCTTTTGACAATAGTTCAAACTGTATTAGGGTTCCCTATACCTAACTTCAACACTTTTCGAGAAATTAGTGTATTTGTTAAATTTTTAGAAATTACGCCATTAACTCATGTCGATCAGTTAGAATTCTGTGATTTACAAAGGTTACAAATGCGTTAAACGGTTTTTGGTTTATTAAGGTTATCAAGGTTATACGGTTGCTGGTCTTGAAAAAGACCGTTATACATTATGCACCGAGAGCCTACTGCTGGATTTGTCACAACAGTAAATGTTCAAACTGATGACCGTCTTCTTGAATGCACAGTCTAATTCTTTCTTCCAAATTTTGTCTGACTTTTCTTAACATATTTGGAGTAATTGTGTCCACCGCATTTCTAATTCTCTCTTTCATATTGTCTGCAGTAGTAGCAGGAATATTGTAAACAATATTTTTAATATAGCCCCATAAAAAGTAATCCATTGGAGTAAGACACGGCGATCTTGGTGGCCAATGACATGGTCCGTCCCTTCCAATCCATTTATTAACAAATTTCCTAGTTAAATAATTTCTAACTCTACGATCAAAGTGTGACGGTGCACCATCTAATTGTAGCCACATATTCCCTCTAATGTTCAACGGAACGTTTTCGAGAAGTGTCCAAAAGTCTCGCTTTAAAAATCTCAAAAATGTTCTACCATTTAAATGACCATTGAAAAAGTATGGTACAATTAACTGATCTCCAATAATTCCTGCCCATACGTTTATGCTCCAACGATTTTGGCGGTCAACAGTATTAAAAGCATGCCTATTCTCGGTATCACAATAGTGAAAATTATGTCTATTTACCAAACCGTTGTTGTGAAATGTTGATTCGTCAGTAAACAAAACGAAATTTAAAAAATCTTGTTGATCCCCTATTTTTTCAATTGCCCACAAACAGAAATCTATTCGTTGTTGAAAGTCATTGCCATACACATTTTGATGAATTTCTATGTGATAAGCATGAAATTTGTGTTTTTTGAGAACTCTTCTCACATGTGTCTAGCAATTACTCTAGTACTAGTGTGGGAATTTTCAGCGATAGATCCCAATACTAAAAACTCACTATCTTCATTGCCAGTTACCGGTTTACTTTTATTAGATTTTGGATAGGCAGTGTTACCTGTGGCTCGAAATGTTTGTAAAAGCCTTTCAAAAGCTCTCGTATCAGGATGGTTGCGATCAGGGTACTTTTGGGCATAAACTCTGGAAGCCAAAAGACAATTTTCATGGCATTCTCCTATGGTCAACACCATATCCACTCTTTCTTGCACTGAATATTTCATTGTAATGAACAAATCATCAATAGTTATAAACACTGTCGTATTTTGAAATACGTCAATATGACAGAAATGTTTATAAATCAAAGAATTCTAACTGATCGACATGAGTTAATGGCGTAATTTCTAAAAATGTAACAAATACACTAATTTCTCGAAAAGTATTGAAGTAAGGTATAGGGAACCCTAATACAGTTCGAACTATTGTCAAAAGACTATTCCATTCCGATAAAAATTTCTTGGGCGTTGTATTTAAAATAACAAAGATATTTAACTTTGAAGTTTGTTAACTTTACGCGTTATTCTTTGTATTTTATAAATTATGATTTGAAACAATAAACAACAGAATACGTACTTCCAAATATCCTTATTACGATGACCTAGATTAGATTGTCTCATCTTTTCTGAATCGAAAAATACTTGAATTTTTTGACAACCCTACATTTTCAAAAAATGTTATATATTTCGGAAACTGTAAGGTTTAGGTATAGGGAACTCCAATGAAAGTCTACCTTATTTTTACGCCTTATTTAAAAAAAAATTAAAAAGGAGGGTATTCCATTTAAAATAATACAACTTTGATAAGTAATAAGTTTGTAGATCACCCTGTATAAATCAAACTAATTCTAGATTGTAGTCCTAGAAGGCTTACATATTCTCGCCAAAACAGATTTTGAAAAAATTCAGTCGTTTGGGTGCTAGAGACCGACGCGTTGGTGGTGGCCCACCTGTATATATATATATATATATATATATATATATATATATATATATATATATATATATATATATATATAGTTCAGTTTTTGTAGCAGCACTTTAATAGTCAATAGAGCTTTCAAAATTAAGACAAAAAGTATAAACATAGGTTGCCAAACGCTTAGTTTTGGAGATACAGGGTTTCAAACTTTTAATTTTTTTTCAGTTCTTTTAATTTATCTTAAAAACTATTTAAAATAATAAATCCAAATTTAGTACACATATTACACTTCTTAAACACAATATTAAGAGTAGTTTAACGTTTATCATATCTACAGGGTAGTACATTTTCTGGGGTGGTACACCCTTTATCCCCCCCGAACATTTTCATGCGACGCCTTTAACTCTTAAAAACCAAAAATTTAGATTGCCCATTTGATTTAGGAACTGTTTTCTCTTCTGCTTTCTTTTCGAAAAATGCATAGTTTTTGAGATAAATTAGCTGTAATCCATGAACAGCTTCCAAATGATAAGTAAAGAACGTCTGATGCTCCGCAAAAAATAGTGTGCCATGAAAAGAACAATAAAAAAAAATAATCAAATTATGTCAATTATGTTAAGAGTTAGAGGCGTCGCATGAAAACGTTCTGGGGGGGATAAAGGGTGTACCACCCCAGAAAATGTACTACCCTGTAGATATTGATAAACGTTAAACTACTCTTAATATTGAGTTTAAGGAGTGTAATAGGTGTACTAAATTTGGATTTATTATTTTAAATAGTTTTGAAGATAAATTAAAAGAACTGAAAAAAAATTAAAACTTTGAAACGCTGTATCTCCAAAACTAAGCGTTTGGCAACCTATGTTTATATGAACTTTTTGTCTTAATTTTGAAAGCTCTATCGACTATTAAAGTCCTGGTACAAAAACTGGAAACTATATATATATATATATATATATATATATATATATATATATATATATATATATATATTATTCCACAATACTTAGAAGAAATAATCAAAGTTTCGCAAAGATCGATGTCTGGATGTCCAGAATTTAAATTTTCTGCGTTTTGTGAATGTTTTTTAAGCTAAATACAACAAATTATACAAAAAAATTCGAGGCACAGGTGACTCGCTTCGCCATACAAAAGCGTTCGAGTCACCGATGCCTCGCTTCGGCCCTCAAAGTGCAATTTGGGCTGTGCGAGACACAGATGCCTCAAAATAGTCGTTACGGCATGGGAGGGGATTCGGGGCCTTGCGTGATGCCACGCAAGTCTGCTCAGTTAGATATTACCGCTTATCTCGTATACAACGTTATTATTGCAAAGTAGACATTTCACACTAGTTTAGTTGTGTAGTTGTTTGTGTAATTGTTTTTAAACGATAACTTTGTGTTAAAATGAAAAGAAATACTTTTAGTAATGTTAGCATCAGAAGTAGAAAACTTGTAAAGTTAGCCGTGGGTGCAAATTCTTTCATAGATGAACACCGGCTCGAGATCCTTTCGAAAACAAAGTGATTCGGAATGTTTCTTTGCCAGAGTTTTGTTCACATCAAGATGCGGATGATAAAAGTTCTGTTAACAACAGTGACCAGGATTCTAATGATTCAGATAACTTGGCGGTCAATAGCAATGCTATTGAGAATGTAGTAGAACCCAATTCACCAAAGCCTCCCTCACATACAGATGCCAGTGACGAAAGTTCTATTGATGAAAGTGACGAGGATCCTGATTAGTCAGGTAACTCATCGATTGAGATGACAACGGGGTACTTAAGTAAAATTGAATTAGACGAAGTGGAAAATCAGCCCAATGGGGTCCGATTTCGGAATATTTTTAGTTTGAAGAATATTACACGGGAAATACTCTGCTGATGGACGATTTAAAACTGAACGATCCTTACTCGTTATTTAGAATTTTTGTGTCAGAAGAAATATTGGAATATATGGTGACTAATACAAACAGATTTGCTAACCAGTGTTTGGCCAAGGAGTCTCACTCAAGGGTAAAAAATAAGTGAATTGCAACCAATACCTCTGAAATGAGGAAGTTTTTAGCAGTTCTTATTGCAATGGGAATCAATGATCTTCCAGATATAAAACTACATTGGTCATAGAAACCAATGTATACAAATGATCTCGTAAGTACTGCTATTAGAAGAGACCGTTTTTTGTCAATATTAAAATATTGGCATTTTTCATTGTAAGATCTAACCTAGAATATGAAACATCTATTGAATAGTAATGTAGTCGATTACTGAATGGAGCGATTGCTTCAATTTGAAGAACAGGATAGTGGTTGGGCTCTATCAAAAATTATCTCGTGAATTGTGAACGCGAACAGTGTAAGTTTAATAAGAGCGTCGTCCTGTATACCTTTACCCCCTTAAGTACAAAATAAGAAATGTTAATGTAAAACACAATTATGCAGCCTGTTTGATGGGCTTGAGCATCGGCTCTCGTTCCCGCTACCCTACACAGTGATCGCGTATTATCCTATCCCTATGCTGAAATTCTAAATTTTGAAGATATAGTTTCCCATGATTAAACCAAATCCCTAAATTTTTAAAACAAAATCCTAATTTATCCTTAAACGTTTATGCTCTTATTATAAAAGACATCACTTTTTTCTAACCACGATGCAATTAGCCCAATTGAAGATAGTATTGGTAATCTAGTCATCATAATAATGTATAAAGAAGTATTAACTATAACGTAAATCAACTTCGAATCGCAGTAACATCGTTCGTGTTTTTACCTTCCAACCTGCCTAGACATATGTAGGTACAGAAGGTTACGCAAACGACTTTTTTTCACTATCGCTTATTAGCTGATTTACTCTTGCAAGGCTCTGTTTTAATGATTTTTTCTCGTCTTTGACTAAACCAGCTTATTTAGAATTGTTTGTCTACAAACTGATTTCTGTATCTATGTAATTTATTGTAATTTTATGTATGTATTATTGTGCTACACTATACAGTTGTGTATGTGTAAATTCCTTGCCTATTTTTTTTGTTCTTGTCTAAGTGATTGCAGTTACCATATTGTTACCTGTTTAATTTTACTGCTTGTCGTATTTTATGTTTCTTAACCTGCATTATTTTCCTTTTTATTTTAGTGTTAACTTAAAGACCGACATGATTGGTTGTATAAGGGCCACATGTCTGGTATTACAATTTTTATTCTGATTTATTTATGACACAATTGTGGGTGTGATTTTACCCCTGTTTTTGCGTTTATTTGTAGTTAAACTGTTTTTTTGTTTGTTCTTTGATTTATTAATGTAATTGTGCAATTACTTATTTATTAATAAATTTGGTTTATTTGGTGGTTCTTTCCCCATTTAGTAAATTAACGGGTTGAACCATCATTGCGTAAAGCTCGTTAATTCTAATTTGAGTACTGTCATTGTTTACCTGTACCATTATGATGCAACACTTAACCTCATCCAACCATATCTCATTCACATAACCACTAAATGGCCAATTCTCTGTCAGATTTGAGTTTTGCGAGACTTGTAAATAAATTCTAATGTTTTAATTATTGCCAGGAAAGTCGATGTAAGGCAAGTAATTAATTTGACTAAGAGTAGCATTATTGTCAGTAAAGGCAAGATACGATTTTTTTTCTTGAATTTGCATTATTGCGAATAAGTTCAATGTTACACTCTTAAAGATTTTAGTCTTTTAATTATTGAGAGTAATTTCAGATTACAATTTTAAGGTTGGGGTACCTTGGGACACTACAATGTCTGGTGATGGCATTCCCTGTATGAAACTGAACAGTTTTATTTTAAGTGGTTTGTGGTAACATCCATGTAATTTTCACTGAACAAAAGTTCGGTATATGAATTCGTTAAATCTATGCGTGCGTGTGTAGCTTTTTTTTTTGTGTTAACGAATATTGAAAATCTGACTTCAGATTATGAAAAAGGATCAAAAAATAATAGGGGTCACCATTTGTACCAACTTTGTGTCTCATCAGAAACATGGTCAAATCGAGGATCAAAATACAAGAATTATTAATATAGATATGATATATAACTTAAAGTTTAAAATTATTAGTTTGTATTTGCACTGCAATTATGTTCGGTTTGGCAATGCTAGAAGAGTATTCTCAACTTGTATTATATGGTTTTACATCAATCAATCGTACCCAATTGTATTTAGTTTTAACTTCATACATTTCAATACATTCCGACTGTGCCTTTACAAATAACACTAGTTGTATTTTATACGAAGGTTACATTCGTATAAACTTCAGACTTAATTGCCAAAATTGTAGAGATCTCTACCAACCTTAGGTTTATTGTTGCAATCCAAAAGAATATTGGCCGATTTTATATCCCTATGAATTAAAGGGGTTGCATATGCTGTATGTAAATAGGATATTCCTCTTGCTGTTCCTAAGGCAATGTACATTCGATCTGTCCAGATCAATTTTTCTTCAGTGCTCTACAAATTATAAAGCAAATTAAAAAGCTTTTAAATATCACACTCTAACCTGCAACCTGTCTTTAAGTGCTCCACCAGGCATAAACTCATATAGTAAACAATATGTAGGTCCATCACATGAATATCCTATGATTGATAACAAATTTTCATGTTTATATTTGCTTAAAACCTCCACCTCATTTTTAAATTGTTTTGTAACAGGATCATCAATATCAACGACATCTACATTATTTAAGAATAGTTTTTTAACAGCAACAGGTTTATTTCCTATATTAAAGCCTAAAAATACTGAACCGAAAGCACCTGATCCCAGAAAACGTCCATTTCCTAAATGTTCTTGTTCTTGGTAATTTTTATAAGGAGTCACGTCAAAGCTATTAGTCCCATTCTCAATTTCTGTGTACATAAAATGAGGTAATAATGTATTGAGACTTAAATTTGGTAATGGGGAGGCACAGGTTCTTTGTGAACCATGCGATACACTTGTAACGTGAGAAATATTTGAACTTGTAGTTGAATTAAAATTACTATTTTCAGAAGATGTATCACTTATAATATCAATTACAGGTAAATTCGGTTTCGAACTAGAGTCAGATAATAAAAGATCGAGTTGAGGTACTAGAGATTGACTAGACATAAAGGCAGTCAATTGTGGAAGTAACTGATTTGATTTTTCGGCATTAAATATACTTAAGTTTGGAACAGGGTTGTCTTCTGACAATGATTCTGTAGCATTTTCTAAAAGGTTATTCACTAATGGTAGGTTATCACTTAAAAGTGTACTTATAGCAGGAACATTATCTTTGTCTGATAAACTGTTTGTAGTGCTAATACTTAAAGCACTAAAGTCAGGTATATCATTGTTACTCAATGTTCCGGTTGTAGATTGATTATTTGAATCAGAGTTCATCAAATGAGATATGTTAGGGATAGAATTATTGTTGCTCATAACAGTTTCTGAAAATTGGATCATATTGGACACAGATGTTGCAGTATCCTGTACATTTGTAACAGTTTGTGAAAACAGTATCATATCTGAAACTACTGTACTTGCATTTTGACGAGTTAACCGTTTTTGGCGACCTTCATTGGAATGATCTATAACTAAGGGAATATTTCCTACTAAACTTGGATTGTCTGGAATTTCACTGATAATAATTTTCGGGGGTATAACTTGATGATTATCGTCACAGTTTTGATTCATGTTAACATCATGTGAATTACTATTCATTATATCAGATATAACAGAGCTAGGATAATTAATTTCATCTAAGATTCTTTCAACCTCTGCCAACTTTTTGTCTGGTATAGGGGGAATTATTACTGGTGCAGGTGGACCATCGGATGGACGTTGTGGTGGAGACTTATTTAATAAATTAACTGCAACATAATCAGCTGCTCTAAATAACTCTACTGATGTTAACAGAAACAATAAATGACCTAATGCAGGGCGAACACGACCAGAAGTGCCCCATTCATCAAACAAAATTTCTGTGCAGGCCCTTTGAGTTGTTTTTGATGCACTTTCAATTAACCTGTAATATTAAAATAATATGCAATATAAGTAGTTAGAAAATGAACTTACTTGAAATGTTCTGAACGGTATTTACGTGCATTGTTTAGGCCAAGTGGACAGTCATAACTATCCTTTTGTAGCACTTTTGGAATTTTATCCATTAAGATCTTCCAAGAATCATTATTTTCAAGTATTTGAACAAGTTCTCGTAAAGAACTTGGTGGAAGTTTACGTAATTCCGTAGAAGTGTTCATTTTCACGGTTAAATTATATTTATTGTTGGTACATATTTTAATTATTGCTAAAAGGCAATTTTGAGGTTAAGTAACTATCCCAAATTTAATTCTTTGGTTTGACCTTTTTTACAAAAACTAATTTAAAATTTTTAAAGGTCACAAATAAATTAAATGTTAACGTTTATACTTGTTATTTATTTATATCGTTAAAATCGTCATGTATTAAAATGTCATGTGATACAGAAGTAAATAAAAACTATAAGTATATATGTTACTATACTGTGATAAAAGTTATCACATCCCAAAGGATAGAATAAAATAGTAGTGAAAATAAATAAAATAACATAATTTTCAATATGAGGTTATATACTTTTATGGTCTAAGTAATTGCTATTTAATTATAAAAAGTGCCATGAAGCTGATAATTACATAAAGGTAGGTAAGTAAATTAATACATTACATTTTAAGTCGATTAGAATAATAAATAGTCCAATATTCTTCTATCAACATAGTTCATTCTTTATTAGATACCTGTGTCATTTAGGTCTTTATTTTGATTGTCACTGTGTAAGACAGTTATAATAAACCCTTTGTTAGAAACTAGATCAATCTGCTCACAAATATAAATGTTTGAACATACTTATAAGTGGTTTAGTTTCCGTTAGGAATCTACATTATATAAGCACATAGGCATAAGTAATTAAAAGATATCTTTTATCTACTCATTAATTTAAGTTGATTTAATTGAATGATATTAGTAACTGCAGCTTAGTCTGTTTTGTGATAAGTAGGTTTGTATAATTAATATTACCACATCCAAAGTGAATATGGAAACTCAGTGACACTACACAGTTAAATGGTTATTTTTTGACAAAGTAAATGCAGTTTGTTAATATCGTAGCTGATGTATCCTTGGAAGCATATTTTATTTTACTAATAATGTAGACTGCACATGTTCAGGCAAAATTTAAAAGAGTAATATTAATTGTACCTACCACTGCTCTGCACTTGGAAGAAAAAGTGGTGTTACAATATGTCAAACAAGATGGAATTTTATGGCAGAGGAACTAATGTTTTCAATGCAATTGGCAATATGTTAGAATAGCTCAAATGTTTCAAAAACAAATCACAGTTTTTTATTTTAAATATTTATTTCTCAACACGTTTCAATGCATATATCATTATCAAGAGAAAATATAACAATAAGCAGGTATGATAAATCATTAAGGTATAAAGCGACCTTATAAATTACAATTCTATAATTTAAAATGTCTGTTAATGTGAGTCTGTAAGATCTACTTGTTTATTCATTACTTAAAGGTAAATTACTTTTTATACTTATAAATTTGGAATGCTTCTAAAACATCTAATTTGAATTGAAACATGTTAAGAAGTAAATATTGATTAAAAAAAGTGCAAGCATATTGTTTTTAGAACATTTGTGTTATTAAATATGGAATTCTATGAAATAAGAAAACAAATTTATTCAAAGAATCTTCGTTAGAAGAGCAAACCAAATTATATAAGAAACTTATGTACCTATGGTTTAACCAAAAACGCCTAAAGGAAAAGGATATACCAACTTACGAATGCTCAAAGGAAGCAGCCAAATAAGTAGGGGAGGTGTGGTTATTGCCGATCACTTAAGAAAATGTATCTGAAATTTAGGGAAAATAACAAAACAAAATTATTTGTGATTTATTAGAATAAACTTTAGTTAATTGTTTAACAACTGGCTATATATAATAGCCCTCAAATTAATCTTAGTGTGCAATTTTTTTGCCTTGCTGTAATGTATGCTTGGATGATACAACCCGACAGTAAGGGGAATGTATCGGTCTCACTGCTGCTTGCATTTTGTTTGGTTCTAATCTTGGCAGTTTCTTTTTTTGTTTTCCTTTAAATGGTTTGCTTGTTTGAGAACTTTTACTTTATTGATTATTCTCATTTTCTTTTTGTTCTCTTTCCATTTTCTTGTTTTGTTTCAATTTTAAACTAACTTCTTCTGGAGAAGCTGTCAAAATTTTTATGTTCCTGATGGTCTTCCTCGTTTTACAATTCTCTTTTTTGCAGCTTCTCCATTTGGCACTGATGACGTTTCTTAGGTTTCGTTGTATCAGATGTGCTGGTACTTGCACCAGAATCTTGTTTCAAATCGAAATACTATTCTTAGTTCCTCAGCTAGACTGAAAATAAAGTCTGTTCTTTTTATTTTACTTTTTTTTTTGTCAGTATGCTCATGCTTATGGTTAGTATTTACTTATTTATAGCTTATATATCTTATTCGTAGACTGTTCAGGAGTCCTTCTCCTCTTCAGCCCTGGTCAATTCATGTTTGTTGGTGTTGCGATGTTTTGTGTTATTGTATAGTTTACAATCATGATATGTGCTTATTTTTGGTGTAAAAAAGAAAAAGGTTTATTAATTTAATATTTAATAATGCATTAATTGTCTTAAATGTGTGTGTTGTTTAGTGGGGTGTAGCGTTCTTAGTATGATTATTAGATTCATCGTCCGGTTTCTTGCTGGGTCGTCATCGAATAGACGGTGGGATACGGAGGGCATATGGGATGTTGTCCAGGAATCTCCTCGGGGAGGTTGTCAAGTAGTTGTGTAAGGATCTCAGGGGGATGTTTGAATTTTATTTTGGGGTTTCTTCGTGGGAATTGGGGAAAACGGTAGTTGTAGGGTGTGGTAAGGATCTCTTTGGTAGGGATAGTGTCGCCGAAGATTCTTTTCTGTGCAAAGTTTTTCTGTAGTGCTTGGAATCTGTGTGATGGTTGGTATGTTTGCGTGTTGTGCTGCGAGGTCGCTAGGGTACCTGAGAGGTAACCTGTGTATGGGTCTGAATATTCGGCGTTCACAGGAAGCAATAGAGGAAAGGTGATGGGTTTATGTTCGTGTATATGGATGCTCGGAAATCCATAACAGGGCGAATATATGTTTTGTAGGTGTGTTGTAGTGTTTTGGGGTGGCAACCTCTGATTCCACCCCGGAGGGCGCCCAGTCACTTTGCGAGGTTTCTTATCCTATTAAGTGTTCTTTGTACATCGGGGAGCCAATTGAGGATTCTAGTAAAGAGGATTCCTAGGTAGGCGACTTCTTGTTGGAGTGGGAGTCTTTCTTGGTTTAGGGTGAGGGAAACGTTTCTGGAGGAAAGGTTTGGAACTTATCTTCGGTGTAATTAGGATGTCGGAAGAGGATTGTTTGGGTTTTGGTGGGATTGACGGACTCTCCACCGGTTCGCCCAGTTGGAGAAGTTCCGAAGGGTTTTGGATATGAGGCGGGAGACCGTTTCGCTGTTCCGATTAACCGTCCAGAAGGCGGTGTCATCCGCAAACTGTGCAACGACTACTCCGGGTTGTGTGACTTCGGAAATGTCGGATGCGAAGATAATATAGAGGGTCGGGGCTAAGGCAGAACCTTGCGGTACGCCTGTTGTGGTTTGGAAAGGATCTAAGAAGGTTTTCCTTACTTTGACCCGAACTGACCGATTGGTCAGGTATGAGAGTAAGAGTTTGGAGGAGTCGGGAACGTTGAGGTTACGGATCTTGTGCAGGAGACCGGCGTGCCAGACCCTGTCAAATGCTTGCTTAATGTCCAGAAACAGCCAGATTGTGATTGAATGCTCTGTTGGTCTCTGTAAGCAGCTTCAACAAGTGATCGTGACACGTTCGGTTGGGACGGAAGCCGAATTGGCTGTTGGGTAGGAGGTCGTTAAATTCTAGGTGGTCCCTGAGTTGCCTGGCTAGAATCTGCTCAAAGCATTTTCCGAGGCAATTCAGGAGGGAGATTGGTCCAAAGGAGGAGGGTGAGTTTAGGTCGGCATGGGGTTTGGTATCATGACGGTGGAGGCCGATTTCCAGTCCGTCGGGAAGTGGGATAGGATTAGGCGTTGGTTATAGATGTTGGAGAGTAATCGAAGGGCTGGGTCGGGTAAATGACGGAGGATTTTACGATTTAGGCCGTCATGACCTGGGGCAGAGTTTTTCCCTTTTTTGAAATATGTGTGGACCTGGTCGGGCGTGATGGGGGCATAAAAAGCATTCTCGATATTAGTTGGTTAAGGTTGCGGAATTCTTCAAGGCGACCCTCGAGGAGTGCCTTGAACCGGTTATCGAATTGGGGATCATCGGGGGATTGGAGGTGGTGACCAAAGAAATCGGTCTTTCCTTGGTCGGAGGATATTATGTTGCCCTGTAGGTCGGTTAGGGTTCACTTTCCTTTTAGTCAGTCTATCGAACTGTTGCCAGAAGAGTTTACCATTTCTGTAATTTAGGCTGGGAGGTGGCTGTGATCCAGGAGTCTTCGGCGTGTTTGTTGGCTTCTCGCCTGATTAAGGCGTTAAGGCCATTGTATACGATCTTGATAGCCGGGTCCCTAGATCACAAGAATGGACGATAGATTCGTCTTTTCTCTTTGGTCCAGTTCGCAATGTGTTGTGGGAGCGGTTTGCGGGAAGTGTCGATGTTTTTTAGTGGTACAGAGATATCGACCGCTTCCATAATTACGGAAGTTAGGTCTCTAATGGCTCTCTCGAGATCTTGGGTCGTTTGAAGATTTGATGTAGGAAGGTTGTTGGAGATGTGTTCGGAGAACACATTCCAGTCTGCTTTTGAAAAGGGGGAGCTGGAAAAAATGAAGTTTTGAACAGTAGGGGTATATGATCTGATGTGATCGTGGTGCCTAGAAAGCACTCGCGATCAAAATAGTGAGGTATGGGTTCGGAAACTATGATGTGATCTACTATTTAGGCCCCTAAGTGTTTGAAATATGTTGGTTGGGTGTTGGCGATTCACAAGAGCGGCAACTGCAACAGAGCGGGGGATAGCCTGTTACCATTGCCATTAGTTGCGGTGTCACCGAATTAGATGTGCGGGCATTGAAATCACCTAGGATAACTGTAATAGGGAGACTAGTGGCGTAGATTAAAAGGTCAACGGATAGGGTGTTGTGGCTGGGCGGGTTGTAATAATAAGTAAATACTAAGGAGTGGGAAAGTGCACCGTCGCAGCAACGCATTTGAGATGTTGTAGGTGCGCAGGAAATTGAAAAGGAGTGGATGGGAAGCAATTTTTAATTAAGAGGGCGGTTCTGTGGTGGCTATTGTTTAAAAATGTGTGATAAGTGTTAAAGTTTAGTGTGCATCTGTTTGTGAGTTTTGTTGCCGTGATGGAAAGGATGTGTATATTGTGTGTATATAAGAAGTGTTTAAGTAAGGGGCGTTTCCGACGAACGCCCCTGGCATTAACTGTTCCTGTTAGGTTATCCGTTGTAGAAGGAGTTAAGGATTGGTTTGGCGGATTACGGCGACCTTCATCCGCGTACCGGATACGCAGATGTTGATCCTGCGTTGGAAGAAGGTTCGGGGTCGCCGGTCGGGGAACATTTGGAAGAGGGAGTGCGTGAGGATTTGTAAGAAGTCTTTTATGGATAGGGATACGGTGTCGGGAGAGAATTTAAGGTGGGCTGTGTCTTCAGAGTCGGACTCTTCGGAAGACAGGACAGGTTCGAGGGAAGCCATCTTCGATGGAGAACTGGGAGATTCCCGCCGCTTCAGGCACTTAAAGGTGAAGGTAGGTCAGCTTCCCCGCAGTTGTTACAACTTGGGTTAGCCGAGGATTTACAGGAGGAGGATCTGTGGCTTTCGCCACAGATAGGACATCGGATGGAGCGAGTGGGACACTCCTCGGCAGTAAGCCCCACCTGCGTGCAGGTGGAGCAATACTTCGGGAGAAGTTGAGGGACAAGGGAGGGATCGCAACTGTAGTATCGGCCGTTCATGAGGGCACCGCGTGCGAAGAGGTACTCCAGGGTGGTTTGGGAAGTGTTTATGATTCGGATAAGGGATGTGGGTGTGTTGGTTGCTTTGGAAGTGATGCGAACGGCCTTTCTCACGTGTGGAAGATCGATCGCACCGAGGATCTCGGGTTCTAGGATGTCCTTATCTAAGTGACGAATCACGCAGGAAAAGGAGGGCGCTCTAGGAGTGGTGTTGTATGGACGGGGACGTTGGGTAAGGGTGACGGTGGGATCACCGAAATGGTGCCGCAGCCTAAGCCGTGTACCATCCGGCAAGGGAGAGGTCTCTAGGAGACAGGTGTGGTTATGGTTAAACGGACACGACTAAACAAGTTCTGACTTGCAGTAAACTTCTAAAAATTACCACAATAATAGTAAAATACATTGTTTTTTTATCTCAACGTTGTAATTATTTTTGTTAAACAACCTCGAAACTAATTATGAATATATGAACGGTCAAAATGACGGTTCCGGCAGTTATTCAAATACTACAAAAAACTCTAAAACGGATTAATTTTCTTAATATATTTTTTATATTCTAAAAGTATATAAAAATCTAGAAAAGTCGTAATACCTCAACACCGTAACTCCAACCACAACGGAGAAACATTTTAAAGAAGGCACGCGGTCAAATTGACCGCTGCGGCAGTTCAATAGACGGATATATTCCAATCTCAGACAGAATAATAATAGTCAATATCAGTAGTAAACCACTAAATATGAACATAATATCATGCTATGTTCCAACATCCGATAGCACTAAAGAAGAAATAGAATTATTCTATGAACAACTACAGCCTGCAATAAAACATACAAAAGCATGTGAACAAAATATTATCATCGGAATGAGAAAGGAAAGAGGAGAGCGTTGAATTCTGCTCGGAGATGAAATACTACTAATGAATGAATGAATACTTACTTCAAATTACCACCAAGAAGACATTACACATGGAGATCGCCAACAGACAACCCTAGAAAAATAGCCAGAAATCAAATCGATTACGTTATCGTAAATAAAAGATTTAGAAATTCTATAAAATCTGTTAAAACATATTCAGGGGCAGATGTCCATTCCGATCATGTACCGTTATTAACACGTGTCATACTTCGCCTGAAGAAGATTCAAAAGAAAACACCACACAAAATAACGGTTATAATGAAACTTATAAATAAAGACGTCAGTGCAAAAAAGAACTTAACAACAAAATGAAAGATATTTCCGCACAAAATACCAATGTACTCGATGTACCAAAACTATGGAATAAAATAAAAAATACGGTTAACACAGTTGCAAAGAATAAACTAAAATCAGATCAGAAAAGAAACAAAATCCAAGAGTAGATGACTAATGAAATTATGAACCTAATGGAAGAGAGAAGGAAATATAAACATAAAAACCATAAAATAATACTGAAGAAAATAAAAATAGCATGAGAGAGATGGATTCAAAGTAAATGCCGAGAAATCGAAGAGCTAGAGAACAAACATGACACATTCAATTACACCGCAAAATTAACGAAACTGTGAGATTACGAAAAACATACAATACTAGTAGCATTCAAAGTAAAGACAACTATATAGCAGAAAAAGATCAAAGAATAAACAGATGCAGGGAGTATCTGGAGGAACTCTTCGAAGATGAAGAAAAACTAGTGAACATTACATAAGTGGCATCAGGACATGAAATTACCCGGGATCAAGCTCAAAATGCAATTAGTAGATTAAAGAACCACAAGACACCAGGACTAGATGAGATACATGGAGATAATGATCAATTAACACTTATAACCGACCTACTTAATAAAATCTATAACACCGGAAAATTTCCCGAAGAATGGTTAATATCAACCTTTATACCAATTCCTAAAAAGAAAAACACCACAAAATGTGAAGAACACCATATAATATGTCTCATGAGCCAGGCCCTTATAAGCCTAATATTGTTCATTTGCGAATTTACGAAAACTAGAAGAAAATATAACCGAGACCGAATTCTGATTCAGAAGCGGCTTGGTTGCTAGAGAGGATCTATTCAGCATACAAGTTCTAATACAAAGCGCACGAGATAATAACTCTGGCATTTACGCGTGCTTTATAGATGTTGAGAAAACGTTCGATAAAGTGCGCCATCTAAAGCTGTTATATTAACTTAACCTTCACGCCATTCTCTTGCGGGGTAGGCAAAACAATTCCTGCCTCTTATTTATTTTTCATTCACAATCTTTCTCTATGCTTTCCTATCTCCGCTTACCCCCCTAGCTTACGCAAGACTCATACATTGTCTCTGACATGTCCTTTTATTTGTAAAACTCCTCATCTTTCTTTTTTTTATCATACATTCTACTACATTCAGCAAAGATTTACGTGACCTACCATTCCCGGTCTTACCTCTAACCTCACTCACATATATTTGATCATTATACACTCATTCTTTATCTTATTCCTTCTCGTTTTACCACATGCCTTTCTCAGGAATCTTATACTCCAGATCTACAAACGCACAGTACAGCTTCCTTTTTATACTTAAACACTTTTCGATCACCTGCTGGAGAGCCACCATCTGATCTACACATCCTCTCCCTGGCACGAAGCCACCCTGCACATCCCAGATCTTAGTTTGTGTAGTTCAAAGAGATGTAGCGCAAAGTTTACAAAACTGTAATATCTACTTTACAAATTTAGAGAAACTACATATCTTAAACAAAAAACCGAAACTATACATTCTCATAAAAATTCACAAAGCTAATATGCCCATTACACCAGTCTTAGTTTAACTAACAATTTAAACTACAAATCAAAACATTCTATTAAAAATACAAAACATAAAATTACTACTTCATAATAAACTTGTAAGTTTTGATGTTACCAGTATGTTTTCAATAAAAAGAGGAAAAAATTATGCTCAGGCAAAACTACCGCGTCTACATAGTGCATTAAAGAACGTGAGGAAAATATCATTCCGCACCACAAAGGCTATATTCTTCATCATCGGATAAATTATCAATGAAACGTAAAAAATACATTTATAATTTTTCCGACTTTATGGGTTTCGCTAAAGTACAAACTCAAAATGAGTAACCGACATGAGTCTCTTACATTTTTTTTGTAACCTGATCCCACATAAAGCTTAAAAAACCTAAGCTTTAAAATTTACTTAAGTTATATAACCCTATAACAAGGGGTATCTGAAACGGACCTAGCGACACGTCATCAAAACTGAAGTTAAAAGAATTTTTCAAGCAAAACAACCAGATAATTACAAAGGAAAAAAACATAAACACAACTCGACACAACATAATATAGAGAAGTTCAGAGAAGTTAAAATCTAGTGGTTACCACAGTACTTTCAGTTTCGGAACATATTGTTTCTAACTTTGCGTTATTTTGTTTTGTACTCAGAATACTTGCACATTTGTCATAACGTATGCTATTTATCTTGCATTTTAACAGAAAATTTGAATTAAACCCACTAATTATGAAAAGTTGACAATACCCAAATGTATAGCTAAAACTTAACAGGTAAAAAAATCTCACTTTTGACAGGTTTGATATAATTTTTATGTCAACGGTTTTCACATTTATTTTCACTTATATCACAAGAGCTTAAATTATTTCCATAATTTTTTTTGAGGCTACGAATATTCGGAAAACTATCCCGAGTCGAAGACGGGGGAGGATAACTTTCTTAAAATACTCGTGGCCGAAAAAAAAATTCCAGGAATAATTACGCTCGTGTGGTATTCGGGAAGAAAACTTCACCCCAAAATTTGGAATAAAGTTATAAATCAAACCTGACATTTTAAATTAATTTCACTGGTTGCGAAGCCGGCCAGTGTATTGTTTTGTTGACAGATGTTGATTAATATTTTTGTTTAAACGGTTCTGTGTATTGAGCCACGTGCAATCCTAATCCTAATTGAAGATAAATATCGCTTTATGCCCAGAAGAAATTTAAACAAAATTGTTTCAAAATATTACATACGAGTATATGATATATGTCTTAAAATGCCTCACCTTCCTATTCACCATTAAGAAGGAAGGATGTGTAAAAGAAATTCAAATAACATTTAAATCGTGTTATGTATCTAAATCCTACGTTTCAAATATAACTTGTTAATGCACAATTAATGCAGTTAGTGTTTTATGTTAAACTTTATAGGGAATAACAAATAAAAATCTTAATTCCTAGAAATCTCGTATTATTGACTACATTGTAAGCTGCTTTCGCTTACTTTAATTAATGTTTACTTTAATTTGCCTCGGGTTGATCACTAATGACCAGGTTCGTCCACACTGAGCAATATACTTGTAAGGGTTTTAGACTTATATTATTCCTATTTTGTTATAAAGCTAAATATTTGCACTTAATATTAATTCACCTAACATACAAAACTATATAAAAAAAATATTTCAGATAAAATCAACACAAATCACGGAAAGTATAGCCTCCCTCAGGTTGTCGGTCGGTGGTTCACTCTTCTGGATGAGTGCCGTTGTCTATCGGTTTGTGCGGGGATCGTCAGGCCGTTCCTCTCGTTACGTTTTTAGTGGAAATACGGTTAGTGAGGTGCTCATACCCTCAAAAAGAACTGATAGTTTAAAGTGAAAATTTTCATTTATTTAAAATAATATTAACATTTTAAAAGCCGGACCTGTCAGGTAGCAAGTGGTAGGAAATATTTGATACAGTTATTGTAACTGTGTTTATAATAGTTGGCTGGAGCATGTGCCGATTAGATAACAAGGGTATAACTCTCTTTACCTGCTTTCACGGTCAAACATAAAATCAGTAGTTTTAAAGGAATTATTTTTGCTTTATTCTGTTTAAAGGAATACAAGTTTATAGAACTAAACAATATTTACATGGGTTTTCTTAACTAACTATCGATTTACAGTATATTAACCACAGTGGATTAATATATTATAATTGCATTTAGTAATTAATTAGCGGAAATTGCAGTAAAAACAGAATTGGTGGTGTTGACGAGTGATTAAACTTTTTGAAATTAAATATGAATTCATTCGTATTGTGTATACTTGGTACAGGCACGCGTAGGCGTTGGCCGCTGGGTTGCTTTTGCGCTTCTGGTTTCTATAGCGACAACTGTCTGGGGTTGCCCTAACTCGGGACCGGTTTTAATAGTAACAATGACAGGGTATTTAAACCTTAAGGAACGTGTTAATTTAAAGATTATCAGCTACAGGATAAAAAACGTTTTACAGGTACGGTAGACTTGAAGAAAGGTTTCTCCTTCAAGTCTGGGTTATGGCGATAAGCAATCAGGATCGGATACAGGTTCAGAACCGATAAGTAAAGTAAAGTTTTGTCCTAGCCTGGGGACGACGTAGGATCTTTAAACCTCCGGGGCCTTTCTGTATTCAGCACTGCTAAACAAACAGGCTGACGGCATTTAACAAAGTGTTAAATGGGGATCGGTGCTATCCTCTGGATATCTCACGATGAGCAAGAGATTAGGAAAGAGGTTAATTATGTTAGGTGAGACGGAAATGTAATACTTACTGTTATGTATTGTTTTCGTAATTTATGAAACTGGGAGACCAAAATATGGTGTATTTGCGGGCGTCTCGTAGCTTTCAATCTGTCGGCTTCCTGCACTTCGTTTTTAATTGTTTTGCCTTGTGTAGGCGTGCTTGTGTTCATTTGTGTACGGTGTGTGTATGGAATATCAATTAATAGATTCTGGACAAATACCCGTTGCGCTGTTTAATTGATACCCCGGGGATTAGTAGAATTTAGGCGAGAACCTTTCTATACAGTAAAAGACTACATCGGGTGTTTAGCCTAACATGGCGTCGCTCACTGGCGTAAATGTGGTGTTGTATATTTAACTTACATGCAGGTGCCTCAATAGAATGCAGGTGAACGGAACGGAACAGAAAGGTCTGAGAGATCAGGACTCGGTGAATGAGAATGACAGCGTCTGTATTTTTTCATGTTAGCATGCTCATGCTTACGGTTAGTAGTTACTTATTTTAGCTTATGTAGATCTTGTTCGTAGACTGTTCAGGAGTCCTTCTCCTCTTCAGTCCTGGTTATACTTTTCTTGTTGGTGTTGCTCTGTTCTGTGTAATTGTATAGTTTACAAGTGGTTATTCTTGTTGTTAAAAAAGAAAAAATAATAATTTAGAATGTATTTCAATTTTTATGTTAATCGGTTTAAGAGTGCGTGTTGTTTAGTTGGGTATAGCGTGCTGCGTGTGGTTAATTCAATTCGATTGCCGGTATCTTTCGAGATCGTCATCGAATGGACGGGGAGATGCGGAGGGCATATGGAGTGTCGTCAAGGAGTTGTGTTAGGATCGCGGGGTGTTTGTATTTTAGTTGGTTTTTTCCGTGGTAATTGAGGAAATCGGTAATTGTAGGGAGTCGTAAGGATCTCTGGTTGGGATTGTGTCGCTGAAAATTCTTTTGTGTGCAAAGTTTTTTTGTAATGTCTGTATTCTGTGTGTGATGGGTGGTATGTTTGCGTGTTGTATTGTAAGGTCGTTTGGGTACCTTCAAGGTAACCTGAGTATGGGCCCGAGTATTCGGTGTTTACAGGAAGCGATAGAAAAGAGGTGATTAGGGTTGATGTTAGTGTATATGGGTGCTCGGAAATCCATAACAGGGCGGATGTATGTTTTGTAGGTGTGTTGGTAGTGTTTGGGGTGGCAACCTCTGAGTCTACCTCGGAGGGCTCCCAGTAGGTTTGCTAGGTTTCTTATCCTGTTTAGTGTTCTTTATACACCGGGGTGCCAACTAAGGGGTCTAGTGAAGAGGATTCCTAAATAAGTGACTTCTTGTTGGAGTGGCAGTCTTTCGTGGTTTAGGGCGAGCAAAAGATTGCTGTGCGCTAGGTTTGGAAATTTATCTTCGGTATAGTTAGGATGTCGGAAGAGAATTGCTTGGGTTTTAGTGGGATTGACGGAGACCCTCCACCGGTTCGCTCATTTGGAAAATTCCCGAGGGTTTTGATTATGAGGCGGAAGGCCGCCCAGAAGGCAGTGTCGTCCACAAGGACTACTCAGAGTTGTGTAACTTCGGGAATGTCGGAAGCGAAGATAGCGTAGAGGATCGGAGCTAAGGCACGCCTGCTGTAGGTTGAAACGGATCGGAGGTGTTGCTTGCTTTGACTCGAACTGACCGATTAGTCAGGTACGAGAGTAGGAGTTTGGAGAAGGGATCGGGTATGTTGAGGTTGCGGATCTTGTGTAGGAGACCGGCGTGCCAGACCCTGTAAAATGCTTGTTTAATGTCACGAAAGGCGGCCAGGTTGCATTGCTTGTGAATGAATCTCTGGTGGTATCTGTAAGCAGCTTTAACAATGGATCGTGACGTGTTCGGTTGGGACGGAAGCCGGATTGGCTGTTAGGAAGGAGTTCGTTAAATTCAAGGTGGTCTCTGAGTCGCCTGGCTAGAATCTGCTCAAAGCATTTTCCGAGGCAACTCAGGAGGGAAATGGATCTGTAGGAGGGCGTGTTTAGGTCGGAGTGAGGTTTGGGTATCATGTCGGTGGAGGCCCATTTCCAGTCCGTTGAGAAGTTGGATAGGGTTAGACGTTTGTTATAAACGTCGGAGGGTAATCGGAGGGCTGGGTCGGGCAGGTGTCGGAGAATTTTGCCATTTAGGCCGTCTTGACCTGGGGCTGAATTTCGTTCTTTTTTTAAAATAAGCATTGACCTGGTTGTGAGTGATAGGGGCACAGAAGGGATTCGCGTTATCCAGTTGAATTTCGGGAAGGAATTGGAGAATGGATTAGAGGTGAAGTCTGAAGAAGTCGGCCTTTCCTTGGTCGGAGGATATTAGGTTACCCTGTGGGTCGGTTAAGTGGGATTTAGGGGTTACTTGTCTTCTGGTCAGTCTGTTGCCAGAAGTTTCCGTTTCTGTAGTCTAACTGGGAGGTGATTTTTGTCCAAGAGTCTACCTGTTTGTTTGCTTCTCACGTGATTAAGGCGTTAAGGCGATTGTATTCGGTTTTGAGAGCCCGAGCCTAGATCGCAAGAATTTTGATCCAGTTCACGATGTGACCTGGGAGCGGTTTTCGGGAAATGTCGATGTTTTTCAATGGAACTGAGATATCGACCGCTTCCGTAGTTACGGAAGTTAGGTCTCTAATGGTTCTCTGGAGATCTTCTGTCGGTAGAAGATTGGATGTTGGAAGGTTGTTGGAGATGTGTTCGAAGAACACATTCCAGTCTGCTTTCGAAATATCTGTGATGACTGTATATTGAGGAAGTGCTGGGGGGGTTGGACAAAATGAAGTTTTGACCAATAGTGGCAGATGATCTGAAGTGATTGTGGTGCCCAAAAAGCACTCCCGATCGAAATAGTGTCCTGTGGGTTCGGAAAAAAGGATGTGGTCTACTATTCGCGATTCGCAAAACCAACAACTGTACCAGAGCTGATGATAGCCTGATACCGTTGCCATTGCTTCTGAAGTCACCGACTTGAGTGTAACGGGCATTGAAATCACCTAAGATGACAGCATTAGGGAGGCTGGAGGCATAAATTAAGAAGTCATCGGATAGCGTATTGTGTCCGAGCGGGTTGTAGTAGGAAAGGAAAGCGATCGGGGTGGGAAAGTGCACCGTCACAGCAACGCATTCGAGATGCTGTAGGTGCACAGGAGTTCAAAAGGGAGTGGACGGAAAGCAATTTTTAATTATGAGTGCGGTTCCATGGTGGCTGTTGTTTAAGTAGGTGTGATATGTGTTAAAGTTAAGTGTGCATCTGTTTGTGGGTTTTGTTTCTGTGATGGAGAGAATGTGTATATTGTTTGTGTGAAATGTTTTTAAGTAGGGAGCGTTTCCGACGAACGCCCCTGGCATTAACTGTCTGCTAGAATATCCATTTTGGAGGGATTTAAGGATAAGGTACTCGGATTACGGAGATCGCCGTCCGCGTGCCGGATACGCAGGCGCCGGTACTCCGTTGGAAGTAAGATCGGGATAGCTAGTCTAGGACACGAATGATCCTACTTCGCCGGTCGGGAAACATACCGAAAAAGGGTGTGTGTAAGGACTTGAAGAAAGTTTTTAATGGAAAGGGTCTTCTGAGTCGGAGTCTTCAGAAGACAGGATGGGTTCGAGGGTTGCCATCTTCGACGGGAAACTGGGAGGTTCCCTCCGCTTCCGGCAGTTAAAGGAGTAGTAAGGTTGTGCTTCTCCTCAGTTGTTACACCTTAGGTTAGCGGAGGATTTGCAGAAAGAGGATCTGAGATCTCCTTAGCGGTATGCCCTATCTGCGTGCAGGTAGAACAATACTTGGGGAGAGGTTGTGGGATAAGGGAGGGTTCGCAACTGTAGTGTCCGCAACATGCGTGCGAGGAGTTACTCCAGGGTAATTTTAGAAGGGGTGATGATACGGACCAGGGATGTGTGTATATTGCTGGCCTTGGAGGTGATTCGAGCGACCTTGCTCAGATGTGCAAGATCGATCGCACCCCGGACCTCTTCGGCTAGGATGCCCTTATCTACGTGACGAATCGCACTCGAAAAGGAGAGAGGTCTAGGGTTGGAGTTGGAAGGACGAGAGCCGGAGAGTTGGGAGTGGAGGAGGTTGAGCGTGTAGAAATGTAAGAATGTGTGGATGTGGTGGAGATGGAGGTGTTTGAGGGAGAACGGGAGTGTGTACATGAGGACGGTGGTGGTGAGGCGAGGGTGTGTGGTGTGTGTTGGTATGGGTGGACGGGCGGCTCCGGGGGTTGGGGTACCACCGTGAGTATTGCACGGTGGCGACCGTGCTTCACCATCACCACTGTTAGTAATAAAGGAGAGAATTTTTTTAGCGGATGGCCTGGTTTCTTCAGCCTCTCACCCTGAGGAAAAAGGCTTGGAAATCAGAGACTCAATAGAAATACAGGAGAACAAATGTTAGAATAGAACAATAAATTAAAATGAATACAAGAAATATTTTTTTATTTACTACTGCTGATGCCTGGATTATTGTTTTATTCCTGTTCTCTATGCTGTCTTGTCCTGCGGCTCCTGCTTGCTGTGGCTCTTCTTCTTGATGTTCGCTTCTTCGTATTATCTGTATGCAAGCAGTGACAGATCTAACCTCGAAGCGGCAAAGATCACGTTGCCGGGACCGTGAAACGCTAAGTTTTTTTTTCGATTGCTTTAGAGTGCTATTAAAATTGCAAGAGCTCTTAAGCTTAGCAGGGACCTACGTTAACCGAAGGTTTAACTGCCCTGTAAGCGTCTGTAGCTCGTCTCCGCGGAGGGCGGAGAGGGCTTCTCGTAGTGATTCTAATGCCGTGATAGACTGGTGGGGGCTCTGACGTAAAAACGTTTTTGAAATTTACGTCCGAGGGAATATAAATTCATTATTTGATGATTTCTGTAAATTTAAGTAAAACAGGATAATTGGCAAATAATTAATAAAAATAAGTCGTAAAACTGGCTGGCTCTTTACAACATTATTTAGTAGTAGTAAATAAAATAGATAGGATGGCAATGTGTAAATGATATGTTTACCTTCTGTCAAAAAACTTTTACTAAATATCGCCTCGCTTCGAAAAAAATTTTTCTGGTTGCAATGGTAACAAGTCAGAATAAAGCCATCTTATTGATTTTAAGGTAGAAGTGTGAAATTTTTAATATAACCTTCCTTTTCAAGCTCGAGCAAGATTCGGTAAGAAATTTTCGATCGAAAATTTATAATTGAAAATACTTAGAACCTACAGAGGCTTTAAATTTAAAATTTTAAAAACTGCGGTGTTTCATTTAAGAAAAATATAATAATTTTGGTACACCCTGTATTCTGTATTTAGTTAGAATTTAAAATCAGTGAAGGTTTTGAACGTGACAAAATCCCTACGAAAGTTGTCGATTCTTTGCCGATATTTGCCCTAAAGACTGTTGTCACTATAATCAGAATGCGATTGGTCGATATTTTAAATTTTGAAAGGTGATTATTGCAAATAGAATTTGGGATATAGTCTGTAGTAATATGTTACGTGCATTCAAAACTGATCGGAATTTTTTTATGAAAACGCAGAAACCGGCGGGGCCTTTTTTTCAAACAACGATCAAAATTAACAAATACGGTTTCTTTGAATGCAAATTATACAGAAAAGTTTACATGCACAAAATATATGTATTAAAGTGTTTCGAGAACAAAAACTACTACACACTAGGTTTTTTGTAATTTGCTTCCATTTTGGTTCTTTAATATACATATTAAGAAACGTGACGTCATCATCTCCGATGACATTATAGCCATTAATTAATTCACGGAACATTTTACGAAAATTTTTAGGTTGGTAAAGCTTGTTCCGGAACTATGTCATGCATGTCACACAAAAACAGGATGCGTCCAGTGCAAAACTTTGATGTGTGCAAATTCGCGGCCGTATTTTTGTCAATTTCACGTATTCAGGGGGCCTACCTGCAAGATTATCTTCTGTTTTCGTGTTTTGTGACAGAATTTGGGTAAACAAAAGACGACTAGATCAAATTTTTACTTTTAAAATTCAGACATTACCAACCTCCACAAAAATCCCTAAATCAACTAAAGTAAACATTTTTGTTTAAAAAGGGCATAAAAAAACGTGTTTCATAAGACCTTGAAGCACTCATTCTTTAAAAGACTCGTGGCTAAGCCACTCGTTTTTAAACTTGAATTGGTGTTTCAATACGTCTTATGAAACTTGTTTATTAATATACTATTATTTTATTGACACTTACAATTTGAACAATTTAAATTATAACCATGACATACAAAATTATTTCCTATATTTAACATTTATTTATGTTTAACATTTATTTAAAAAAAAAGTAATGTTTCTCGGTAAAGATAAACATATAATACCATTTGCATTTAAAGTGTTAAATATTGATTTGTATACTTGTTTCTAATAGATAATAACCGCTAAAAATAATGATATTAAAACATAAGAACATAAACAATTTTATTAAGTAAGATCTGTCAGGATGACATTTCACCAATTCTGTAGTTTCATATGGAGAATGTTCACGTAGTATGGCAATATTGACTATACGTCGGTTCCTATTGGTTATTATGTTTTAAATCCTTTAATATTATTGGTCAAAGTAATCTCAGGAAAATAGTATTTTATATGGAAAATTTCAAACTTTGAGGAAATATTTCCGAGAAAGATAAAAAATGAAACTCACTGTACAGGGTGGTTCATTTTCGATGTTTTCTTATGGGAAGTACCCTTTCTATTATAGTTAGACAAAAAGTAATATGGGGTCCTTGTGCTCGATTGTTGTGTTAATTAAGATCCAATAGTCATAATCAAGATATCTCTGACCGTTATTGCGCAATTAGCCAAAATTGAAAAAATGGCGATTTTGAAAAACTTGAATAACTTTTTTATTTCTAAATGTATCGACAAACTGTAAAAACATTCTTAAGGCACTTTTTTAAGTGGAATCCGTTAGTGCATTCACATTTTTAATACCTCCGTAATTTAAAAAGATGACATAAAGTTGTATTTTTTTATATGGAAACCATAGTTGGCTATGCCCTTTTTAAATGACTTTTTTTTGTGCTTTTCAAAAATATATAACACTGCTATGCTATTTTAATAATTAATTGGTTTTTATGTTTTTCTTATTTACGTTTTATATCAAGAATACACAGTAGGCATGGGAAGCTGAGATTTATTTAGGTAAAAACAGATGATACCTATATGTCAAGTAATAAATTAAAAATTAGAAGTTTGCAACAAAGTGATCTTGGAATTTAGTTATTAACATGCGTAATTATACAAATTCAGAATAATTTTGCATGATAAAGTGTTTTATATTATCCGAAGGTTATAAGAATGTGGCATCGCAATTATATTTACAAAATTTCCCTGAAAGGCAGCAGCCAAATAAAAATATTTTTGAACGGTATAGTTAATAGAAATTAAAATTTATCTAGCTCAAAACAATATCTTAATTAATTTTAGGTTACAGAAAAATTTAATTGAATTCGGTTCTTTTAAAAATCCCAGGCCAAAGACTTACTTTAAACGAAATTCTGAAGAAATGGTTATTGTAGGCGTGTCTCGAAGCAAAGCCCTTCGAATTTTAAAGAAAGACAAATACCATTACTATAGATTTCGGAAAGTACTGAGTTTTGTAACTGGTATATAAGTCAGTGCCAAAATTTACCTAATTTTTAAACTCATGGTCATCAGTAGTGATGGTATTTTTAAATCACAATTTACCTTACTGGGCAGATACTAACGCTCATGTCAGTGTTGTCCGCAGGAGGCAAGGGAAATTTGGAATAAATGTGTGGTGCTGCATTAAAAACGGACGTTTTTATTATCACATGTAAGAAGGAACATTAAACTCAATAAAATATCTCGATATTCTACGAATTCATTTGGGGGGATTTCTAGAGAGTCTTCCTTTAGCACAATATTTCAATGTCATATTCCAGCAAGGCGGAGCTCCCGCACATAATACCCGTGTAGTTAGTGACTACTTAAATTTACGTTTTCCTAACAGCTGGATGGTAACGACAGCACCAATTTGGTGGCCTGCTCGTTCACCCGATCTTTCGCCTCTAGATTTCTTTTTATGGCGTTTTTTTGAAAAACAGTGAAAATGTTCGTGTGGCTTTTACACAATTAACACCATTATCTAGTAGTGGAGTTGATCGGCCTATTTCCACAGTTTTTGCTTTTTGAGCGCGACGTTTCGGAAGCGGACTCTGCTTCCGTCATCAGGCTTAGTCCTGAGAAGGACTGTGTTCGCACTTGAGTCGAATTCATATGTTATATATAATTGTTCCCCAAGCACTTGACTACTCTCAACTTCTAGAGCGGGTGTATTGCGCTTAAGCTCTTCGCGCATTATTGGAATCCATATGGGTTTCATTTCCACACTAGCTTGGCTTCTTGGATTTTCTGCTAGTGCGATGTATGTGGCTTCTTTGAGGTTCCGACGAGTTGTGTTCTTCTTTTTCGGTTACCCTTCCCCTGTTGAGGTTATGTGTTAGATCGGGGTAGCCATTTTCTTTGAGTGTTCTAGCGATATTTTCTTTTTCTCTGTCCAGGTCCTCTTGTTTTGAGCATATTGTTTTTACCCTATCGTACAAGCATTTTTCCACGCCTAACTTTACGTTTTTGTGGTCATTGGAGTTGTAGTGTAGATACCTTCCCGTGTGGGTAGGTTTCCTATATACACTTGTCGTGAAAGTGTTGTCATTCCTGTGTACAAGTACATCCAGGAATGACAGTTTTTGTTCCGACTCCAATTCCATTGTGAATTTTATGGAGGGTGCGCGGCTATTTAGCTTATGCTTGCCAAACTACGAAAGTATCGTCCACGTATCTAGGCCACATCCTTGGTTTCTCTGTGAATTCGGGTATCGCGTGGTGGTGGTGGTGGTGATGGTTGAGGTTAATGTCATTTAATCAAGTTCATTTCCTAACCTCACAGATTACGTCAGAGGTTTAGGTACTTGTCCTGAATGTACAAAATATGTAAATTCGTTCCTGTTCTTTGTATGCCCCTGATGCATATGCCAGTACGTTCTATTGTAAATTGTATTCTGCCTGAGATGCGACTTGTAAATTTACAACAGAATTCTAAACACTGCTTAGTAGTATTAGGTTTGTTGGTGCTTTGAGATATGTCAAGCATAATTAACCTGATAGCGTGTTAATTTTCTATATATTGAATGACTACTTTTATTTCAGATTTTAGTAATGGAGTTTGTTGTGGCTGGAGCATCAGCGATGAGTGCTGGTATTTTTACCAACCCGCTAGAAGTTTTAAAAATACGTTTACAATTACAAGGAGAGTTACGTAAAAAAGGGCAACATGCAGTATACTACAAAAATATACTACATGCTGGATATGTTGTTGCAAAAACTGATGGAATACCAGCGTTACAAAAGGGTCTTGTGGCCGCTCTTTGGGTTCAATTGATAATGAATGGTTTGAGATTAGGTATGAAATTGATAAGCAAAAAACTTACCATTAATATTTAATACAATTTTCTTTACTGTACTCAAAATAGCAAAAGATTGATAATTACATAAATATATCTAGTATACACTATAGATAATGTAGTTAACATGATTTTAAAAATGTATCTTATTAAGAGTCAATTAATTTTAAGTGCATTATTATACTTCGCCATACCTCTGTGTAATCAAAATGTGGTGAATGAAATACTTGAAACAAATTCATCACCAAGATTACATGAAATTTTTTCTGCTTTAACTTCACTGAAATTCTTGATGTTGTATGTACCTGGTGTACAACTAAGAAAGGCGGCCGACCATAACTCAGAAACTATTTGAGATTGAGCAGTGAAATAAAAAATCTAATAATAAATATGGCCAAGGGAAAATGCTGGAAATTATTTTTAATTTACTAGCAGTACCGCCAGAGGGTGTTTCACTGATTTCAAATCGAAATTCTCATTTTTTGATCAATTTTTCTTAGTAATGTATTTAAAAATATATAGCCATTGTAAACTAGTGATCAATATGTAAAACTTTGTTTAATGAATTTTTACGATTACTGTCAAAATAAAGGGAGGGGAACCATATAACGTGTTACTGGAAAAAATTGTATTGTATAACTTAGAAACGGATTGCTTGAATTCGTCAAGATTAGTCGCGATGTTAAGGAATACTTGATATTACCAAACAAACCCACAACAATTTATTATCTCCGTGTACTAATAGAGGCGTAACTTGTTGAAGGAACAAAACGGTTGGCTTTTTTAAAAAAATTCAAACTATACCAAATGTTTTTTTCACTGCTATTGAAAGGAACATTAATAAGGGAGTATTTAAAAAAATATGTCAATAGCTCTTATACAGCCAAAGATATAGTCAGAAATGTGGTAATATAACGCCAATTTGAGGTATAAACAAATAGTATGCTTGGTTATAAAAAAAAAATGAATGATTTGTAGCGATTATGTCAAAGCTGCAAATTAGATAGCAAAATGACATTAAGAGTATTTCGGTTGGTGTATTATAAGCAACGACCAAGGAGAGGAACTTCTTCCTTGATCTGCGCATGCGCTTAAAATATATACAGGGTGGGTGTCTACTGCGTAGGCGGAGGGTTGCTCCTTAACTATTAGAGATATCAAAACCAATTTTGGTGTGGTAATACACGATTATTGGACCTACATTCTAAAATATTTAGGTATATACAGGGTGATTGACAAAAATATGCCAACCCAAACCTCTTTTTTTCAATGTAACACCCTGTATATTTTTGCATTTTTGGATTCACTGTTACATTTAGAATAAAAGGATAGAAATTTGTATCTTTATCACTAACCTCTGTAGATATCGTCACTTGAGTACCAAAATAGAGTTAACTTTGGAACCACGATTTTGTAAATCTGTTTATACCACCGACTATTAATAATAGTCTACTAACAAACAAACTCGGAAACTTTTCGAAAACATGTAAAACTATACAGAACGATTAACTTAGGCGAAATGTAATTTTTCTCAATTTTTTCAAATGCAGCAACCTGTATATTTTTTCACATTCCGATTCCCCGTGAAAAGTAGATACTAATTGATAATAGGTTTCATAGCTATAAGACGGACCCTTCTTGAGATATTGACGCTTTTACGTAAAAATATTCTAAAATACAAATTTACTATGACAATAGAATTCAACAAAACAAATCAGATAGGCTAGCCGCTCGTAATAAAGAGGAACAATTGCATCTATTGTTTTGACGTTTGTATAATCATTAAAATATTGTTCCATAAGTTTGTGTGTTTTTGTCTTGTTGTTTTGTCATTTTTTGTATAAAATGAATTTTTCCAAAGAAGAAATGGTCGATATGATCTTTATTTACGGCGAAGCTCAAAGAAATACTCTGAGACTACCATCAATATGGAAAACATCGTTAATCCCTAGACAACTAAAATCCACAACACCTAAGGCAGAATCAACAAAAGAAGAAGTGAAAACAGGGAAGTAAACAGTGAAATCAATGAAAGCAGTGAGTGACAGCAATAGGGTACATAAGCAGCAGCACACACAACCCCGGAAGTTAGTTCAGTTCGAGTAACTGAAAGGAGGAGCAGTTACCAACCTGAGGACGGCAAATGAGACTTTGCCGAAACGTCGTTTTGCAACAAACGGTCTTTTGGATACCAGAAGAGCTATGCGGATCAACACCCGGGAAACCAGCCGCGAAAACCTAAATATCAATATCACACACACATATATATATATATATATATATATATATATATATATATATATATATATATATATATATATATATATATATATATATATATATATATATATAATTTTAATTTTGTGACTATATATTAAACAAAACACGAAAAAAAAATTTTTTAGGAAGAAAATATAAATTGACTCCTAAGTGGGGTTGCAGTCAATTTGGCCTTTCGATATATTTTCATCTCTTACTAAAACGTGAGGTTAATCGTTATGTAGCATAGTAATAAGCAAATACAAATAACCATCATATTGATAACTAACTTTACAATTATTTAAAATTAAAACACTAATTATGTTAATGTAAAACAGCTATGAAGTAAACTCTGTTTACTTGGTGACACAGTCTTATTAAGTGACAGTGCGGATGAGCTACAAACTGCTCTGAGGAAGTTTGATACAGTCTGTGAGAAAATAGACCTAAACGTGTGGTGTTCAATCGGGAAGGTGAAAAGGGAGAGTAGAGTATTTACTCAGCAAACTAAAATTGTGGAACAAGTGGACGAGTTGGTGTATCTGGGTAGAACGTTTACTGCAGATGGTACAATGGATGGTGAGATTGGACGAAGGGTCAATGCTGGAAGAAAAGTGATTGGAAGTATGTGGACGATGTGAAACGAAAGCATGAGCCTAGCTGCGAAATAAGCAATCTATAGTAGCGAGTTTGTCCCGTCAGTACTGTATGGGAGTGAGACTTCGATATGTCAAAAAAACCATGACAAAAAAATAAATGCCGTGGGTTTGAGATTCTTGAGAAGTGCATGTGGTAAAATGAGAAGGGATAAGATAAATAATGATTATATAATGACGGGGTGTGGCGATGAAAATATGATAATGAATAGGTGCAAAAGTAGTACACTACGTTGGTTTGGTCACATTGAGATAATGAACAACACAAGATTAACGAAAGCAAATATATGTGGGTGAGATCAAAGGTAAGGCCGGGGCTGGTAGGCCGCGTAAAGCTTGGCTGAATGTAGTAGAATGTTTGATAAAAGAAAGAAAGATAGGGAGTTTTAAAGATAAAAGGACATGTCAGAGACAATGTATGAATCTTACAGGCGCTAGAGAGGTATGCAGAGATAAGAAAGCATGGAGAAATATCGTGAATAAAAAATAAATAAGAGGCAGGGATTATTTTACCTACCACGCAAGGGAATGGCGTGCAGGTTATGTTACGTTATATTTTATTTATACAAGGTGATTTCTATCCTACGGAGGAAACTGGAAGGACAAGTAGAGGGGATCAAAATAAAATTTGTGTTTTTTTAATGTTGATCAAATGGTAATAATAAGAAAGTTACACCGTTTTAAAGTTCGTATAAGTTAAACCCCGTGTATCGAGCGCCACTGACTTTTTATAATTCATCCAGTTTACATAGAAACACAAACACTTCTCACAATCTCTGATAAATTAATTTTATAGTAGTATTATTTTTATAGTAGGTATGCATGAAAAAACAACAATATGAAGACAAACAGAGGATAAAAATAAACGAAAATGTAACTAACAAAATTTAATTGATAATTGTGGAACTTGGCGTAAATTATCTGCCACGGTATTGATATCGTCGATTTGGAAGTCGTTCCAAAACCAATAAATCTTGCACGTTCAGCGTTTCCTTCAGCAACTTCATACATCTGAAGTCATCCTCCTCATGGGAATGGAGTTATACATTGCCAAAAAACAGTACCGTATAGGTCATTCACGTTCTCAACCCTGGTTCAATAAGGCTTGTGCTGATGCAATATCTTTAAAAAATAAATATTACATTAAATGGAAATCTAATAAATCGGTCGACAGTCATGTAGAATACGTTGGTGCTAGAAATATCTGCAAAAGTGTCATCACTAAAACTAAAAAGTCGTTCGAACAACGAAAATGCAATGAACTAGCTACATCTCCATTAGGCAGTCGTAAATTTTGGTCATTAGCTAAAGCCATTAGTAAAAACTTTGGAACGTCTTCATTTCCCCCCCTGACATCTATTGACGGATCGGTAGTTGCTGATTCTGTAGACAAAGCCAATGTTTTTGTGGATTTGTTTGCATCAAACTCGTGCCTCAATGATTCTGGAAAAGATGTGCCCCTAGTTAACTCTTCTTCATACGCTATGAAACTTATTCATTTTCGGTACAAGCTCTTGGAATCGATCATCAGTAGGCTTGATCTCAATAAGGCGACTGGCCCAGACGGTATCCCAACTATTGTCTTAAAGAAATGTTCCCCCGAACTAGTACCAGTCCTATCTAAGCTCTATACGATCTCTATGTCTTCTGGGAAATTCCCTTCATCATGGAAGTTAGCAAATGTTCAACCTATTCCCAAAAAAGGCGATAAGACCGATCCCTCAAACTACCGACCAATTGCCATCACTTCCATTTTGTCTAAAATCATGGAAAAAGCCAACAATCAGCAACTGCTCACGTTCCTTGAAACTAACAAATTCCTTAGTGACCACCAATATGGGTTTAGGCAAAGTCGTTCAACAGGTGATTTTCTTTTATATGTGACCCAAGTTTGGAACAATATAGTAGAGGAGTCCGGTGAAACAGTTGTAGTCGCTTTAGATATCTCAAAGGCATTTGACCAAGTTTGGCATAAGTGTTTACTTGCCAAACTCACCTCGTTTGGGTTAAATGATACGCTCATCAACTGGGTTTCTAGTTTCCTTGATAAAAGACGAATACGTGTCGTAGGTGATGGCTTTTTTTCCAAAGAAGTTAGCATTAACGCGGGCGTACCACAGGGATCCGTTATAGCGCCTACACTTTTTCCTACATTGCCACGCATAATATTCCTACCTTTTTAAATTCCATCCATATCATATTGTCCTTGATCAAGTTTTGATACCTCAAGATTTTGATAGAAGGTGGAACTTTTGCAATTGGCTATTAAGTATGACACAAGAGGATCCTCAACTTTTATCTAGAATTTTGTGAACAGACGAAGCCACTTTTGATTATGACGGGAAAGTAAATCTGCATAATATGCATTACTGGTCGAGAGACCTCTTTGGCTACGCGAGGTGCAGCACCAAGAGAGGTGGAAAATTAATGTGGAATAATTGCCGGAAGAATCTTTGGATCAGTAGTGTCCGAAAGAGCATTGACTGGTGGAGTATATTTAGACTTCGTTCAAAACCAACTACCCGGTCTAATTGAAGGTATTGACCTTCAAACTTCAACATGATTGTTGTCCAGCACATTTTTCATTAAGTTTTCAGATGAATAGGTAGAGGGAACATATTCCCCTGGCCTCTTCGTTCTCCGGACTTAACCTGCTTGGATTTCTATTTATGGGCCCGGTTGAAGGATATGGTATATTGAACTAGAGTGGCGACAAGAGAAGACCTACTAAATAGAATTCAAGAGGGAATAAGTTCAATACCGGTGGCAGAAATTAAATGTGCAGTGCAGTCCACAAGAGATAAGAATGATAAGATCCAGTTGTGTATTGAAAATGATGTTCGGCAGTTTGAGCACTTAGGACGTTCTTAAAAGTATTATTTATTAAATCGCTCCTTTTCAGGACCACTGAAATTTTGAAATAAACTAAAGTTTTCAAAGCCTATACATTTATTTTAAGCGTACGATTTGTTTATACCTTAAATTTCCTGTTATGTTACAACATTTTTGACTATATCTGTGGTTCTACAGAGTAATCAATCTCAAGTATATACCACGTGATCAAAATATTTAAGTTGGTACCACTGATAGGTTGGTAAGAAGCTGTATTGCTCTAGCTACTCTAGACCATGGTTCGAGTAAAAACTACGATCAGTTTCAAATCTGTATAAGGTCACATATTATAAAATATTATCTTAATTTAAATAATGACTATTTTGTATTTGATTAGACTGCATCCCTATAAAATACAACAAAATAAATAAAATATTTAATGATTGGATTAAATCATTACAAAATAATGAATCTTAAGTATTTAAATGTTATAATTTCATTATAATTAAATAAAATTTACAGTACATGTTAATGGAATGACAATGTCTTTTACAAATTTTTTTTTTACTCCTTAGGTAGGTACACATTAGTTATCACACTCAAGAAAATACAAAAGTGAAAAACGAAGGTATAATATGACATAAACTAAAACGACTAAAACCACACTAAAAATCCAAAGCAGCCAACTGCAAAACACAACAATATTAACAACTAGGGATTTTTGTCATACCACTACAGTACACTTGAGCTTGATCACGTTGTATAAGAGTTATTGACATAATTTTTTTTTAAATACTCCCTTAAGTAATTAATTTTCCATCCAGTAGCAGTGAAAAAAACATTAGGTACCATTTGAATTTTTTTAGAAAAGTCGACCGTTTTGTTCCTTCTACAAGTTGCGCACTCTTTTGGTAGACGGAGATAAGAAATTGTTGTGGTTTTGGATTTGTTTGGTAATATCAAGTATTATCTTCGCCAGGAGTGTTTACCGCTACGTCATCACATACAATCATATGGTGTAATATGAAAAACATGAATCACAATTATTTTCTTTATAATAAATTTATTGTGATTTATTTTATTTTGTAAACATTAGAGAACGTTAATCGTAATGATAACTGAAAAACAATATCCTGTAAATGGAGGTTATGAAGTATAGGTCAAATGAGAATTAAATTAATATGCATATAAAATAAATTGATTTCGCGTTTATAGGTTTGCTCTTTCTACTACATTTGCTTATTCAATAGCGTATGTCGATTTCGTCAAATGCACTATGAATGTATTTAATTTACTGTTTTATATGAGAAGACAGTATAATATTCCCTTAACATCGAGACCAATCTTGATAAATTCCCTCCCTGTATTTTGACAGGAATCGTAAAGATTCATTACACAAAGTTTTACACATTGATCACTAGTTTACAATGGATATATTTTTTTAAATACATTACTTACTAAGGAAAATTACCGAAAAAAATGGGAATTTCAATTTGAAATCAGTGAAACTCCCTCAGCTGGCAATAGTAGGAAATTAAAAATAATTTCTAGCATTTTCTCTTGGCCACATTTATTATTTTTTTTTTTCATTTCACTGCTCAACCTCAAATAGTTTATGCGTTATGGCCGGCGCCCTTTCTTAGTTGTACACCCAGTACAGTAGAGGTATGAAATTTCTAGTATTCCTAGGTTAAACTCAACTTAATTGCACTATATTCAATTTAGGTACTTATCAACTTGCCGACACACATGGACATGTAAAAGATAAAGAAGGAAATTTAATTTTGTATAAATCTATTATATTTGGAGGTTTAGGTGGTACAATTGGACAATATTTTGCAAGCCCTTTCTTTATGATTAAAACACATTTTCAATCTCAAGCCAGCCAAAGTATAGCAGTGGGTTATCAACACGATCATACAGGAACATGGCAAGCTTTAAAAAATATTTATAAGGAGCATGGTGTATGTCTTGCGTATGCATAATGTACTTGATATATATAACTAAGTGTTTCAGATAAGAGGATTATTTCGTGGAGCCGGTGCTTCTATCCCTAGAGCATTTGTGGGTTCAACATCGCAATTAACATCATTTGCGTACACCAAAGAATTTTTAACTAAGTTCGATGTTTTAACAAATTACCCATATTTGAAATCATTTGTTGCTAGTATGGTGGGAGGTGTTGCCATTAGTACAATGATTACACCGTTTGATCTTGTGCTGACTCGTCTTTATAATCAAGGTAAAAAATTGCGTTATTTTTAGTATTTTCTGGCATTTAAATTTTCAGGTGTCGACGCTCATGGTCGTGGGTTGTTATATGAAAATTACACTGATTGTGTTGTAAAAATTTACAAATCTGAAGGTTTGGTTGGGTTTTCAAAGGGTCTTGGACCAAATTATTTTAGATTAGGACCACATACTGTTTTATGTTTAATGTTTTGGGATTTTTACAAAGATCTATATCAACAATTTTGTAATAAGTCAAAGTACAATATTAATATATGACATTCATTATTAAATAAATTTGTAATATAAGAGATTTAGAATATGTAATATATTTAATAATCTGAATAGTGATGTACCAGGGTTGGTAAACGTTTTGAATTTATTCCCCTTCCGATTTAGGAGATAGATGTATGACTTAATATTTTGATCTATATGTACCATAATCTCATACAGTAGAACCAAATATACTTTTTCTGGAGGAATTTAAAACATGACTAAACATAACTAACAAAAGGCAATATCTGTTTCCTTGCTGCCTTTGTCTCCTTCAGAAGAAAATCGTGCAACTTTGTGTGCCAAATTTTAGAGCAGAAGCAAAACATTCTATAACAGTAAATTTGTAAAACTTCTAATGAAATACAAATATTGTTTTGCAAATAAACAATATAAGGTAATATGAAAAATGTAAATGAATTAATTAAACTGTTATGTAACTTTTGCTAAAAAAATTGGAGTTACCCGATTTTCACCAAAGCACGACACTAGGCAGAGTTATAAAAACTTCTGTGTAATGTCCCCGTTTTCGAAAAAACAGCATTTATTTTTTCACCCATGCATACATTTTTTTTTTGTTTTGACAATATACTGTAGGCTAGATATTTTTAGGTATGCTTTCTTCCCTCAGGAAAATCTGTCATTACATAACCTGCATATATATATATATATATATATATATATATATATATATATATATATATATATATATATATATATATATGATATAACTGTAAGTGTTATCGAAACGTTTAGATTGTATAACTTAAATATAAAAATACACCATTAAGACTAAAAAAGATAAGTATTTTAATCCAAATAATAGTATTTTCACCGATTAATAACTTATGTTGCATTTTCGATTTTTTAAGGAAAATGACTATTCTCATTGTTTTAACAACTAACAACTAAACTATGTGTTGATGTTGCGTAGAGGTTATAGACCTATACATGAGAATAAATATAAAAGTAAATGCACTTTCGGATGTAACAAACAGAAGAGGTGACCGCCTACGTACTGTTTGTATATAACCACGCGTCATGCTTCGAAAACTAGACCCGACCCCTTCTCCAAACTCCTACTCTCATACCTGACTAATCCATCAGTTCGAGTCAAAGCAGGAAACACCTCTCCGATCCTTTACATTATCTTCGCATCCGACATACGCGGAGTAGTCGCACAGTTTGCGGATGACACCGCCTTCTGGACGGTTAATCGGAACGGCCTCCCGCCTCATATCCAAAACCCTCCGGAAGTTCTCCAACTAGGCGAACTACTGGAGAGTCTCCAGCAATCCCACCAAAACCCTAACAATCGTCTTCCGACATCCTAACTACACCCGAAGATAAATTCCTGAAGCTATCCAACAGCAATGTTTTCCTCAGCCTGAATCAAGAAAGATTCTCACTCCAACAAGTCACCAACTTAGGAATAATCTTTACCAAACCCCTAAATTGGTTTCCCGATGTACAAAGAACACTTAAAAGGATACTGGGCGCCTTCCGGGTAGAATCAAAGGTTACCACCCCAAAACACTACAACACAGTGGCGGTTTGTCCATTAGGTCATGTGGTCAATGACCTCCCAAAAGTAAGACATGACTATGACAATTGAACATATATTGAGTAAGATTAATTTAATATTGTTAGTATTATTATCCATCTCACCAAATATCTAAAATATAGGTAGGTTTATTTTAAATCAATACGCGACTGTATAGTGTATACTATGAATTTTATTATACTTGAATTCACCGCGGTCACAGTTTCAAATTGTCCTCGATGCTTAGACTGCCTTCCTCGAGAAAAGGACGGATAGAATGGCAACTTCGTATGTATTAAATAAGAGCCAAAGCTCGGCCGCATCTCGCCTTACGGTCACAAGCCGTGATTTCGAATGTCGACCAGTCAGTACCGTTTCACTTGTTCTGCGATGCGTGCACCCACACAGTGATCAGTTTACAGTACTTACGTTATTATATATAATATTCGCTGCCTATTTTATCATGTCGGTGGTTCAAATATTAAAAGAACTAAAAAACAATAACGGTTTAAATTCCGATAAACGTCTAGAGTTTAAAGCAAAAGGTCGCCCTCAACCAAAGCTACAAATTAAACAGTCAAGTAGAGATAAAAGCAGAGAAGTGAATCGTTACTTCCGTGAAAATATGTACAATTTGTGTGAGTGGATTTGCGGATGTGAAATTACAAATGCGTTCTATTGTTACGTATGTTTCTTATTTTCAAATTCTAGTGACTCCTGGTGTAGTAATGGTATAACAAGACTTGAAACATTTGAAAGATAAAATTAAAAAACATTCTCTGTCGGCAGATCACATGAAAAGTTCTATGAATTACGGTACCTTCGGTCGTGTTGATATTCGATCACAATTGGATAGTGCATACAGAAAATCTATAAAAGACTATAATGACAATGTAGCAAAAAATCGATATTTCTTAGGTAAACTTATCGATTGCGTTAAATTTTGTGGTGCATTTGAGTTGGCATTGCGAGGGCACGATGAGACACAGTCATCTGAGAATCCAGGTGTGTTTCGAGGACCGATCAACTATGTATCAGAGTTGGACTCTATATTTAAAGAATATATGGAGAGAAATACCATTTTTAAGGGCACCTCTAACATCGTGCAAAATGATTTGCTAGAGTCAATGTTATCAGTTACTCAAAACAAAATTAAATCAGAAATTAAACTAGCTAACTTTGTTGCAGTACAAGTAGATGAAACTACCGATAGTTCTAATAAAACGCAAATGGTCTTTATCATACGTGAGAAATGATATTGCAAACAATTCAAACAGCTTGTTTTCGCAAATTCCTTCATTCTCCTGTGCCAAAAGATCCAGAAATAAAGACTCCAAACGTTCTATATCTCTAGAGGTCTGTGACATAATAATTTCTGAAATTGACGAACGATTCAGTTTTAGTGGCCACTTAATAATTGCACAATTATTCTACAGCGATATGTTTGAAGAGTATCAGAAGAGTTTTCCGAACCATATTTTAAAATTAGTTAAAAAAGACTTTCCCGTCATCAATCATTTAAAATTGAAAACTGAATTAGAAGTCATTTATGAGCGAAATGATTTTCATATTTCTGACGGAAATGCAGGAGCCATAGCAATTCTCCAGTTATTCATAAATAATAACCTTTGTGACACATTTTCGTAAAGTGTAAAATTGTTAAATATTTTGTGTACATTACTTATGACTACTGTTGAGAGGGAGCGTTGTTTCTCTACGTTGAAGAGAATAAAAACTTTTCTACGTAATACTATGGGGCAGGATAGGTTGTCAGCTTTGGCTATGCTCAGTATAGAGAAGTCTCTCATAAAAGATATGCCAAATTTTAACGAACTTGTGATTGACCATTTTGCCAATAATAAAGTGCGGAGGATAGACTTCAAGTTCAAAACTATTTAAACAAATTGAAGACAGTACCCGTGCACCGGAGCAAATTTCTTCAGAACAATCTTAGTGTTAGTTATATTAATATTCATCTGTATAGGTGTATCAAAACCCTCACGTGTGTTAAGAAGAGTTCTTACATAGAAAATGATTATGGATTTAGACTTAGGGCAGATCAGAATTATAACCTGTGCAATGTACAATGCTGTCGCGCCTATTTCAGTAACTACTGCGGAAAGTGAAATGTGTTTCGTATATCTCTACTTTGGAACTAGTAGATACGTTTTGGGCATTACAATGAGTCGAGATAGGCTTACTGTCTTACTTTATTGGCAATGTTATCTACTGAGAGGAAAGTGATTGTGCAAATTCCTGACTTTAATAACACGGTGATCGACATTTTTGCAAATACCAAGACTAGAAGAGCTGATTTCCTCTACAAGTATCAGAGTAAGGCATTCTAATTTATTCCGCAATTGTATACATATATTGTGTCCAAATTCTAAACACATACATTATTTTCATTATCAAAAAACTGTTCCCCAGTGGCGCGTTTTCGAGAGGTTTCTACCTCCGGGCTACTCACAGCGAATCCGTTGCCATACTTTGACTATCCTCCCTCCAGTGGCGGCATATATTCATTGGAAGCATAGATAATAATTAGAGATGGAAAGTTTCCATATACTCGTATAAATGCTATAAAGTAGTTCCTTTTGGTTTGACGTTGCGCATATCGACTTTCAATCAGTTTCAAAGTTAAAAAAAACTACATTCGGTTTATGTACATTTTTCGTCATAAATATCTTGAGGTTCAAGAAAGTTCAATGACTTGGAATTTCAAAAAAATATCTGCAGTGCTTACACGAATACCCCGCAGCCACATTAACTTACAGTCAAGACAAGTACCCTGCCGATACAAATAGTCACGAACCGCCACTGCTACAACACACCTACAAAACATACATACGCCCTGTTATGGATTTCCGAGCACCCTTGTACACTAACATAAACCCCAATCACCTCTCCTCTATCGCTCCTTGTGAACACCGAATACTCAGACGTATACACAAGTTATTTTTCAGGTACCCTAGCGACCTCACAATAAAACACGCAAACATACCACCCATAACACACAGAATACGGACTTACAAATAACACAAAAGGATTTTCGGCGACACAATCCCAACCAGAGAGATACCGCTCCCTACAACTACTGATTTCCTCAATTCCCACGGAAAAAAGCTCAAATTAAAATTCGAACACCTCCCCCCGCGATCCTAACACAACTCCTTGAGGGCCTCCCCGAGGAGATAGAAGAATCCCTAGACAATACTCCATATGCCCTCCACATCCCCCCGTCTATTCGATCACGACCTAGCATGATACCTACAAACGAATCGGATTACCACACACAGGCACGCTACACCCAACTAAACAACGCGCACACTTAAACCAATTAGCACAAATATTCAAATAAATCTAATTCGCAACACCAACAAGAACAGAATGACCAGGGCTGTAGAGGAGAAGGACTCCTGAACAGTCGACGCACAAGATCTACATAAGCTAAAATAAGTAAGTAACTGATCATAAGCATGAGCATACTAACAAAAAGAAATATACACATACTTACTAATACACCGGACAAAGGCGGCTAGTAGGGCAATAGCCCACCGTCTTTTTCCACCACCGGACGACGGTGAATGTTGGTCAGTAGCCCAGAGACATCTTCTAACACCCGAGTTAACGTGCATTGTAAGACAGCCGCGCAATGGTAACATTGGTCCACCGTCTGCTAGACAGGAAGTTGGCCGTCTATCAACACCTCCTAGAAACTGATGGGGTAGACGCCCTTGTCCGCAAGGAAAGCTAATAAAATGTACACACTGCCGAAAGGTGTGCTATATGTCCAGGACAAAGCAATATTCTTAAAACGAACACCGGTCCATATCCTGCTATTATTTTCTGTCATAAAGAAGTCTCTATAGAACATCCAATTTATCTTAACCGCAACTCTAGAAGTAAAGACTAAATTTTTGCTTAAAACCATTTTTCTCTGATAATTAAATTTCTATCACCTGTTTATATTAAATCCAGAGTTATTATAATCGTCAGTCTTGTAGTGACTGCTGTAAAAAAAGTTGTTTCATGAAGGTAAAAATATTTATCTGTTGGTCTCCCGTTTTGCTTTTAGAAAGACCCACTATTTAAACACAAAATATTAAGAAGGAATTCTTATTTTTATATAGTTAAAATTAAATTCATTTCAACGAAGTAGAGACAAAGTTAATACAAACACTCCTCCAAAATCACGTAAATCTTGATTTTCAATTAATATTTAGTAATTACCCATGGTTCATAATTCCGTAATTACTTTAATTAGCATCATGTACGTACTATAATTAAGTTTTACTAGTCAAGTCCCTCCCGAGAGTAATTAAGGATAATTATAAACCTACACGTAATAATCATTAAGTTTAAAATAAAAATATGGATTTTTCCGAAAGGAACATTGGTCTAGTAAGGATTTCTATGAAAGAGATAACGACCTGATAACACAATATAAAGGCGCATTTAAATAATTTAAGAAAGAAATATAAACTCATTTGAAACCATGTTTGAATATACCGTTCGTTGCTACTTTATACATAGTAGGTATTTCAATCTTTACTTATGTACAGAGATGTATTCAGTAAAATTTCGTAATTTTAATAAGTATTTATTTATTTTTATATTTTCCGAGATTACTAATTAATGATTCTTGGTGTTAATAATCATATTTTCCCCATTAGTCCGCCGTGGATGGCCGAGTATGGAGATATACCCAGCAGGAGTCCGCTGAAGAAAGGCTTGCATTTAGGTATACGTACACTTGCAATTATAATTTTAATTATTTTTTTCTTATGTTACAAAGCACTTGTCTTAAGTGAAAGTGAATATGATTTTAGTTATTTAGTTTAGTTAGTAATGTACAACGAAATTAGTTTTACTGTGACCACAACAAAATTGTTGTATAAGTATTGATTTCAAGCAAAACTCGGTTGGATTATTAACAAACTCTCATTCACCACAGAATTTTGCCCTTTGTCATGGAGGGAATGCATCTTGTCGCACTTACAACGAAATTTGTGTCAACATAGATTTTGGGAAACATTCGAACCGAGTTCTGACATACTCATGGGCTACAGAATATAGGTTTTGGCCATCGAGGAAATCCCTTTTTCCGCCACCTCTACAACATTAGTGTATAACTATAGATTGTATGCAACATTATACTCAAATGCTGACAAACTCAAGGAGCAATTAATTTAGCTCTTGGTCATCGAGGCCATTTGTTTTGCTGCGACCTCAACGAAATTGGTACATATTATACATTGGGCAACATACGGCCCAAATGCGAACCAACACTTATCGGCCACAGAATAAAGGTTTTTGGCCATTGAGGAAATCCCTTTTGCGTTAACCACAACGAAATTGACGTATAAATGCATATTTTAGGAAGTATTAGTAAGTGAATGGCGGTTTTGTGAAATTCTATCCCAAGTAGTATGATGCGTTTAGTGAGGATTGCGCCGAATTGATTCTTTCGTACAATTATCCACTGGTTACAACAGTACATAATTTGCAACAAAATGATAGATATTTAGATAAATCATATCGACAATTTCATTTAAAGTGGAGTCAGGTAAGTTGGGTCCCGATTTACAACTTTTAAAATTTAAAGGCCTATAACTTACACTGTATAATGAGTTTTCATCATTTGGGCAGTTTTAGTGAAAAAGTCAAAGTCCTAGCAATAGACTTTTAGTATATTGGTTAATAAAAATCTAATTTACTGTGCATATTTTTTCAATTGTTTGGTGACCGACTTACCCCGTTTTCTGGGGTAAGTGGGTCACACATACCTAGAAGTAGGCCATGCTTTGGGGTTTTCTTTTTCAAATACTTTTTTCAGATTAAAAAAATTGAAATTGGTTTAGAAGCTATGAGGATTTAAACAAAATACGTTTTCAGTATCAAAATATGTATTTATCAATAAAAAACTTAAGTAACTATAATTCTAATGAGAAACCGCAAATCTCGCCATATGAGGCACTTTGAATACTCCTCTTTTATTCAATGGGGTTGGTGGGGGAATAATTGTCAAAATGTCTTTTTTTTTCATATTGTAATACATCGTCCACTTTTGGCCACTTGCAGGTGAACTAATCATTCGAGTGCTTTTGCACCCCTAGCTCCAACAATTTTGGCCTTACTAGAATCATGACAAAAAGATGATTCATCTAAATTAAATATTTGTTGATGTTTGTAAGGATTTGACTGTTTTTTCCAGTTGCTTAAAGTACGAATGGGTTAATTTGATCCATCCTTTGATACTCAACACCTTGAGGCTTTTTCAAGGATAATCTATATCTGTTAGCAAATGCAAAGTACCACTCTTCTCCAGGTTTATTATTTTTGAAACGCGTCTTTAAATTATTTGTTGTGACATAAATCTGGACTGCTTCCAAAACTTCGTATCTTGTTAGCCCAAACCCCCAATTTTAAACAATCGGCTAACCGTTTTACTTCTTCAAAACTCAGGTCAATGGTTCTTCCTCCACCAAATCCCCCAGTTCTCGGTATATTACATGCTTTTGATGCCCCCTTAATCGTGTTTCTTTCGTTTTGAAGGTCTTCTATAGCTTTAGCTAATTTCTCTGATGTATACCGACTTCCGTTCCTCGTTGGGTCTTTTGGGTATATGTTTGTGCCATATTATTCTAAAACAAAAACCACAGGAAGAAGTTGGACCCGATGGCCGACTTATCCGCGGCAGTGTGTCCAACTTTGCCCTTATTCCCCCCGCATAACTTTAAAATATTGAAATAAAGCTACTGTACCTGAATGTTACAAAAATACACACAGAAACTCACTTTTAAAGTAAGGCCAAACACGTATATTAAAAAAAAATTGTTGAATTTTTCGAAAACTAACGGCATAAAATTGTACTGAGCGAAATCAGCTGACGGACTTTGACATCTGACATATTGAAAAACCGGGCTGTATAATAATCAAATCCAGAGATGTTGTTTTCTTTGAAAATCTATTTAAAACTAAAGAAAACAGTAGTGATGTGGTAAGTATAAATTCACACATACATATGAGGAAAAACCCTTAGAGGAATCTCATACTGAAACAGAAGAGGTGATGAAGCAGATATTTCTCAAGAAGATATAGCACCACTAAGATCAGAAAGGATGAGAAAAGAAAAAGTTTAATTATTTAGTTGATGTGATTCAAAAGGTGAAAGGGGTATAAAGCAAGACTAGTTGCTCATGGTTTTACTGAACAGTATGGAGTGGACTATACACAAACATTTTTACCCGTTGTCAGAAACTCTACGAATGCTTTTTGCCATAGCTGTAAGTATTAATTTAGAAATTGATTACATTGATGTTACCACAGCCTTTCTTAATAGTGATTTAAATGGCAGAATTTTTATGATTCAACCAGAACGTTAAAGATAATAAAGTCTGTTTATTAAATAAAGCCGTGTATGGGTTAAAAAAGCTTCTCACATGTGGAACTTAAAAGTTGAACAAACTTTAATGGGCTTGGGTTATAAAAAGTCGAAATATAAACCTTGTGTTTATATCAAAAAGGTTAAAAATACAATTATTATTGTTGCCTTGTACGTTGATAATTTTTTTACAATAATTGTGATGAAAGTGGTATTGTTAAAAGCTGTTTTGTCCATAATTTTAAACTTAAGGACTTAGGTCAAGTCAAGAAATGTTTAGGTTTAAATATTATGATGGATAAGAGTAAGCAGGAATTAAGTACAAATCAAAAACATTATATTTTGCATTTATTAGAAAGATTTGGTCTCATAGGGTCTTTGATGTTTTTGGCAGTTTACTCAAGATCAGATTTTCTCTGTAAGCTACTTGAGTAAATTTAATACCTGTTACATAAATACCCATTTTCAGTATGCTAAAAGAATTTTGAGGTATTTAAATGGAACTATAGATCAGAGTTTTTAAAAGGAGTGATTTGGAAATTAAAGGATTTTGTGATGTTATTTATTGAATGAATTATTTTAGGTTAGGTACTTATTTCTTTATTAATTATGTACAACTTTACACTTACAGGTACAATAATATACTCTACATTACATCCATGATTATGTCTGCTAGCTGGATATACAATGATAGTCAAAGTGCTCATAAATTAGTTTCAAACCCCTAGTTTCATAATAGGACAAAGCACATAAATGTAAAATATCATTTTATAAGAGAGAGGCAGTAGAGTGAAAGGATATATCTTTACAAGTACTTTGTACACTGTTTAGGATGTAATTAATTTTGAACGAAATACTTGTAGATGTAGGTATTATAAGTTTCATATTTTTATTTCACTGGCTGTTGGAATATATTTAATCCAGTTTCAATACATAAGGCGCCATCTGTTGTGAGAATTTGGAGATTCAACCTTAGAACGAGGTGGCACCATTTGTATTAAATCCATATTTTATTTTCAAGTTTTATAATTGATATTATTTATACAATGACGTTGGTCGTAAGTTTTTGTTGTAACGTGTATGTATGTCTGCATTAAATTTGTATCTAACTAACATGGAATTATTATTTAATTCCCACAAATATTTTTATCACTATTTTCTGAAATAGATGATAGGTGGAATAATTTTCTGTTTGAGGAGTGTTTTTTTGACTGTCAATTCTTTATTCATAATGTTGACAAAGTAAGCAAAGGGGACATTTGTGCCATTCGATTATTTGGGTCTTGTGTATCCAAAATTGAATGCCAAGGTAATTTGAATAACATTCCTCAATAAATTAGTTACTGTGTTATATATAAGCTCTATAATTTGGTCGTCTCCCCTCTAAAAAATGTTCAGCACTTATTTTGTTCTTGACTATTAACTCTCATCTTCTAAAACGAATTTTTACTTCCAATTACAGGCAACCAATGGATTTGCCTAAAATAAAATTGGTATAACTAGCGTGTAGAAAATAAATTTAAAACAAATACCAGGATAATTCATCCCCTACATCAACAAGTAGGTTCTAAAAAAATTGCAAAATACACATAATTTTGCAATATAACTATTTGACCTCTAATTAGTTGTTATCCACTGGAAAAAAAGTTTTCCACTTCCGGTTACAAAAGTTATTGTAAAATATAAAAGCTAGGTATCTCAAAAAGTAAATAACATTCCATTTACCTGATATGCTATTATGGTGTTGCAAAGCATCTTAAATTTGAGGTACATCCGACTGTTATACAATATATACAGTAATAATTAACCATGATAGCTGATTGATTGATAAAACTAACAATACTACAAGTGCTGAATAAAGGATACTATGTTTCATATACACTAAAGACAACCACTTATTTTAGACTACAAAAATGAAAACTTTTAATCATACTAAATAACAACACAATGTTTAACTATAGCTTATAAAAATAAAGATTTTCTAGTTCGGCTTAGCGCTTTATTTCACTGGGACATCTCGATATACAGCCGTTTCTTTCTAACGTTTGACCTTCAATAGAAACGTACGCGCCTTTAGTCAAAGCGTAAATTAGCTACATGAATTAATAATTACACTGTACGTTTAAACTATTTATCATAAGAACCGTCGAAGTAGAAAGCGTCAGACACGCAAACGTAAACGATGTTTCAAATGACTGAGACCTCCCGCTAGAGGTAAACACAATGGAAATGTAATCCTATTCCAGAAGTTACCAAACGTTTTGAAAGATTTTGAATGCCAACTGTGCTCCTTTTGGAAATTGTTTTTTTTTGTGTGTGGATGCAGAGGTTTTATTATTTAATATAATTCATTTATTTTCAAATGTGCAACAACGAAATCATTAATAGGTAATTAAAGAGGAATTGTGATAGATAAACCAGTTTCTATTGTTTACTAATAGTGACATTAACTGTACATGCAGAATATAAGGTACATTCCTATAAATAAAACGAAACAAGATTAGAACTAAATAATGAGGAATTGATTACCACTTTCTATTAATTATACTATTTGAATTAGTCTTTGCGTTTACTGTGACAAGGCAACGTTTTATTATTGAAATCTGATATTAAATTTTTAAAGTATCATTATAAAATTATACGCGAACATTTCAAAAAAACCATTACCTAAAACCAAGAAATGCAATGCGTGCTTCGTAATTCTAATTTTGTTTTCGCGTTTTCGCCTAGGCACAATAGGCACATGTCTAGGGCCTGCTGACAATAGGGGCCCGTAAAATACTTCTATTGGTTATAAGATTAGATAAATAAACAAAATATATGGATGGATTTCCGAACCGAAAAGCTAAAGTGGTTAATTTAAAAAAGGCACTGGCCCAGTTTTTCGTGCATACAACGGACAGTAATTGCCAGAATTTTAAACATGTCTTGATAAATGTCTACCATTTAACCTTTTAAAAACAGCTACCTAATGATTGATTGATCCTCAATTTCATCAATTTTCAAAATTTTTAATTATAATGATACTGTGATATATTTGTGATATTTATAACACAACAGTGTTTTCCACAGTCAAATTTTACAGTGACATTAGACTTAAGTTGTTATTAGTTGCTATGGTAACAAAAATGTGTTTTTTGCATTTATAACTTCCTAGGCTAGCTAGATATTAATATACCATTCTCTACAAGAATCTTTTATAGTGTGAGCTGTTATTCACTTATTAAAATACATAGAATTAGGTATAAAACTTATATGTTTCGTAAAATTGAAGTTTCACAGTTTGTGTATTAGTAGTTTTAATTCATGATGAAACTATCTTGCACTCTACAAACACCAGAACTTTTATTAACAAATTTAACTTGTACTGCCTGTGTAATTCACAATTTGTTAACCACTCTCGCACTTTCTTTAATACTCTTTTATGTATCTTTGTTGATAATAATCTAACTAGACTCTTCTCGACACAAAATTTTGTTGTGGACTGATCACAGACAAAAGCATACACCAATTTTATGAAGTTCAATTACAGTGCATTCTAATATCATTTTGAGTGTATCCGCATTTACACCATTTATAGTGAAATAATAGTGGTAGTTTCTATGATGAATACAATCCTCTAACAATAATTACTAAAACTCGTTTCGCTAAAGTACAGTGACGCCCAAATTGTCCTAAATAAGTTGATGTTACAATAGCTAATTGGTATTACATTACATCTACTGGTACCAAATAAATAGTAATGTCGTATAAACACGTCAGTGGTTGCGAAAAACGATAAAGACGGGAGAAACGACAATTTGAACAGAAGAAGATGAAATTAACCCTATCATCATTTTTGCTAACATCTAAAAAACAATGTGCGGATAACGAAAGTGTAGGTAGTTCTAACTTATTTTCTGTTGCGCGTAATTGTGATTCAGAAACTTCTAAAAAAAATTTTGCGGATGACGAAAGTGTTTGTGGTTCAAATACTGATGTATCCATACATAAAACGTGTACTACAGAGACGAATGATACCTCAAGTTATTAGCGAAATACAAGAAGAGGTTCATACCGATACCACGGATAGCGTTTGTGTGTTCCCTAGAGACATTGCTTTTTGGCTTCAAACAATCACCGCAGTCATGGAAAACTATTATGTACGATGTAAACCACCGGCAGTATTTGGGTCATTGGAATCCTCAAGAACGACATACAAAGAAGGATCACGAATAGTGCATAGGTCCTTAACCACGAATGCATTTATTAGGGTGAATAAGAATGGAGAAAAATTGCCTCGAGAATGGTTTGTTAATACAGAAACCAATAAAATGGCATATTGCTACATTTGCAAACTATTTTCACGAAAAGAAACGAAATTATTAAAAGGCACAAATGACTGAAGAAATATTTCAAAAATATTAGCAGAACATGAAAATTCTGTGGAACACATTTCATCGATACGTGTATTTATTTCAAGAAGCAGGAGTGAAGGACGTATAGATACAGCGATTATTGAAGCCGAAAAGTCGGAGCAATTGTATTGGAGACAAATTTTGAAGCGAGTTGTTGCTATGGTGAAGTATTTAGCATCCGATGGACTGGCATTTAGTGGAAAAGTCAAACGTTCAACAAAGAACACAGCGGCAACTATATTGGCGCACTACAGTATCTGGCTGAGGTTGATCCTTTTTTACGAAATCACTTAAACAAATACGTAAACTTGGGAAAGGGACATGTCCACTACTTGTCATCTTCTATGTGCGATGAGTTTGTTACCCTCATTGGCGATCATATCAGATATAAAATACTAGAACTAAAAGAAGCAAAATATTTTGTTTTGATTGTAGACTCTACGCCTGACATTGCACACATAGATCAATTAACCGTTATTGTGCAATATGTATTGAAGGGTAAAATTAACGTACAATTAAACCTTTATCTAATACCAGATGGTCTGCGCGATCTGATGCTGTTAGTGCCCTAAAAGAAAATTTAACTAACATTAAAACGACGTTGAAAGAACTTGCCATAACACCAACCGAAAAATCAATTTCTCGAGTCGAATTTGTGCTATTAATGTATATTTGGGACAGAATTTTAAGCAGAATGAACTCTGTTAGTAAATCACTGCAGCCTAGCCTTCTAAGGATTCTATATCTAATGTAGTAGCACTGTATGATAGCATGAGCAACTTTATCTCAAATATGTGCAACCATTTTACTGACTTTGAAAACGAAGCTGGGAAAATTATTCCAATAGAGTATACAAAGAAACGACAGATTACCCGAAAAATATTCTTTGATTAGAATAATGACAACAATTTGCAATTAGAAGGAGGTAAGCTTTTAGAGTGAATGTGTGTGATGCAATAATGCCCAATTTGTCTAAAAGATGTGACTTGTACAGAAATATAAATAATAAGTTTAAATTGATAATTACAATGACGCAACTTTTGTACAATGTAAAGATTACATAAGTGCAGTTTATAGTCAGGATGTGGATGTTGAGGAACTGGAAGTAGAAATGGAACAGTTTAGTTTTTTAAGTCAAGCCGAGAACTCAGTGCATTTGATAAACTTAACTTTATAATTGAGAACAACATTGTATCAACATTTCCAAACGTTGAAACTATACTGAGACTTTATTTAACACTAACAATCAGCAATGCCCAAGGAGAGCGCTCTTTTTCGGTATTGAAATTGGTAAAGAATTATTTGCGGAGCACTCTTTCGGAACAAAAACTTAATGATCTGTCCATGTTGTGTATTGAAAAAGATATACTCAACACGTTGTGTTACAATGATATCATTAATACATTTACTGACACTAAAATTAGAAAACAAAAAATATAAATTTCTTCATTTTAATTTCAAGTTTTATAATTTTAGTTTTTATTTTCTTTCGGAATAACTAAGTCATTTATGTTTAGTTATATTAGTACCTACGTTAAATAAACGAAGTTGAAATCGTATTTTTATTCTTGTCGGTTATAGAAATGCAAATCTGGTGGGGCCCCTAGAGTACTTCTGTGGCTAGGGCCCGAAAAAAGGTAGACGCGGCCCTGTTTATAGGAATGTACCTTACGTTCTGCATATACAATTAATGTCACTATTAGTAAACAATAGAAACTGGTTTATGCATATCAATTGTTACAACAAATAACAAATTGTTTAAAATTAAAAAAATATCACGTCACCTTATGAGCTTCAGATACATGCGTAAGGTTGCGTCTCTTCCCCTATAATATACTCAATGCTATTATCTATCTATCTGTATATTTAACAACTGAACTTTTTCTTCTAAAAAAAATCATTAAATAATGTTTTATGATTTGTAGACATTAGGCGATGAGATTTTGTTAAAAATCTCATTTATTACATTAAATAAATTAAAAAAAAAAATAATAAAATTCCTTTTTAATTACCTATTAATGATTTCGTAGTTGCACATTTGAAAATAAATGAATTATATTAAGTAATAAAACCTCTGCATCCACACACAAAAAAAACTACAATTACCAAAAGGAACACAGTTAACATTCAAAATCCTTCAAAGCGTTTGGTAACTTCTGGAATAAGATTATAATTCCATTCTGTTTACCTCTAGCGGACGGTCTTAAGTCATTTGAAACATCGGTTACGTTTGCGTGTCTATCGCTGTTTACTTCGACGGTTCTTATGATAAATAGTTTACACGTACAGTGTAATTCTTAATTCATGTAGGTAATTTACGCTTTGACTAAAACGCGTACGTTTCTATTGAAAGTACATTCGAGATATCTCGGTGAAATAAAGTGCTAAGCCAAAATAGAAAATCTTTATTTTTAGTAACTATAGTACAGTTTAAACACAATGTTGTTATTTGTGTTCATAAATTAATGATTACAACAGAATTTACATTCCAAGTTAAACCATTATAGGGTTTGAAATATTAATCTAATGAAACTATGCAAGCCAGCATAACAGCTGTAGTCTGCCATATATGCACATTGAGGCTGTATAGGTTTGAATTTTGGACACAAATTCATATAACTGCCTCTTCTGGGGTTTTTGATTTAATTCCAATGTAACAATCGGATGAGCATATTTTGAACTGCTTCAATATTTTCAGGTATACACAGAGTTGTTGTCATCTACTGAAAAAGACAATGGGCCAGTTTTTCATACATACAACAAACAGTAATTGCCAGTATTTTAAACATGTTTTGATAAATGTCTACCATTCAACCTTTTAAAAACAGCTACCTAATGATTGATTGATCCTCAATTTCATCAATTTTCAAAATTTTTAATTATAATGATACTGTGATATATTTGTGATATTTATAACACAACAGTGTTTTACACAGTCAAATTTTACAGTGACATTAGACTTAACTTGTTATTAGTTGCTATGGTAACAAACATTTGTTTTTTGCATTTATAACTTCCTAGGCTAGCTAAATATTAATACACCCTTCTCTACAAGAATCTTTTATATTGTGAGTTGTTATTCACTTATTAAAATACATAGAATTAGGTATAAAACTTATATGTTTTGTAAAATTGAAGTTTCACACTTTGTGTATTAGTAGTTTTAGTTGATGATGAAACTATCTTGGACTCTATAAACACCAAAACTTTTATTAACAAATATAACATGCACTGCCTGTGTAATTCACAATTTGTTAACCACTCTGGTACTTTCTTTAATATTCTTTTATGTATCTCTGTTGATAATATTTAACTAGACTCTTTTGACACAAAATTTTTGACTGATCACAGACGAGCATACACCAATTTTATGAGGTTTAATCACAGAACATTCTAATATAATTTTGAGTGTATCTGCATTTACACCATTTATAGTGAAATAATACGAAAGTGGTAGTTTCTATGATGAATACAATCCTCTAATAATAACTACTAAAACTTGTTGCGCCAAGTGCATTGACGCCCAAATCTTCCTAAATCTTCATAACCTTGGATGACGTCTCCTCTGTTACTATATTCCAAACACTGTTTAATTGCCATTTCGTCAAATGCCAAAATACACTCTTTTGCTTTCTTATCCAATATGTTAAATTTTAATTTGAGTGACTTAAAAAGTTTTTTTGTTATGTCCTGGTTTGTAATCTATACAGTTCAGCCAACAATTGATTGTAGATGGCAAAATTACATATTGCCGTCTCATAAATTTATACGTAGCAGGAGATTTATGATATAACGATAAAGCCATTTTTTTCACAAGAAAGCCGAGAAGTTCTTGCTTTATGGCGCAACTATATTCTGGTTATTGCCTTTGGGAAGTGCGGTAAAGTATGAAGATTTCTTGGTGCTGTGATCTTTAATTTTAGTGTGGATCTTGCCTTTTCCAACTTCTTTTTAGTAGAAAATAATTGCCTTTTACACAGTCTTAGGTGATGAATATGGAACAATATCCATTGAGTAACTTCAACATCCTGAATCGGACTTTCTTTATCAGGTGTAATGACATCAATTTCTTCTACTTCCATTAGTTCAGTATAAGATCCAGGCTGAAAGTCGGTGTAAGTCTTAAGTGGCTTGCTAAGCTGCTTACATGCTATAAGTATAGCAGTTGAAGCCAGCTTCCTCTTTAGAAAGTACCCTTTTTCAAAATGATCTTCACAAATAAACCTTTCCTTTAGTTTTCTTGGGAATAAGTTCTCCAACTCCAGTTACCTGTTTACAAAAAAAAAAAACATCAGTGTTTGTTTATTTAGAACATAAATAATAATGGAGAGGAACTCTACTTAGGCAATTAACTCTGTTTAGTGGCCCTACTCTATATGAATTTAACATTTACATTAAACAGAATTGGACATCTTCAAGTTTAACTTTAAAAACGTAATTGGGAAACGACAAAAATAGTTCACAAACACCAACAAACAATTTGTAATAAAAAAATAAACAGTTTAACCTTGGGGGCTAACTTCATTCCTAAATTAAAAAATTTAATTGAGAAAATACTAGTAACCAACAAAAGAAAAATGATAAAAATAGATAACCAGCACCAGCAAACGGTTGCGATAAAACACAAGCAGTATAACAAGGGGAATCTCGACCGCATAGGGATTTACATGTGTAAGAGAGACAGATAAATAGGGAATTACAATAAGTGTGAGAATTAATCAAGGTCAAAGTCAAAGTTCATTGACCTTTAAAAGTAGGCCAAAATTAATTGGCCTTTAAAAGTTCATTGACTAGGGGTGTCAATTCTTAGAAATCTAAAAATAGAACCAGTTCGTGGAAACCCTAAAGTTCATTGACCTGAACCGAATTGTTCGTAGTAATCCAAGTTCAAAGACCTCGAAATCTAAAAATAAAACGAGATCCTGGAAATCTCAAGGTTCATTGAAAATTGTTGTAGATGTCTGTGCGCGCGTGCATGTGCTTACGTGTACGTATTATTGGAATATTGTTAAAGCTAATTGGATAACAATAACAAGTAAATTACAAGAACTAAATTGGAAATATTAAATTTTTTGTATAAATTATATGGAATTACATATATTGAACAATGAAACCAATTTTTCATATGAATACTCAATGTCGGGAATTGACGAAGAAGGCAATGAAGCTATTTAAACGTAAGGTCGAAATAATTCGGCATAGGTATTTGCATCTTAAGAGAAGATATTAGGTTAGTTGAGCAACATATTAATAATAAGTTAGATGATGATCTGAATGAAAGTATGCTTAAGCTAGAGTGTAATTTATCTCTTATGAAGTGCTATTTCCGAAAACTTAATCAAGGAACGCCTTTAAAAGATGTGGGATAATCCACAAAATTTAACATGGCAACCTATTGATTCTTGTTTTAATGGATACATACAGTCATTATTGTGGGTATCAAAATATCCATTAACGTTTTTAAATCACGCAAATATTTTTTCCGATAAAATTAATTTAATGCTAAGAGTCTACTTTGAAAGTGAACAATGGTTTTAACTGCCCAATTTGTACAGCCTCATAGTTTGGAAATTGACTTAAATACATTTGCAACCAAAACCTAATTATTGATATTGGTACGGGCATGTTGCAATCCTACCAAACTAATGTTTATAACAAGCTACAGACAAAATTACAGGAATTTTCGGAAAAGGATTCAGGGTGGGCTTTGCATGAAATTTTAAATTTAAAAGTTAACATTAACAAATAGATTCCCCTAAAAGGTGAAATATACATTAAAGTATGTTAATGTGAAGAATAATGATGATTACTGTTTCTTGTAGACCGTTGTTACAGCTTTATTTCTAGTTATCCTTACTTTAATTTTAAAAATTAAACCAACTTTCCATAAATGTATATCGTGTAAAAGATGAAAAGTTGTACTCTTTGTATTTATTGAGTAATCAGTAAAGCAGCAGAAAACCCATAAATCCTTCCATCGATTAAAAACACGTCGGCTTTATTTTAAAAACACATATCGAATAAAAATGTCAGAAAGTAATTTGTAACCGGCCGGTGTTTGAATCATTTTTCCTCAAATATTTAACTGTACTATATGCGGATCTCGAAAGCATTTTGGAAAAATCTTTCAATGCGCAAGATTAAAACCGGCGTAGATCTGATAAACATGTACCCTTTAGAAATTAAAAATTAGTATTAATTTTATTAAATACATAAATAAAAAGTTTACTTCGAGTAGGATTTGCACCTACGACCTGTACTTTAATAAATCTATTCTTTAACATTGCATATTACCTTAAATGCTCTTATGATGATTCTACCACGATTCCATTTGTGCAGGGGGGGGGGGAGGATTGTATACAAGCTTATTCGGGAGTTGCAAAAGATAGCAAACTGGGCATGATTCCTTTAGGTTTACGTTTATGAGTAGTAGTATTGATAAGCTAGCCTCCTATTTAGATAACGATAAAAACCTAATTACGAGATCCGTATGTGGTAGCGAAGATGAGTTTAATTTGTTAGTGCGGAAAGGTATCTTCCCATACGAATACATTGGTTTATGGGACAGACTAAACGAAACCCTCTACCACCGGACGAAGCATCACCTTACTAACGAACGTATTAGCAAAGAAAACCGTTGGGCCACTTGCATACAGTATACCGCGCCTGGCTTAGAATTTGAAGTAATACTAAAAATAAGAACTTTAGCTTTAAGAGGTGAATGAAATTGGGTTCTATTTTTAAATTTCTAAGAAATGTAATAAGACACCTCCAGAGGTCAATGAAATTTGACCGTGAAAAGGCCAATGAACTTTAGTATTTGCGGGAATTATCTTCAGATTTCTAAGTAATGTAATAGAAGTAAATGAACTTTGAGGTTGAAAGGATTAATAAACTTTGACCTCCCCCCTCTCGCGTTTCTGGGGTTATATTTTTAGATTTCTAAGAACATCCGGTCTAGATCAAAGAACTAGGAAAATTAAGTGAGTTTTGGGGTTTCCACGAACTGTAACTCCCTGTCTATCTGTCTTTCTATTAGAAGAACCCCTCCTTAGCTATACTACTAACACATAAAAAAGTTTAACCATGGAAGGCTAACTACACACCTAAATTAAAAAAATTAATTGGGAAAATACCAATAACGACAAAAATTCAACAAGCAAGAAAAAAGAAATTTTGTATTCGGGGGTAACTTCACGCAGGTGTTACCATATTTTGGTAAACTAATTGTACTAAATTAACTTTTCTTTATTGATTTCAAGTATATACCTACAACCCATAATATATAACGCAGGGTGGCCAAGACAAAGGTGGTCCCGAGTGAATACAGAAAGATAAAAGAGGTCCCGTGTCCTGTATCACACTGAAAGTGATATTGAGCGCTTGCGCGGGGTCACGTGATGTCCAGCGGCCATTTTGTGTTAACTGTGTATTACGCAGTGTTGCGTTGTCACTTGTTAATAGCGGTTGTGAATACAGTTACAAAATGCCGTTTTCAATGTTTATTGTTGAAACTTATTTTGCATGTAAATGTTAAATGAAAGGTTCGCCACACAATATCCAGCTCCTGCTAAAAGTGTTGCCCAGAAAATCATTGCTAAATTTAGAGCTACAGGTTCAATCGCTAGAGCCAAACGTAACCGTGTACATACGGTTTCTTCGCCGGAAAATATTCAAGCTATTCATGAGACTATGCTAAGAAGTCCACGGAAATCAACCATACGTCTATCCTCCCAACTAAACATCAAACGAGCGTTATGCCCGAACATGTTAAAGCAGTTACATATGCGCGCGTACAAAGTAAGGGTGATGCAAACATTACAACATACGTACTACGCAAAACGACAACATTATTGCGAATGGTTACTCACTCATGTCGTTGACGGTTATCTGGATCCATATCTTTATTTTATCATTATTTATGGTTCCCCCCTTAGCGGGTACGTGAACTCTTAAAACACTCGCCATTGGTCAACAGGCAATCCCAGGGAACACTTTGATGTGCCTCTACATGACACAAAAACAGGCGTTTGGTGTACAGTGTTAGTCCGACGGATTGTAAGCCTCATTTTCTTTAATAACACCGTGAACTCTGAAGTGTATGTAACGGAATTGTTATGGCCTCCCAGATCGCCCGATCTGTCTACCTGTGATTTTTATTTGTGTGTACTGTAACAATCCGCAACAATTGAAGAGTTGAAAATGAACATTCGCAATACGATTGCTTGATAAGGAATTTTGATATACATATATTAATAAAAAATATTCCAAATTTAGTACAAAATACGAATATGCTAAAATATATCGGGCATTACATTTAAAATAAAAGTTGGTTTCAATCTAAGAAAACTGAACACCCTGTATACACAAAAATTACAAAAACAAACAATTCAATTATTTCCTATTTAACTTTTTCCTGTAACTGCCACAGGTATCATCTTGAGTGTACCACCCTGCACAGTAAATTACTTATTCTCTTTGCGAATAATCGTTGCAATGTTTTGAAAAAAAAACGCTGATATTTTGTTGTTGCGCGGGTAAAATCAAACGGTACTGAGGTCATTACGTTTTCTTAGAACTAAGATAAAATCAAAGAGACTATTGTATGCACTTATAACAACATTTAATATAAACTCACTACCAGAATCCTTCATTGAGGATAATCTCGTGGCAATAATACCATGAAATTAAAGAATATGTAGAAATATTTCTCATATTGGCTAGTGGACGATTTATAAGTTTTAAAACGTTGGGCAATAATAATAATAACCAGAGGAATACATAATAATTATTTAATAAGAACTTAAAATCGTTGATAAAATTAATACTCGAAAATTTCTGATATATAAGCCCTGGCGCATCGGTTTTTTGCGAAGTATAAATAAAACTTTACACACAATACTCGGGTTTACGGATGGTGCATGTGGTGGCAGCACTATACAATGTTTAGTTTGTGGACAGCGAGGTTGTGAGAAACTACAGCAAGTGGAACGAACTTTTACATTATCATTGCGCCTCTTCCCCAATCCTTCACTCAACATAGGAAGTAAGATTTTGGATATCATCGAACAATAATGATAAATTAATTAGGTTAATCTATCAATAATTAAGATTCCCCTTTTCAAATTAAAGAAAAAATAACTTATTACCATACAGCAGGTATGGTGGCCACATATTGCATTCGGTAAACGAAATGGCTGTCGGCGTTTTGGAATTTCTTAAAATCATGTCAGAGTTTTGGTCCTTCGCCAAAATGCCTATACCCATTTTTCATACCTCCGAATTAAGGAAATTTTAAATCAGGTTTATGAACTATTTTTGGTTAAAATGTATACTGCTTTGAGTTCTGGGAAACACCACATGAGTCCCAATAAAAATAACTCAGAGTTATTGTACTATTTTTATGCAATATCTGAAAATTAATTGAGAAACCAATGGAACTTTACAACAAACTAGATAATATTCTAATCACAATGAGTGCTGTATTCTTTTTGGTTATGTTACTAGTATTACTTTAAATTGGATCATCAATTTACAATTTTGTCCTATAAAATAAAACTGATTCTAAACAGATAATTCTGTGGAACGAAAAAATTACAGACCATAATCAAACAAAATCATATCAGTTGTTAGATAATTAACTCAAAACCTTCCCTATGAGCTTTATTTAAAAAAAATTAAATTGCTGCATGTTTGGAAGTAATATTCACAATTAATTAATATTGGGGCGAAATTTTCAACAAGTGTACGAGCAAAAATTTAAAACTACTTGCTCAAGCAACATGTATAACGGTTAGAAATATATAAAAAAAATTAAACATTTTTTGCCAACATACATCTTGTTATGTTTTATTACTGTTACATATCACCTCTACGTATTAATTAATTATTATGATTTACTACTTACTGCCTGAGCCTGACGATGAATGTTACTTCGAAACATGTAGCAGTTTAAATTTTTTAATATAAAGCGTATAGGGAAGTATGAAAATGTAAACTTTCACCATTAACACTCATAATAAAATACTTATCTTTTTTGGGATTTTTTAATGGTGTACTTTAAATTATACAATCTAAACGTTTCGATAACACTTACAGTTATTTTCGTCAGTAGTAACGTTTGTTAAAAATTGTTAAAGATGTAGTAAACAATTTTGTCAAATTTGAAAAATTAAAACATAAACATAAGCCTGCTATTAGTATAACAGTTTGGGAAACATAAAGCCAACTATACAATTTTTTTAGTAAAAAATAACTAGGCCATAAAATTAAATATTATTAAACTGCCTCAAAGATGACAAACCAGAACACTGCAAACATTACATCAAATAAAATAACCCAGTTAAATCTAACAAAGAGATATCTTTATCAATAATTGGAAGTGTTATTAACAACGAAAAGCACAATGCAGAACGTTCTTTGTAATTTTTTTTTAATTTTAATTTAATTCCAACTACTTATGTTAAATTATAGTGCTGTGGTAATTTAACATATAATTGGTAAAGCATTTGCTTCAAGGTCTAGGAAAAACAGCAAAAAACCTAGATATACCAAAAGTTGAAAATAAATTAAAATCAAGGCGTATCATTATGCTTTTTTTTTAATTATAAGATGCCAAAACCTATTTAAACGGAGATTTTCTTCTTGTCTATTAAAATTATTCGGGTGTTTATATATTTCAATAGCTTCATGTTGCAAACGAACATAATAATGGGTTTGTCTTGACAATATTTCCATATTGTCAAATTGAATGTCATTATTTAGATCATTCAGGGCATGGTCAGCCACAGCAGACCTCTCTGGTTGACCCAATCTACAAAATCTCATATGTTCTTTGCGTCTTGTATAGGGAAGGTTTCAAGTTTTTTATCTAATATACATTACACGTGTTTAGAGTTTTAACGTTGTAGGTAGCGGACCGCGAAAATTTTACTATTGTAATAAACGTCTGTCAAATCGCCATTGTTACCGCGACAGAAAAGCTAATTAGTGGATTTTTTGTTATATCTTGATAATACGTCGTAATGTGCTAATGTTTTCAAAAGATTTTATTTATATATTTTATGTATGGAGTGTGTGATTGTTTGTAACTAATATTTGGCTGAGGGTTGAAAAACATGTGTTTTGAGGTCTGACTAGCAGGTGTACGCTTAAAAGAATGCTTTACTGAAGGGGCGTAACCAATCATTGGAATTTCTTATGCGCCGATTCTTAATGTAAAAATGTCACTAGCTTAATAGGTAATTGTTTCGGTACAGACCGCGATCAAAAGATATCTTTGTTTGTTACTTGGAAACTCGAGGGCTACATGTAGGGTTGTTACGGACGAATGCATATTTTTAAAATTAAGATGTCGGGCTATAATTAATATGAAACTCTTCCAACGTGAATTAATGTTTCTTGTTCTTATATTACTTTTGAAAAATGGGGATTGATTGCAGGAGTAAAGGATTAGATTTGAAATCGGGGAAAAGTTAGTTACAGTTAGAGTGTCAATCTAGCCAGATCGATTTTGGGTTAATTAAATACTTTCGTTGTAGTTTGTTTTTAAAGTAATTCTTGCGTGTACATTTTTCTTTTGAATTCGCCAACACTAAGTTGTCTTTTCTTTCGGTGGTTAGTTGTAATGTGTTTTTCAAATATTAATCTATAAATAACAGTCGCCCTTTTTGAAGTTAAACCGCGTATGTTAACGATTTGTGTATGTGGAAATCCGCTAAAATAAAGGACAGCACCGGGCTCCCTCACTCTGGTATTTGTGCGAATTAACATTGCTATTTGTTGTTCATATTTATATTTGTGTAGAGGTGGCTGGTGAACGGGTACATGATACCGCTTTGGTTACTAATTGTTAAAGGCAATTGCCAAGTAGGTACACACTCCCGGGCCAGACCATTAAACACCTCTAATTTTTATTTCTATTGTTTTTATTTGTTGCATAGATGAATGTCGTATAACCTGAAAGAGGAACACTGTATTTTTCTAACGCACTCAAATTTATATATCGGTCACGATGTTAGGACCTATTTATAACTTACCCTTGTAAGGCTTTATTTTAATGAGTTTTAATGAGTTTTTTTTTGTGTCAGTTAGGTAGAATCATTTGCTTGTATTTTGTGCTTTGGTGGCCACTAAACAATTGGGTACGTGTAAATTCCTTGTCTGTTTTCTTTTGTCCTTGCCTTTACCGTATTATCACCTGTGCAATTTTGCTGTTGTTGTATTTTATATGTACCGTAATTTGCTTTATTGTTTTATGTGCTTATTTACTTAAAGACCGGTATGATTGGTTTTAAAGGGCCATATGTTTGGTATTACGATTTTTATTATGATTTTTATTTTTTTGGACTATTTATGACCCAATTGTGAGTGTGACTGCATGTGTTTTTTACTGTGTTTCTGTGTAACTAAACTGCTTTTTATTCATTTTCTCTTAATGTTATAATTTTGTACGCACTTTAACCTGATTAAATGATGTTTTGTTATATATTTAACCCTTCCTTTATTTTTTCTTTGTTATTTGATTTATTAATCTACTTGTGCAATTACTTATTAATGAATAAAGTGGGTTTTATTGGTGGTTCTTTCTTACAATAGTATATTAACGGGCTGAACTACCGCTGCGCAAAGATCGTTGATTTTGATTTGAGTAGTTTCTTTTTTTTTACCTGTCCCTCATGATGCAACACTTACCTCATCCAGCCTATCTAGTTCAGATAGCACAACGTACCTACCACTAGACCGCCACTTCGTTTGATCAGATTTGAGGTTTGCGAGAAATTAAATATCAGATGTAAATAAATTCTGATATTTTAATTATTGCCAGGAAAGTCAAAGTAAGGCAGGAAATTCATTTGAGTAATGGTTATATTAATATCTGTCAAAATAAATCACTTAGATTGTTTTGTTCTTGATTTTTCATTATTGCAAATCAGTTCAAATTACGCTTTTCAAGATAGGGGGACGCTACAACGTGGACCTCCAATTAAAAAAAATTTGGGAACACAATATCCACATTCGATCCTGCTGATTTGTCATCTAAGTTTTAATCACTTTAACTGTACTCCCATTGGTACATTTCAACAATTTTTTGTTTTATAAATTAAATCACTAGAATCGAATACAGTTACGTTTTCTTTTGCTATCCACTCAACCAAGGTATTAAATCACTTTTAAATGCTTACCTGAATTTTCAATCCACTTTTTACGATTCACGCAACAGGAAAGAAAAATGTTTTTAGATCTGGTATGTGTTGCTTTGATTTTTCACGTAGTGTAGTAGCACTTTGTGGTCATCCTCTAAAAAATACCAATGGTCATTAGTTTTGAGATTATTTCATTATGTCAATGACAATTAAGCTTTTCCAAGTACGTCATCAGCTGACGTCACAAACTCTGCCTAAGCACCTGATGCTGTCAGCCTTTGTAAGTGTTTATATGGAGTATTGAGGAACATTCATGTTTATTTAATAAAAATATCGTTTTTGAAAGTGTATTCTGTTGAATAGAGTTAATCCTGTGTGAATTAAACAATTGTGTGATGATGTTTCGTTTTTGCATACGGCTTAGACACAACAACACTAATGACCTCATCTTTATTAGAAATTTAATAATGGTAATTGAGGTTAACTTGGAACCAAATGTTTTAAAAAACGTTACTCAGACTGAACTTAAATTTTTTTTAGTACAAATTGTGAAAATAAATCTACGTCCTTTATTTGTAATCAGATTTTAACTAAAAAAGGAAGTATTTGTTACTTTCTCAAAAAAACGAGTTTATTACAACAATAAAAGTGAAAAACATTCTTAATTCAATAAATTAAGAAAAAATCAACGCTGAACTGGTTTAAGTTACTTAATACACTTGATGTGCTATATAACACAGCACAAAATCTTGTCATATTTTAACCTTACATTTCACCCATTCCACAGAAAATTGTTCACAGATTGTCACCGACCACAAGCACGCTCATTATAATTAAAGATTTTTGAAATTACAAAGAATAATTTGATCGCTTTGTCCCTTAAATTTTTTTTTTTTTGCCAAACCGTTCATTTAAACGCATACAAAACGTTGCCCCCGATCAGCTGTTTTTTGACATTTGACATGCGCTTCTGACGCCACGAGGAAAAGCTCAATAATTCATGTTTATATACAAAAATATTTGACAGGAAAAGCTAACATGATTAATAATAGCACAGAATAAACATATCCACTAAATCACTAATTTAAAATTTATACAGTAATATGAATGCTTGAGAATTTACATGTATACTTGCTTTAAAAAACGTGCCTCTCCTTAATAATTCAAAAATAAATTGGTAGAATGAGAAACTGCTTCTTATGACTTAATATGGGGAACAATACACTCTAATTTTCTACGTGAATTACGAAAGAGGGTGGGCGCAAGAAAAAACTTACCTATTTTTTGTACATAAAATCCATTCTCCTATTTTTCATGCTGGAAAAGACGTCTATGACTTTGTTGTCAAAATCCGGGATAGACTGGACGAACTTCTTTTCTATTGATAGGACCGCCAATGCGTTCAGTCGATCTTCTGACATTGTGCTTCTCAGAAAAGTTTTAATGCGTTTGAGGGTGGAAAAACATCGTTCACATTCTGCTGTCGACATGGGCGTTGTACAAATAATATCCAACAGTTTGTATGTTTCCGTCAAAACCTTTTTTAGGTTGTTGTCTGTTATGAACACTAAAAGTGGCAAAATACCACCTACGTCACACATGTCATCGCGCTCATAAATTGCTGAAAGTTCACTTTTCAATTTTACACTGTCCAACATAGGATAAGATTTCACAGTTTCATCAAAATGTTTTTGTGGAAATGCATGTCTATAAGTTTTAAAATTTTGAGAATCAAATAATTTTGCTGCACTTAAGTGATCCCTAAAATCAAATCGGTCGCTAATTTGACTTAAAATAGTGTCACAGACTTCCTTTGCAATAACAGCTCTGTTATCTCCAGCTGTCGTTTTTTGTATTTTCGTTGCAGGTTCTTCATTATTGCGTTCTGGATTGTCATTGCCAGTAGAATTTCTAATTCGAATAATTTGCTGTTGGAATTGTTCAATTGCCTGTCGCAGTTGAGTACTGTCAATACCGCGCATTTCAGTCTGATTAAATAATATTTCAACATGTGGCATAATGAAATGAAATATTTTCAACCAGTAGAGAAATTCCGGGCAATTCAAATGTTTTAATAAACCACTTGCTTCACTAATAGTAACTGAATCCATCCCATCTTCGTCAATAACTTTGTCTAAACATTCTTTGAAAGAATCCTGGTGTTCAAATAATGTGTTCGCAGTTCGACTTTTGAAAATCCAGCGTGTAGGAGCAGCGCGTGGTAATCTACGTTTGACTATTTCATCAAGAATTACCGTTCGTTTTGGCGACCGAGAAAAAAAGCTTGAAAATGATTGCAAATTTGCAAAGAAGATTTTTACATTTTTTATTGCACTGTGCCGCTCGTTCAATAATTAAATTAAATTGATGCGCGTAACAGTGAATATAATGTGCATGTGGAAATGTTCTTTTGATAATGGCTTGGACACCATTTGTCTTACCACTCATCACGGACGCCCCATCGTAACTTTGAGCGATTAGTTTATTGTTATCAGATCCATAAGGAGAATTTAAAATAGTTTGTAATTCATTCAGCAATGTTTTTGCTAATACATCAGCATTATGTCCACCCGGCTTGAAAAAAGACCAGAAGCGTTCAAAAATTTGTCCATTAAACACGTATCGAATAATAACAACCATTTGCTGATGATTAGAGGCGTCTGTAGTTTCATCGGCCTCCAAAGCAATGAAATTTGCAGATTTAATTTCTTTTAATATTTCCTGCTTATAAATTTGCAACATTGCATCTAGCAATTCGTTCTGAATAGTTTTTGAGACGCCTTTAAACACTTGTGAACCTTTCATATGTATTGCAAGCACAGCATCTAATTCAGCTGCATAGTTGATTAAGCCTACATAAATATCTCGATTTTCCGCTGTCAATGTCTCATCATGGCCTCGTAAAGCCAATTCAAAGGCCCCGCAAAATTTTATGCACATAATTAATCGACGCAAAATATGACGATTCTTTTCGACATCTTCGTTGTACTTAATTCTATGTCGCAAATAAACACTGTCTAACTGTTCGCGTATGTCCACTTTGCCTAGAACACTAAAATCCATGCATGCATTCATGTGAGAAACGGAATTTTCATGTTTCTTTGCCCTTTCTGCGATGTGTTTTAAATCATTCAACCCTTTTTATTCCACGCACTAACCTCTGTCTTAAAAATTAAGCACATAAAACAAAATAGTTTATTTGTTACTGAACATCCGCACATCCATTCGTATTTTAGATAGATATTCTTGTTGAATACTCTATTGTAAGTTCGGGTTTTACTTGTGGAGGTGTAGTTTATTTGAAGATCAGGAATAGGCCTTCCTTTCTTCTTAATTAAAAGTTTTTCCTCAAATGAGAGCGGTTTTTTTAAAAGATTTTGCACACAATTAACTTCCATCATTGATCATATCACTTCACGTCTTTGAATTCACTGTGAATTTGTTTCAAACAAATATTATTTATAAGTTACATTTTTCATATATTTAAATTCATTACTTTCATTGCAACTACAATAATTACATTTGCGCTACTGTATGTTTCGAAAAGAACCTTACGTTTTCAGCATGAATATATTGTTTTCGTTATGATAACCATGATGTAAAACGACCGTAGCAATCCCAAAGATACGCAGTAGTCATTTTTTCCGACCAATCAGAAATTTATCCAAAATACAAAAAGCAACATGGCATTTTCCTTTACAACTCATTAATCGATATAGAAATTGATTTTTTTTTCGTTAATTTATTAAGAACTATATATTTTTATTAGTTTATTATTATTATAATTTTGTATTATACAGGGTGTCAGCGGAGGAACTAGGAAGAATTCGTATATGTATTATTTGAAAAATTTTAAGCAAAAATGATTATGTGCAATTTCTCCCAATTGCTAACCCCTAAGGAGATATGGGCGGTTGAAGAAACATGTAAAAGTAAGTAAAGAGAATACTCTTAACTGCTGCTTAAGTCTTAAAAGTATCACAAAACGAAACTTTTAATAACAATTTTCATTAACAAAGTAACAAGAACACAACATAGAGCAAAAATTCACATAAAATAACGAGGTGACAAACAAAATTGCTTACAGTTGTTCAAACTGAGATCCACCAACCTCCACACATAATCCCACACGCCTTCAAAAATTCGTTCAATTAATTGGTTTACTCCGCCCGTACACTAACGACTTAACATGGCCCCACAGATAAAAGTCTAAAGGTGTGAGATCTGGTGATCTGGGCGGCCAGTGTACATGTCCATTTCTAACAATCCATCGGTTGGGAAATTTTCTGTTACAACACGCCCGTAGTGTGCAGGAGACCCACCTTACAATTACCACGTTTTGACGTACAATTAAGGGAACATCTTCCAGCAATGCTGGTAAATTTTCTTCCAAGAATTGTTCGTGCATTTCGGAGTTTAAGTGCCCATTAAAAATGTGGGATCCAATGAGACTGTCTCCGATAATCCCGACCCAAACATTTAACCTGAATCGATGTTGAAATCCGGTAATAGTAATTTCATAAGGATTTTCATCTGACCAAACGTGCTCATTGTGACTATTGGCTTACTCCATCACGAGAAAAAGTCTCATCACAACAGAGTGTAACAGGAATGTTATCATGATGTGTGATCAACCATTCACAAAACCGAACTCTTGGAGCTAAATCGCCGGGAAGAAGGTGCTGAACGGGTTGAAGGTGATACGGATGCATTCCATTTTCGTGAAGAATTTTCGAAATCGTGTTTCTCGGAGGCAGTGAAAAGTCTGGGCTATCGTTTTTGGAAATCGGTTGTTGTACTCTGCTGCTGCATAACAATTACAGTTAAACAAGCCTTACAGGAACACCATATCACTGTATTCCTCATTTGAAAATTAATAAGGCATGATTTAATTGTAATTAAATTAATTCTAATTGTTACAAAGCAGATGATAAATTGCAGTTACATTCAAATGTTTGAATTAAATGACATGAAACGTCAAATAAGACACATTTTCTCAGTTGTGTTCTTGTTAATTTGTTAATGAAAATTGTTATTAAGTTTTACTTTATGATAATTTTCAGACTTAATCAGCTGTTAAGAGTATTCTCTTTACTTTCTTTTACATTTTACTTCAACCGCCCATATCTCCTTAGGGGTTAGGAATTGCGAAAAATTGCACATAATCGTTTTTGCTTAAAATTGTTCAAAGAATACGTATACGAATTCTTCGTAGTTCCCCCGCGGCACCCTGTATATTAAAATTTTTTTAATTTTGTTGGCATTTATCGTCACAGTGTGAATAATTCTACATTTGAATACGACGCTACATTCTGGATAAAAATTTGATTGGCTGTAGTCTATTCTTTGGTCGGCCATTATGGCCAAGCTATCCTCGTCTTTTTACATCATGATCAGAACATAACCTATAAAGAAAGTAGAAAATCTGTACCTACAGTAATTTTTTATAAGTTAGTAAAAAATTGTATGCCTTTTATTAGACCAAAACAAAAAGCTATTGTGATGAGATTACTTATCTTACCGAACGTCTATAAAAATGTAGATATACATTTCAATGATATCAATTTTTAATAACGTACCTACTTATCCATAACAGTTTGTAAGTATGATTTTTCTTTCTTAATATTAACTCACATTATCATTTCTTTTTAGATTATTTGAAAACCTGCATAAATGAAAAATATAATATAAAAATCTCGATTAATTAATATAAATTTTAAGCTAAAACGTATTAAGTTTTGATATATAAACACACGCGCGGTACGCGCTGAAGTCAATATGCAGTATGCTCTATAAAGGCAAGACGTTTACTGGTGACAAGCAACACAATTTAATTGTAACAAATCGTAAGTACATACAATTTTTAAATTGTCCTTCTATACTAAACACTACTTTTTTGTAATTAGTTACACAACTGATGCAAACAAAATGTCAGATAACGACGAAGATGAAATAATATCTACGCCGCCAGATTTAAAGAAGTAAATTTGTTGCCCCACAAGTCTGCCGATCCATATAAAAAGCAATATGAAATATTTCGGTCATGGTGCGAAAGTTATAGTGTAAAAATTTATACTGAAAATGTGTTATAGTTTATTTGCTGCTGAGTGTCCTATATGCAATTATCCCCTACAAGTCCTTGACCAATTTGTGTTTTTTTTCCGTCATAGTAAACCCAAAGACTAAGCTTGTGTTAAAGAGAAATGTAAATAATGCGACGTTTAGTTAAATACCGACCGTTCGTAGTGTTCTGCAAAAATCAACCGTAATACTTTAGTAAATAGTTTCGACAGTGAATCATATTCTCTTGAAGTCGGAACTAAGTTGCCGCTCACTTTGAGCAGTAGTTACATTTATTTATACGTATAACGTAAATTTTTAAATACCACTTCTTGGTATAAATTAAAAATTGTTAAAACAAAATTATGGATATTATTTGGTACAATAATTTGTGCAACTTGTTTTAAATGCGTATTAAATAATTATTACCTGTTAGTATAAATCGTAAATAGGTAAAATAAATACAATTTGATATACGAGTAAGAGTATAAACTTATTTAGATTATATATTTTGAGAAACTTTTATTTTCTATTTCGTGTTGTTCTAACTTGTACCTACCATTAAAATATTACTACATTTTTTCACATTCTAAGTACATTTTTAATCTAAATATATAATTATTACTTTTTATTAAGAATTAAAATCGATGACAAAATATTTGAATGGGTGAGCTAACGTTATACGTATGAATAAATGTTTGCGAACTACTGCTATAAGTAAGCGGCAACTTAGTTCCGACTTCAAGGGAATATGATTCACTGTCGAAATTATTTACTAAAGTATTACGGTTGATTTTGCAGAACACTACGAACGGTCGGTATTTAACTAAACGTCGCATTATTTACATTTCTCTTTAACACAAGCTTAGAGTCTTTAGGTTTACTATGACGGAAAGAAAACACAAATTGGTCAAGGCTTGTAGGGATAATTGCATATTGACACTCAGCAGCATATTTCTTAGAAAAGAAGAAAATACAAATTGTCAACACTTTGGAGTACATAGTCGATGCTAAAATCTACGATACTGATTAGACATAATACTGATACTGCAAAATTTCTAAAACTGATAGCATTTATTAAAAAGCAGAACACAGGATACAAACCAAAAAAGTCGAACATACTACAGATGATGTAAACAAGTTTTTGATTGAAGCCAGATCGAAACTATCTCATGTGGAAGGTAGTGATTTTAATTTAATTTAACGTTGATACTAACCTGCTTATTTTCTAGACATCCTTAATTTTTGGTGTCGCCGGTGCCTATTGAATGGCCGAACTTAAAAAATGGCTATAGATGATGTAAAAGATAAAAAAACATATCGTCGGCTTACTTTGAAAAATGCATAAGTCCAAAATATTCAATTTTAGACATTTGGTGGCATCCGTTAGCTATACCTGAAAGCCACGCATGGCCCTGTTTTATTTTGAAAAATTTTCAGTTGTCGCTAAAATTGCAGAAATGAAAACTGCCATTGTTTGTGGCTAAAACGTAATGGAGTCACGTTTCAAATTTATTGCTACAATTTTTTATATTTTTTCAATGTTTGCTAAATAAAATGTAATTCTTATTGTTAGCAGGTAAGTACAGATTTCATTAACACAGTTTTTTTTTTATTTGTAAATAAATTGGGACGCTAAAATAGTATATTACATTACTAGTATGAAATGGCACTTTCCATAGTAGTAATGTACAGTAAGGTCCGAAAGCCATGTCACCCCCCCCCCCTTTTTTTGTGTTATGATGCATACTTACATGTAATTTTTCTTTTCAGTGTCCATCTGAACACAAGTACGTATAGTGTGGAAGAACGTGTTTTGGCAAGTGCATGGGCTCATGAACGTGCACACTCCGGGAAAACCATGAGAGATGTGCATGGGGATTTTGCGGCACGATTCAATAAAGAAGCTCCACCCAAGAGAACGATACTGCGATGCCAACAGAAACTGTTCACAACTGGATCCGTTCTGGATGGAAAGGGGACAGGTCGACCATCAACACGACAAGAAACTTGTGCAGCAGTGGCGGATTCTGTGACCAGATCTCCCAAGAAATCATTGCGAAAAAGAACTTCTAAACTTGGAATTCCAAAAACGACTATGCTGGCACACATGAAAAAAGATCTGGAATTAAAATGTTTTAAGCCAACATTCGTAAACGAGTTGAGTGATGAGGACATTCGGCGAAGACATGAAGCTTGCTCAAGATTACTCGATGTGTTTGTGACACTCCCGCAGCGAGGCAAAGTTTTCTTCTCAGATGAATGTGCAATTTACCGATCTTCTCGGAATAGGGGTATTTTCTTCTGGAGCAAAGAAAATCCATATTATTATGAAGAGTTACAGAATAATCCACCACATGTTATGATCTGAGCAGCAATGTCCAGTAGGCATCTGATAGGGCCGTATTTTTTTGACGGTACTGTCAATCAACATTCTTACTTGGAAATGTTTCAGGAATGATTCATTCCACAGCTTCAAAGACTGAACATTCTTAATGACAGTTGGCTTCAACAAGATGGAGCTCCTGCTCACTACGCTCTCCGTGTCCGAGAATTCTTGGATGAAGTGCTACCTCAGAGGTGGATAGGGAGAGGATCGCAGCATCTGCCAGCGCCGATCGAGTGGCCTCTCAGGAGGCCAGATCTGACATGCGACAATTCTCTGTGGGGAATAATTAAGCAGAAGGTCTTGAAACAACGATATCAGTCTGTTGAAGAATTGAAGGAAGCTGTTAGGGAGGCATTCAGAGATATCACCCTGCCTATTCTTCGGAAAATCGCACACAGGACCTGGCGTCGCATCATTTTGTGCCATGACAATGACGGTGTCCATACTGATATTCTGGACCACTAAACAACCTAAAACTGTAACTATCAACATATACTGTGGCATGTTCGCAAATACACATACAATCATCACACAAATAGGGGTGGTGACAGGACTTTCGGACATTACTGTACACTATTTTCCGACGACCAAAAATAATGCACAATCTCCAAAAATAAAAGTAAAGATATTTTTTGATTACTTTAATTTGAGAATTTTATTGTTGATTGAATACAAAGAAAAATAACGATTGAATAACAAAAACTTAAAATAAGAACTACTTAGAATGGTAGAAATTGAAAGTAATATTATTATTATTGCAATTCGTAAATTGTAATGGAGTTTGCAATAAATATTTTTGTTGTCTCCGTTATTTGTGCATCTTGTACAGTATCAGTCTCGATATCAGTTTCTGGATAAGGTGGAGAGAAGGCTTTGAAGTACTGCACACTTTAAAAATGTCAGTATTCAAAAAAAGCGGACAACTATTATTAGAAATGTCAAAAATATATTGACATTTATAAACATTAAAATTAATGGAATTAATTTCATTTTACCTTTGATTACACACTAGTAAATCATTTTTATAAGTGTTTTTAAGTTTAAAGTGTGATTTTATGACATTATGCAGCACAATGGTTAGATAGTGCCAGGTAAAAAGTGGAATACTCTGAGATCAAGGTCAACATATTTAAATAAAAATTAATTAAAAAAAAAAGTTAATAATTTTTAATTACATATTTACCTTTCAACTTATTCGTTCATAACAAAACTTATAATAAATCAACAGATTTAGTTGACATACATATCACACTAGAGTGATATTTTACTTTTCAATTCTAGAGTGATATTTGTGACTTTCGCAATAGGTAATATGTGTGCTATATGTCATTTTCACATGTGGTCGTCGGAAAACGTACTTTAAATTGCTTGGGGAGCTCTGCAATTTTACCATATTTTTATTCAGCGGAGTTATGCACAGTTGGTAATTCCGGAAATTGGGTTTATCGCCATTGCCTAATTTTTTGTTAATTAACAATGACAAAAATATTTTTCGTGGATACGGGACAGGAACTATTTTAATTAAAACATTATCCCTTGGATTTTGGAGATGTAAAACGTAGGTAGATTTAAAACGTAGCTCCCCTAAAAGTTTAAGGGTTATAGAGACAGTAGAATTCGAAACTTTTTGTGGTTTAAGAACTAATTCTCTGTTGGCATCGTTAAACCAAAAAAGTGCAGCATATACCTCTATATCCTTAAACTTTTAGAGGATCTAAATTTTAAATACCGGTTTAAATCTTTGTGAATCAGGGAGTATTTGTTGTCATAAAAACATACAAAGCAACAAGTTTGTGGATTTTAGTTAGGTTTAACTAAATATTAAGTGAAAATAAAACAAATAACTTATTACCATTTTAAAAACAATGAGTTTCGTTTTCATTTCGTTTTAAATAATTGTAATTTTAACATTAACTTTATCCCTAGTTTTATATAAGAAAAATAAACATAGACAACAGATTAACACACCGATTGTTGATAAATGAAATAACTTGAATAAATGAATGTTAAGTCAGTAGCGGTTAGCACTAATCGTGTGCGTATGCTGCCCTTCCGAACTTAAAACTACTTAAAACAATTTTATACTGATTAAAAATTATAATTTTTTTTTTGTTATCAGATATTATGGATAAGTCAAAAAGAGACTATAAACTAGTACAGTTAACTAAGTCTGTTGTACTCCAGGACATTACAAACGCAGTTGATATTATTAATCAGCATGAAGAACTTTTATAATTTTAAGGATCAGCAGAGCCTGAAAACTACGATGATATTGAAAACAGCAGAAATTTTGATTTGTTAGAGGAATGTCGGCTGACAGAGGAACTTTTCAATAATGACAATTATAATATATTGTTTGATAGTTCTATTGAGATTTCAACTAACTTTGTCAATAATATTATTCAGATAATCGATGGAAAACAGATCAGGATAAAACTTATGCTAACCTTAATACCAATAATACTGACAGCAATGAAAATTTGGAAGATAGAGAGAGCGTTAGTAGAATAAACAGTAAATATAATGAAACTAAAAACTTGTTGGAATTGGAACAATCAGAGACAGGAACAGAAAATAACGGAAATGTAAGGGAAAATGGAGGTCTTGAAAGAACTGAAGATAGTAATCCAAGTTTTGAAATAGAACAAGAAGGAGAATATGATCCCACTGATGATGAACTGAGTAATCAAAGTTTTCAAAAGTTTTCAAAATATCTCCACGGATGATGATTTAGGTAACGTAAGTAGAATACGAAAAAAAAAATTTAGCAATCCTCAAGAGTGGACGTACAACGCTACTATAAAAAGAAAACGAGAATACGGTTTGGACTATACAGGCAGAAAAAAGTAGTTTATAATAAAAAAACCAAATAAAACTTTAAGGGATAGGTGTAAATGTACCAAAACAAATACAAAAATCCAGTGCTTTAAAATAAGTGATGAGGACCGAGAACAAATATTTAAAAACTTGTGGAAATTAAAATGACCAGAGAAAAGAATTTATGTGTGTCATCTAGGGTATTTCATTACCGACAGCTAAGGCAAGAAACAGAAAACAAAACAACAGTGGCCAAAGATCGGTTTCCCACCAATACTTTCTAAATAAAAGAAATGAACAAGTTCGCGTATGCAAAACTTTGTTTTGTAACACTTTAAGAGTTTCAGTAAGATCGACATTGATTGAAAGTGATACAAAAAGTCCCAATAAAAGCGATGACAGCTTGACTGCAAATCAAAATATTCCGAGAAAAAAGAACTTGAGATTTGATAAAGAAAAAGAAAACTTAAAAGCATTTTTTAATAAACTAACAAGCTTGAATCTCATTATTGCCGGAAAACGACATCCAGACTCTACTTTGAGCCACATTTTAAGTCAAAAGCTGAACTCCACCAAATTTATAAAAACAACTGGTGTGTTGAAAACGAGGTTGAAAATAAAGTAGATGCCTTAAGTATAAAGACTTTTCATGAAATTTTTGAAGAATTTAACTTGGCACTGTATTCTCCGAAAAAAGATGAATGTGATGTATGCGTAAGATATAAAACTTTACAACATTGTACTTTTAAAGTAATTATTGAAATTAAAGTTATCAACATTCTTTTAAGTTAAAAACTTTACCCAATTAAATAAATTTGTAATTTGTGCCACATTCGACCTTAAATATAGTTTTTTGCCTCTCCTGTAAAATAGCTCATCTTGGACACAAACACACAAACACACCAACACAGACACACACACACACACACACAGACACACAGACACGCAGACACACAAACACGCAAACGCAAACACGCAAACACACAAACACACAAACTCACAAACACACAAACACACAAATACACAAGCACACAAACACACAAAACACAAACACACACACCAGCACCCTCACTCGCACCTGTACCCGCACGCATATTCGTAATCTTCCGACGCATTAGCCACTCGGACGCACGTATGTCCCTGGCGTCTGGTTTGGTATTTACAATGCGGCAATGGTATCGTTTTGAACTTCTAACGGTTGTCATTTTTCATAGTAAGCCAACGATATTAATAATTACCATACTCAATTCTTAAAAAAAGTAGGAACTTTTACTGTGACAGACAAAATGTGTGAAAATTGAAACCCAATAGATATTTATAGAAAATATCGATCTTTGACACCATCAACCACTCCTCATAAACTCCCATTCGTTTTTTACCGTTTAGGAAAATGCACTACTCAACCAATCGGTATTCACACATTTGGTAAGCTCCCAAAACTAATTGCCACTTATTTGGGAATACCAAATGCATATACGTATATGGGTCATGCTTTTCAAAGAGCTTCAGTCTCCCTCTTAGCAGACACAGGTTCGGATATCCTATCTTTGAAACAACACGGCGGATGGAATAGAACTGATGCCAAAGGATATGTAGAGTCGTCTTTAACTAAGAAGCAGGAAATCGTGACGAGGATCCTCGAGGGACAATGCGAGCCTACAGCATCAACTTCGTCATCGATAACTGATTTTGTCATTAGGTCAAACTGATCGCAACTAGACAATATAATGATAAGGTGTACCAGTTTCCGTCACTGTCCCAGTAATCGTCAATTCTCACGTATTTTAAAAAATGTAAAAATATGTGCAAAGGTAGCTATCGAACTTTAAGGTATATCAGTTTAGGGACATTTAGTGAATATAAGTTGGCAACGCGAGCTACCTTAATTGCCGCCAAAACATTGTTATTTTACAAGACAAATGACAGTCGCAGTAGTGTTGCTGTTATAGTGAGTTACGTTAACAATTCAGCGTGATTAGAGATATAATATTACAACGAATGTATCATATTTCATCGATTTGGTTTTTGGAAGGCGTTTCCTAATAAGTTTTAAAGATATTAGACGTGTATTGTCTCATTTAACCTCGCTTTTTAGGTGACGAATACTGGTACAGGTTTCGTTAGCATTAAAATCGCGTTTATCTGTTATTACTCTACTCAGCGCTAAATTCATTTTAACCAATCTATTGTTTAGATACGTAAGTTTGTATGACCCAGTAATCGTCATATTAAATTTCAAAAAGTAAATATCTTGCAATGCATGAAACTTTGGTGACGAATAATGGGTCATAATACTGACGATTACTGGTACTGTCCATAGAAATGGCTCGATTTCCATATATAGAGGAAGATGTGGAAAATGCTCTACGGGCAATTGATACTGGATGTTCAGTTTTAAAAGCCGCTAAAAATTTTAATGTTCCTCGAACCACCCTGTCTGATAAAGTGAAAGGAAATTCACCACTTGCACGAAAAATGGGACTAGAATCAATTCTAAGCAAAGAAGAAGAAGCTTTATTAGTAAAGTGGTTGTTTCACATAGCAGATTATGGATTTCCTATTACAAAAGTACAGCTTCTAGACAGTGTACAAATTTTGGTAAAAAAATCTAAAGAAACCCAACCCCTTTACTGGAGGACAACCGGGGCGGCACTGGTACGAGGCATTCATGAAAAGACATCCTGTAGTCTCTAAAAGGACGGCTCTAAACTTAACTTCAAGTCGTGCATCCGTTACAGAGACTAGCTTAAGAAACTGGTTTAATGAAGTACACGAATATTTTGTAAAAAAAACAACCTTATTCAAGCAACTGAAAATCCAAGTAGGGTTTTCAATTGCAATGAAACTGGTTTTTTTCTTAGTCCAAAAGAAAACCATGTGTTAGTACGCAAAGGCCAAAAAATGTACATACTGTTATAAATTCTGACGACGAGAAAGAGTGTATTACAACACTTTTAATGGGAAAGTCCGCAGGAGAACTTGCTCCACCTATGATAGTTGTTAAATTAAAACGAATTCCCAAAACTTTAACCACTTCCATGCCAGAAGGATGGGCGATAGGACGTTCAGAAAACGGTTGGATGACCGGAGAAACTATCTTCGAATATGTTACTAATATATATTACCCGTGATTAATAGAAAAACAAATTGAATTCCCCGTTGTAGTATTTCTCGGCGGCCATGTGTCGCATTTAACAATGCCATTAAGTGACATGCAAAAGCAAAAATATAGAACTCATTGCATTGTATCCAAACGCAACCCACGTTTTGCAGCCTGGAAAAAAGAGGTATACAACTGGCGAATTCAACACTCAGGGATACGTTTACATCGAGATAACTTCTGTCCTATTTTAAAAACAGCATTAGTCATCTGTTAAGGCAGACACACTAAAAAGCGGCTTTCGGTCTTGTGGACTTTTTTAGTTTGGCACAAACGGCGTTGATTATTCGAAGCTGATCGGCAATTCTGAAAACAAAACGGATACCATATCTTTACCACTGAATATGAAAAACTGTAATATCGTAGAACATCTACAATTTATTGAAAATGGAATCGGAATAAAAAAATTAATGCAGTTCAAAAATTCCAACTCAGAATGGACGGGCTCTATAGACGATCGTGAATTATTTTATTTTTGGCAAAACGTGAGGATAAAAATTTCAAATTCACTAACGGAATCAGAAAGTAAAGACAAAAATTGTGACTAAGGACAATAAAACTGGATAACTGGTCTAACTTATTAGGAAATGATTATATCTTAACTTTCGAAGTTGGTGTAGATGGATTTATGTCAGAGATCCCAAACAATGTTGAAAAAAAAACGCTATTGCAGAAATACCTAAGCATCTCGAAGGTACGCCAACAAAGTCTTTGGAGGAAGTTCTGTTTGATGCATTTCATAACAACAGTTCAGTGAACCAGGATGTAGAGACAACAATTCAAATAAACACAAATGAAGTGTGCAAAGAGATAATTCCACTAAATGTAGTAAACACACGATGCTTGGGACTCAAATTATAATGAAAATGTGGCAAAAGAAATGGAAAACAACATTGAAAAAGTACAGAAGCAGCTTGAGAGCACCCCAAAAAAACATGTGCGTGAAATTTCAGTTAGTAAATTTTATCAAAACAATCGAGTCCTAGTTGCAGATCAAACAGTGAGTAAAGAGATCATCAATCAGCCAAATATGAACGATTCTTCAGACTTACACAATGAAAGTCATAATACTGCAGAAGAAATGAAAAGCAATACTAAATCTATACCGAAACAATCAAATAACACGTTAACAAGCAGTTCAAGGCAAATTCCCAACGGTATTCCATCGCCATTTAATTCTTCTTTATTTTGGCCTAAAACTCCTACAGTGAAAAAGAAAATTAGGAAAGAGAAAGTACCCTCTGTTGCTACATCAAAGCAGTGGCAGGATTACATGATAAAGAAGAAACCATAAAAGCTAAGAAACAGGAACAAACGGAAGCAAGACAATGAAAGAAAATGGGAGGCGGCAGTAGAACATAAACGAAAGCGTGAAAACATGGACGAAAGAAAACGCAAGAGAATGGCAACGGCAGCAGAAAAAAAAAGCGTGAAAACATGCTAGAAGCAAGAGAAGATAGAGAAAACTGAAGGTAACAAAAGTGAAATAAGCGAGTTAGAGAGTTGTGAAGAAACTGTCGAAGATAATATGATACAATGTATGAAATGTAAACGCTGGCTACACGAAAAGTGTGCTAATGTATCTAGAAGTGCGAAAAGGTGTTTCTGTACTTCCTGCGAATTAATTTTTACACCTCAATATAACTTATTATTTAATTATTTTCAGTATGACACTTACTAGGACAAGTGACTGTCGAACATTGCAGCACCACCAGTTTCTAGGTGATGAACACTGGGTCAAAACCATTGCTTTCAATTTATCTTAAATATTAAATTTTTGCTAGAATTTTTTCATATCTCGGGTAAGGCCCCTTAATAATTAACAAACCGATAACCATTATGTAGTAACATTATTTGCATAGTGTTTTATTAACATTTTATAGATCTACAGACTTCAAAATGTCCTTAAGGTGACGAATACTGGTACATTTACCTTAATCAAAATTGTACTATTACTATTAATATTGCTAAATAAATATGTAATTGTTTAAACATATTGATTCACTTTTTTTAATTTTGCGATTTTCCGATTTCAAAAAAAAAAATTAAAACCAGTAATTGTATGTATGTACAGTCATAATCTGATCTATGCTAAATAAATATATTTGTTAATTATCACTGTCAATTCAATTCGTTTAACTAAATTAAAAACAATCAATAATTATAATTATTAGTGTTAATAAATACGATTTCGGATAAAATTTAATATGCACCTCAGCATTAAATTCATTTTGTATCACTCACATGGTTACCTGCCTCAACAAACAATTTCCACAGTCGTGATAAAAATATTACTTTAATGCCTTAATTACATAACTAACTATTATACACCGTGCCCAAGATAAGGATGCCCACTATGGGGATCTCGGAAACGGTAAGAGATGGAAGGTCGGTCAAATGGAACAAAAGTTAAGCATTTGAGAGGATGTATTTATGGTCTTTCTTGAACTCGAATATCTCTTTTAGTTTTGAGATATTTGAAAAAAATTGAATTTTCTGATTTTCGTTTTTATTTTTTTCTGACCTTATTTGAAGAGCTATCAAGAAAAGAAGAGCACATTTTCATTGCCACTTTTCTAGCTCTACTTAATGCTGTTATTCAATTTTTGATACAACGTTTCGTTTGTTAGCAACCATCATCAACTTTATTTTTTTAAATACACGGAAAAATTATTTTTGCCATATTTAAATTCTCTCCTTGATTCTGAATTCAACGATATATCATACTTTATATTTTTGATACGTTTCGGACGAGAAAATTCATATTCAATGTAAAACATCGAAAACGTACAGTTAAAGCCGAGGGGTGAACCACTATGCCAAAAATGTGACAGTATTTCGCAAATAGTGTAATTTCGCACGATTTCGCAAGATTTCGCATGATTTCGCAATATTTCGCATTATTGCGCAATATTTCGCATGATTTCGCAAGATTTCGCAGGATTTCGCAAGATTTCGCGTGATTTCGCGTTATAGTGCATGATTGCAGAATAAAAACTACATATTTTTGCATGAAAACTAAGCTTTTAATTTATACAACATACAAGTACTAAAATATATAAAAGCTTGATAACATTACCTCAAACACTGACCGTAATTTTAGAGAAAGTCTTTTAAATTCTTCTTGAAATTTTTGAAGGCTTTTTCTATATTTACTTTATCAGCTCTTCTTACCTGAAAAGGTCCATTGCCTAATTTTTGTTAATTAACAATGATAAAAATATTTTCGTCGATACTGGACAGGAACTATTTTAATTAAAACATTATCCCTTATTTCGGAGATGTAAAACGTAGGTAGATTTAAAACGTAGCTCTAAAAGTTTAAGGGTTATAGAGACAGTAGAATTCGAAACTTTTGTGGTTTAAGAACTAATTCTCTGTTGGCATCGTTAAACCAAAAAAGTGCAGCATATAATTACCTCTATCCTTAAACTTTTAGAGGATCTAAATTTTAAACCGGTTTAAATCTTTATGAATCAGGAGTATTTGTTATCATAAAACATATACAAAGAAACAAGTGTGTGATTTTAGTTAGGTTTAACTAAATATTAAGTGAAAATAAAACAAATAACTTATTACCATTTTAAAAACAATGAGTTTCGTTTTCATTTCGTTTTAAATATTTGTAATTTTAACATTAACTTTATCCCTAGTTTTATATAAAAACATAAACATAGACAACAGATTAACACACCGATTGTTGATAAACGAAATAACTTGAATAAATGAATGTTAAGTCAGTAGCGGTTAGCACCAATCGTGTGCGTAGGGCCCTTCCGAACTTAGAACTACTTAAAACAATTTTATACTGATTAAAAATTATAATTTTTTTTGTTATCAGATATTATGGATAAGTCAAAGAGACTATAAACTAGTACAGTTAACTAAGTCTGTTGTACTCAGGACATTACAAGCGCAGTTGATATTATTAATCAGCATCAAGAACTTGGTAATTTTAAGGATCAGCAGAGTCTGAAAACTACGATGATGTTGAAAAAGCAGAAATTTTGAATTGTTAGAGGAATGTCGGCTGACAGAGGAACTTTTCAATAATGACAATTATAATATATTGTTTGATAGTTCTATTGAGATTTCAACCAACTTCGTCAATAATATTATTCAGATAATCGATGGAAAACAGATCAGGATAAAACTTATGCTAACCTTAATACCAATAATACTGACAGCAATGAAAATTTGGAAGATAGAGAGGCGTTAGTAGAATAAACAGTAAATATATGAAAGTAAAAACTTGTTGGAATTGGAACAATCAGAGAGAGGAACAGAAAATAACGGAAATGTAAGGAAAATGGAGGTCTTGAAAGAACTGAAGATAGTAATCCAAGTTTTGAAATAGAACAAGAAGGAGAATATGATCCACTGATGATGAACTGTAATCAAAGTTTTCAAATGGAAAAAGAAAACAAAATATCTCCACGGATGATGATTTAGGTAACGTAAGTAGAATACGAAAAAAATTTAGCAATCCTCAAGAGTGGACGTACAACGCTACTATAAAAAGAAAACGAGAATACGGTTTGGACTATACAGGCAGAAAAAGTAGAGTTTATAATAAAAAACCAAATAAAACTTTAAGGATAGGTGTAAATGTACCAAAACAAATACAAAAATCCAGTGCTTTAAAATAAGTGATGAGGACCGAGAACAAATATTTAAAAACTTGTGGAATTAAAATGACCAGAGAAAAGAATTTATGTGTGTCATCTAGGGTATTTCATTACCGACAGCTAAGGCAAGAAACAGAAAACAAAACAACAGTGGCCAAAGATCGGTTTCCACCAATACTTTCTAAATAAAAGAAATGAACAAGTTCGCGTATGCAAAACTTTGTTTTGTAACACTTTAAGAGTTTCAGTAAGATCGACATTGATTGAAAGTGATACAAAAGTCCCAATAAAAGCGATGACAGCTTGACTGCAAATCAAAATATTCCGAGAAAAAGAACTTGAGATTTGATAAAGAAAAAGAAAACTTAAAAGCATTTTTAATAAACTAACAAGCTTGAATCTCATTATTACCGGAAAACGACATCCAGACTCTACTTTGAGCCACATTTTAAGTCAAAAGCTGAACTCCACCAAATTTATAAAAACAACTGGTGTGTTGAAAATAAAGTAGATGCCTTAAGTATAAAGACTTCTCATGAAATTTTGAAGAATTTAACTTGGGACTGTATTCTCCGAAAAAGATGAATGTGATGTATGGTATAAAAACTTTACAACATTGTACTTTTAAAGTAATTATTGAAATTAAAGTTATCAACATTCTTTTAAGTTAAAACTTTACCCAATTAAATAAATTTGTAATTTGTGCCACATTCGACCTTAAATATAGTTTTTGCCTCTCCTGTAAAATAGCTCATCTTGGACACAAACACACCAACACAGACACACACACACAACACAGACACGCAGACACACAAACACGCAAACACGCAAACACACAAACTCACAAACACACAAACACACAAATACACAAGCACACAAAACACACAAACACAAACACACAGCACCCTCACTCACCCTGTACCCGCACGCATATTCGCAATCTTCCGACGCATTAGCCACTCGGACGCACGTATGTCCCTGGCGTCTGGTTTGGTATTTACAATGCGGCAATGGTATCGTTTTGAACTTCTAACGGTTGTCATTTTTCATAGTAAGCAGGAAAATGCACTACTCAACCAATCGGTATTCACATTTGGTAAGCTCCCAAAACTAATTGCCACTTATTTGGGAATACCAAATGCATATACGTATATGGGTCATGCTTTTCAAAAGCTTCAGCCTCCTCTTAGCAGACACAGGTTCGGATATCCTATCTTTGAAACAACACGGCGGATGGAATAGAACTGATGCCAAAGGATATGTAGAGTCGTCTTTAACTAAGAAGCAGGAAATCGTGACGAGGATCCTCGAGGGACAATGCGAGCCTACAGCATCTACTTCGTCATCGATAACTGATTTTGTCATTAGGATCGCAACTAGACAATATAATGAAAGGTGTACCAGTTTCCGTCACTGTCCCAGTAATCGTCAATTCTCACGTATTTTAAAAAATGTAAGAATATGTGCAAAGGTAGCTATCGAACTTTAAGGTATATCAGTTTAGGGACATTTAGTGAATATAAGTTGGCAACGCGAGCTACCTTAATTGCCGCCAAAACATTGTTATTTTACAAGACAAATGTCAGTCGCAGTAGTGTTGCTGTTATAGTGAGTTACGTTAACAATTCAGCGTGATTAGAGATACAATATTACAACGAATGTATCACATTTCATCGATTTGGTTTTTGGAAGGAGTTTCCTAATAAGTTTTAAAGATATTAGACGTGTCTCATTTAACCTCGCTTTTTAGGTGACGAATACTGGTACAGGTTTCGTTAGCGTTTATCTGTTATTACTCTACTCAGCGCTAAATTCATTGTAGCCAATCTATTGTTTAGATACGTAACTTTGTATGACCCAGTAATCGTCATATTAAATTTCAAAAAGTAAATATCTTGCAATGCATGAAACTTTGGTGACGAATAATGGGTCATAATACTGACGATTACTGGTTCTGTCCATAGAAATGGCTTGATTTCCATATATAGAGGAAGATGTGGAAAATGCTCTACGGGCAATTGATACTGGATGTTCAGTTTTAAAAGCCGCTAAAAATTTTAATGTTCCTCGAACCACCCTGTCTGATAAAGTGAAAGGAAATTCACCACTTGCACGAAAAATGGGACTAGAATCAATTCTAAGCAAAGAAGAAGAAGCTTTATTAGTAAAGGGGTTGTTTCATATAGCAGATTATGGATTTCCTATTACAAAAGTACAGCTTTCTAGACAGTGTACAAATTTTGGTAACAAAAAATTTAAAGAAACCCAACCCCTCTACTGGAGGACAACCGGGGCGGCACTGGTACGAGGCATTCATGAAAAGACATCCTGTAGTCTCTAAAAGGGCGGCTCTAAACTTAACTTCAAGTCGTGCATCCGTTACAGAGACTAGCTTAAGAAACTGGTTTAATGAAGTACACGAATATTTTGTAAAAAAATAACCTTATTCAAGCAATTGAAAATCCAAGTAGGGTTTTCAATTGCGATGAAACCGCTTTTTTTCTTAGTCCAAAAGAAAACCATGCGTTAGTACGCAAAGGCCAAAAACTGTACATACCGTTATAAATTCAGACGAGAAAGAGTGTATTACAACACTTTTAATGCGAAATTCCGCAGGAGAACTTGCTCCACCTATGATAGTTGTTAAATTAAAACAAATTCCCAAAACTTTAACCGCTTCCATGCCAGAAGGATGGGCGATAGGACGTTCAGAAAACGGTTGGGTGACCAGAGAAACTATCTTCGAATATGTCGCTAATATATATTACCCGTGATTAATAGAAAAACAAATTGAATTCCCCGTTGTAGTATTTCTCGACAGCCATGTGTCGCATTTAACAATGGCATTAAGTCACTTCTGCAAAAACAAAAATATAGAGCTCATTGCATTGTATCCAAACGAAACCCACGTTTTGCAGCCAATGAATTCCATCCTCTCAAAAAAGCCTGGAAAAAAGAGGTATAAAACTGTCGAATTCAACACTCAGGAATACGTTTACATCGAGATAACTTCTGTCCTATTTTAAAAACAGTATTAGAGTCATCTGTTAAGGCAGACACACTAAAAAGCGGCTTTCGGTCTTGTAGACTTTTTTCGTTCCACACGAACGGCGTTGATTATTCGAAGCTAATCGGCAATTCTGAACACAAAACGGATACCATATCTTTACCACTGAATATGAAAAACTGTAATATCGTAGAGCATCTACAATTTATTGAAAATGAAATCGGAATAAAAAAACTAATGCAGTTCAAAAATTCCAACTCAGAATGGACGGGCTCTATAGAAGATCGTGAATTATTTTATTTTTGGCAAAACGTGAGGATAAAAATTTCAAATTCACTAACGGAATCAGAAAGTAAAGACAAAAGTTGTGACACAGGTAATGAATCGGTAATAACAGAAGACTATCCCAGTCAATCAATAGAACTGGATAACTGGTCTAACTTATTAGGAAATGATTATATCTTAATTTTCGAAGTTGGTGTAGACGGATTTTTGTCAGAGATCCCAAACAATGTTAAAAAAAACGCTATTGCAGAAATACCTAAGCATCTCGAAGGTACGCCAACAAAGTCTTTGGAGGAAGTTCCGTTTGATGCATTTCATAAAAACAGTTCAATGAACCAGGATGTAGAGATAACAATTCAAATAAACACAAATGAGGTGTGTAAAGAGATAATTCCACTAAATGTAGTAAACACACGATGCTTTGGACTCAAATTATAATGAAAATGTGGCAAAAGAAATGGAAAACAACATTGAAAAAGTACAGAAGCAGCTCGAGAGCACCCCAAAAAATGTGCGTGAAATTTCAGTTAGTAAATTTTATCAAAACAATCGAGTCCTAGTTGCAGATCAAACAGTGAGTAAAGAGATCATCAATCAGCCAAATATGAACGATTCTTCAGACTTACACAATGAAAGTCATAATACTGCAGAAGAAATGAAAACAATAAAATCTATACCGAAACAACCAAATAACAGGTTAACAAACAGTTCAAGGCAAATTCCCAACGGTATTCCATTGCCATTTAATACTTCTTTATTTTGGCCTAAAACTCCTACAGTGAAAAGAAAATTAGGAAGAGAAAGTACCGTCTGTTTGCATCAAAGCAGTGGCAGGATTACATGATAAAAAAGAAACCATAAAAGCTAGAAACAGGAACAAACGGAAGCAAGACAACGAAAGAAAATGGGGGCAGTAGAAAATAAACGAAAGCGTGAAAACATGGACGAAAGAAAACGCAAGAGAATGGCAACGGCAGCAGAAAAAAAAGGGCGTGAAAACATGCTAGAAGAAATGAGAAGATAGAAAACTGAAGGTAACAAAAGTGAAATAAGCGAGTTAGAGAGTTCTGAAGAAACTGTCGAAGATAATATGATACAATGTATGAAATGTAAACGCTGGGTACACGAAAAGTGTGCTAATGTATCTAGAAGTGCGAAAAGGTGTTTCTGTACTTTCCGAATTAATTTTACACCTGAATATAACTTATTATCTAATTATTTTCAGTATGACACTTACTAGGACAAGTGACTGTCGAACATTGCAGCACCACCAGTTTCTAGGTGATGAACACTGGGTCAAAACCATTGCTTTCAATTTATCTTAAATATTAAATTTTTGCTAGAATTTTTTCATATCTCGGGTAAGGCCCCTTAATAATTAACAAACCGATAACCATTATGTAGTAACATTATTTGCATACAGTGTTTTATTAACATTTTATAGATCTACAGACTTCAAAATGTCCTTAAGGTGACGAATACTGGTACATTTACCTTAATCAAAATTGTACTATTACTATTAATATTGCTAAATAAATATGTAACTGTTTAAACATACAGATTCACTTTTTTTAATGTTGCGATTTTTCGATTTCACAAAAAAATTTAAACCCGTATCTGTATGTATAATCATAATCTGATCTATGCTAAATAAATATATTTGTTGTCACTGTCAATTCAATACGTTTAACTAAATTAAAAACAATCAATAATTATAATTATTAGTGTTAATAAATATGATTTCGGTAAAATTTAATATCACCTCGGCATTAAATTCATTTTGTATCACTCACATGGTTACCTGCCTCAGCAAACAATTTCCACATTCGTGATAAAAAATTACTTTAATGCCTTTACATAATAACTATTATACACCGTGTCCAAGATAAGGATGCCCACTATGGGGATCTCGGAAACAGTAAGAGATGGAAGGTCGGTCAAATGGAACAAAAGTTAAGCATTTGAGAGGATGTATTTATGGTTTTTTGTTGAACTCGAATATCTCTTTTAGTTTTGAGATATTTGAAAAAATTGAATTTTCTGATTTTTGTTTTATTTTTTCTGACCTTATTTGAAGAGCTATCAAGAAAAGAAGAGCACATTTTCATTGCCACTTTTCTAGCTCTACTTAATGCTGTTATTCAATTTTTGATACAACGTTTCGTTTGTTAGCAACCATCATCAACTTTATTTTTTAAATACACGGAAAAATTATTTTGCCATATTTAAATTCTCTCCTTGATTCTGAATTCAACGATATATCATACTTTATATTTTTGATACGTTTCGGAGAGAAAATTCATATTCAATGTAAAAAATGAAAACGTACAGTTAAAACTAATACTAGAAACATTGAAAACCGTAAAATTATTATAAAATTATGTTTTGTAATTTTAAATGATATACAAATAAAGACAAATTTATTTTAAAGGTTAATAAACCCACAAAAGATGTTCAAAAGATTCCGTTATTCTCTAAACATAAATAGCATCTTCTAACTGTAGCATCTAAAACATTTTTCAGCATTTGAGGAGTAATACTAGCAAACGCTTCGAGAACTAATCTTTGTAAAATTTCTTCGTTTTCAATATCGTTTCCATAAATGTAATTTTTAATGTATCCCCAAAGAAAAAATCCAAAGGTGTTATATCTGTAGAACGGGCTGACCACAGTACATTTGTATGAGTGCCAATACATCTTTCTGGAAATCTAACTGACAGGTACTCTCTGAAAACTCTGGAATTATGTGCTGGTGCACCGTCCTGCATAAACCAACAACCTTCAACTTCTTGGAAAGGCAAATCATTCAAAGCTATCTCTAATTCATTTTGGAGTAAAATTTGGAAACGTTCAGAATTTAAGGACTCGTGGTAAATGAAAGGACCTATAATTCGAGTACCGAATATACCAGCCCACATAGTAAATCCGAAACGGTGTTGGTGTTTGGCCGTTTTGTACAGACGTGGATTTACTCTTGCCCAATAATGAGCATTTCTACAATTAAAAATTCCATTATTATTAACCATACTTTCATCGGACCATACTATTTTATTCGGAAAATATTCATTGTCTTGAGATTGACGTGTATACCATTCGCAAAATATTCTACGTCTTTCTGGGTCACCTGGTCGAAGTCCTTGGCAAATTTCAAAACCATATTCTTTTAGATTAACTGCTAATGTGCGAAAAGTTCTTTTGTAAGGTTGGCGCCTTTCTGGATATTTGTTTTAAATACATTATTTCGGCTTCAGAACAATTACGTTGACACAAAATGTATCACGTCAGTATATCGAATTTTTCATTATTTAAAAAATGTACTCCTACCATATTGTTTTTAGGTAAACACCAACAAATGTAATTAACTCAAAGACCACCAAACAAACGTAATACGGACAACAATCAATTATGACAGGTAGGTAAAAAAAATGCAAAAAAACTTATTTTTATCAAATGCATCAGTACGACGGAAGATGTATTTTAACTGTTTAATTAATAGTATTTTCACTAAATACTTGTGAATTATTTTATTCGCAACAGGCATTAGAAAATGAGAAAACATTTTATAATAATTTTACAGTTTTCTAATATTTCTAGTATTAGTTTTAACTGTAAGTTTTCGATGTTTTACATTGAATATGAATGTTCTCATCCGAAACGTATCAAAAATATAAAGTTTGATATAGCGTTGAATTCAGAATCAAGGAGAGAATTTAAATATGGCAAAAATAGTTTTTTCGTATATTTAAAAAAATAAAGTTGATGATGGTTGCTAACAAACGAAACGTTGTATCAAAAATTGAATAACAGCATTAAGTAGAGCTAGAGAAGTAGCAATGAAAATATGCCCTTTTTTTCTTTATAGCTCTACAAATAAGGTCAGAAAAAAATTAAAACGAAAATTAGAAAATTCAATTTTTTCTACAAAGACCATAAATACACCCTCTCAAATGCGTAACTTTTGTTCTATTTAATCGACCTTCCATCTCTTACCGTTTCCGAGATCCCCATAGTGGGCATCCTTATCTTGGACACGGTGTATATCATGTTGCAAAAGAAACGGTTTTTTTTTGCACTAGATATAATGATTTAACCACAAGCGTAGCAAGTGGCAAAGCTGAAAACAAACAATTTTGCTCCACGTTTTATATAAGATTAAAATAAAATGTAGAAATTTTATTTTTAGCTACAGAGATGATAGTATAAGGAAACAATCACTTTGTACCTTTAATTTTCTAATCATTAATTTGTAATTTCTGAATTCACTCATTAACATTTATTCAGAATGTGTTCCTTAAAAGATGTCAACATTTATTTACAAAATTGAAATTTTAATACTTGTATTAAAAGGAACCACTTTTGATAATTAAAATGCGTCAAAAAGTTGACGTTTTGTAACTAAATTACAAAACTTGAATTCGTGTTTCAAGACTGGTTTTATGAAACTTGTTTTTTAATATACTATTTGCTAATCACAAAATTTTTTTAAATTGGTGAAACTTGGGAAGCATTATTGAAAAGATGACAAAAAATTACATTATTTTACTACACCTACATAATTCATGAGTACTAGGTATACAATCCTTTGTATTCACATTTTATCTACTTAAAATATTTATACCATTTGAATACCTGAAAAATGGAACCATGGACTAGATCTGGAATTAAAATGTTTATAAAATACACCAAATATGTTATATTTGGTGTTTTGTGGTAATTAACGATTCCATTGTTCGTTACAAATCTTTTAAATAAATTTGGATGAATTATTTGCCATCAGGATTAGTTTTTTCAGAAATTTTGATAAAAATGGGAAAGTACTATTCAAATTTATGCATTACACATTTGTCGAGGTTAAGCAGCTCGAGTAAAATACTAATAGCTTATACCGCCCCACAGTACTTTGGTAATTTTCACTGCAATAATAATATGATCTTAACCTCAACCGATAATGACTGTCACATTGATTTAAGTTATAATTGATTAGAATACTTATGTAGAACATACACATTTTTAGGGGTGCCAACAATTTTTTTTTTAATCTGTTTCACTTCTAAACAATTTTACTTGATATGAAATAATTTCAAGCAACTTACTGAAACTATTACTTTACCTTTTAAAAATAAAATTTTCCAAACACGAGAACTAATTACGTAATTTTAAGTAGTTTCGGTTTACTTACGTATTAAAATTTTTTAAATTCGCTATAAAATATGACCATCAGTGCGCTTTATTAGCATCGCAATACCAATGCAATACTTATATTATTCCATAATTTCTTCACTTTGGGTGCGTATAAATACTATAAATCAATTATGACAAATTTAATTATGCTGTCTAGGGGTTGTCAACTATTTTCTGGTTTTTCTATTCAACATAACCTAAAAAATTAAAGTATTGCTGTTAGTGCAAAGGTATAATCATAGATAATCTATGAATAAAATTCAAAACTTATAAGTAGAATAAATTAATGTTCTGATACTGTTTAATTTTAATAGTATTTAATTTTTAATTTTAGTAATATTGTTTACCATTTATTCAACACGCATGCGCAATTCAAGTCAATTTTACAAAAGTGCGGTAAATATAAAAGTAAGGAAATGGATTTTGTAATAGGAGGATTGGCAGCTTCTGCTGCAGGATGTTTAACAAACCCTTTAGATGTTTTAAAAACTCGCATGCAGCTACAGGGAGAATTACGTGCACGTGGACAACACTCTGTGCATTATAAAAATGTATTTCAAGCTGCTGCTGTGGTAGTAAAGAATGATGGGATTTTCGGTCTTCAGAAAGGACTACTGCCAGCAATTTCAATGCATGGCATTAGAAATTGCGTAAGATTGGGGTTTTACCAATGGGCTAATAATAAGGGATATTTAACTGATCAAAATGGAAAAACAATATTGTATAGAAGTTTGTGTGTTGGTGCATTTTCAGGTGCTGCTGGTGCATTTTTAGGAAGTCCTTTATTTCTTATTAAAACACAATTACAATCTCAAGCTGAAAAATCAATAGCAGTTGGTTATCAGCATGGACGTACCGGAACTCTTGCTGCTATTCAACAAATATATGGGGAACATGGGGTAAGTTTATGCAGACAGTAGTGCCAAGTAACTATAATTTTCAAAGCCGAATGGGCGTTAGCAAAAAAAAAGGTGTGTGTATTTATTTTAACCTTGAAGGTTGTAGTGCAGCACGTACATATAGTGCACATATAATTTTTTTAATTAATAATACCACAGGTGTAAATATACTATACATCTGTGATAATACTGTTTTACATATCGCAGGTTCGTGGTTTATGGAGAGGAGTAAATGCAACTATGTTGAGAGCATTAGTAGGTTCATCAGCACAATTAACATCATTTGCTATGACTAAAGATTATTTAAATAATTACGAGTGGTTTAGTGATTCTCCTATTTGGAAAACATTTTTTGCTAGTTTTGTAGGTGGAATTTTTCAAGTAATTATTATGACACCGTTTGATTTGGTTTCTACACGTTTGTATAATCAACGTAGGTGCTTTGTAGTTCTATTTTTCTTTCAAATGTACCTATAACGACAAATTTTAGCTGTTAATGCAAGTGGTGAAGGTGTATTATATAAAAGTATTCCTGATTGTTTTAAGAAAATATGGAAAACAGAAGGAATACTTGGATTGTATAAAGGAGTAACTGCAAATTATATGAGGTTAGCACCACATGGTGCATTAACACTAATGTTTTGGGATTATCTTAAGTATCTCAAAATAAGAGCTGCATCATCAGAACATAAACTTATTTAATTTTGTTTGTTATTTATTATGTATTTCTTTATCAGTATTCTATAATGTATACATATATTTATTAATATTTATATTTATTTAAATAAATTGCTATATTGTATGAATGATCTTATTTGTGTAAGTAGGTACCTACTCTTTCAATAATACTCACTCCCAGATTTAAAATTATGTATGAACAAAACCATGAAATAATGGCATCAAAATTGTTTATTGGCTTTTCGAGTTTATGTTCAAAGGTTTCCCGAAAGAAATCATCCTAAGCAGGCCATTTTTGAGAGATTATCAAACCAGTTTAAGGAAAGTGGGAGTGTCAGTTATAAAAACCTATTGCAAGAAAATCTGTAACTGAAGATGAAGAAAATCTTTTTATGGTAGCTGGTTTAGTTATCGAAAATCCCAATATTAGTGAAAATCAGATAGATTTTGACAACCGAACTGAATTTTTCGTGTGGGTGTTTGATAAAGTGGCAGAAAATGAAAACTTTTTTGATAATGTGTTATTTAGTAATGAGAATACTTTTCACAAAAATGGTCTCGTGAATAGATACAACTTCTATTATTACTCTGATTGGAATCCACATCAATATCGAGTCATGCGAAATCAGAACAGGTGGTCCGTTAACGTGTTTTGGTGGAACACGGCCCATATTTTTTTGGACTCTATTTTTTGATGACCTTTAAATGGTATGTTTCTCGATTTTTTTACACCAACTTCCAGTATTATTAAAAGAAGTCCCTTTAAACATCAAAACAACCATGTGGCTAACGTTTTTCGAATTTGAGCTTCGTGTATGCGCGGAGTGGTATATTTAAGTTTTTTGGGCAAATTAGAGTAGAGGTAGTTGAAAAAACAATGTGGCCGAAAGTAAAGTTTTATGTTAGCAGCAGTAGTAGTACAGGCGTCGAGATGTACAGTTTTTTTTTTGCTACGGTGACGTAGATGGTACCGTGAAACAACGTTGACTAGGCTCTTGTAGTTCCAAAATTCCATTAAGGGATCATATAATTGTTCAACCTTCATGACGCCAATCTATTGTGACCATCAGTTAGTCCTTAGGGTTATATGTGCTCACGCTTTCCTCTGGAGAAGACTTTGCTTTTCTTTGCGGAAAAATACAGCGCTCGTTTGAAGGTTACAGTTCATAGTGCGCTTGTAAACAAATAACCTGCTGCTAAATAGATACATTTTTTGTAATTTAAAATTATAAGAATTAACCCGAGCTTGTATAGTAGTGATGTAAAGCGAATAAGTAACATACCGTAAATAGTTTCGCTTGAGCAGTATAGTTAAAGCAAATGAATTTAAGTGAACGAATTGCGTGTCAATGTAGAGATTAACGTACATGATCAATTGAAAATCGAATCAACTAACACCAGGAGCAAAAGGCAGCCGTCAGCTGCTGCGTAATATCGCAAACATCCCCAGCAGCAACCGTATCGTCGAGGTTATAGTCGGTCCCAGATTCTGTGTAACTAAGGGCTTCTGCAATTAAGGTAACTGTTGTGTTTTTCTTGGATGTAGTGATTGACGAACTCTAAATAGAATTTTGGGTGTTTTTCTTTAAGATTACGATGTTGTTCAGGTATAAAGTAAATGCATGTACTCACGGCTTTTGTTTTAGTGGGTCACTCTTGATGATTTTGATGGTTAAATTTATAAGGCCAGTGCTTTCATGCAGAGAATTAGCCAAATTTATGTGAAGTATATATTTTTTAATGTTATACAAAATTGACAAACGTTTATATTGAAATTAGAATAGGTCTATTAGAAGACGATTTGTTGCATACTCTAGCTAGAGGACCAGCCAAATTTAAGTAAGTTGTTTGATGTCGTTTTTTTTACCTTTACAAAGTCTACGAATTTCTTATGTTCTTGTATTATTATTTATTTTATGTACATGATACTTATTTAGGTTATTGGACTTGTGTCATTTTTGTTTTGTGAACCTATGATCGAAGGCACAGCATCGAAAGACAAGCAATTTACGTATTTATTGTTTAATTTCCTCATTAAATTAACGTAATTATATCGAGTTTAGTTTGAAATATACAAGGCCGAAAGTTTTCAAAGGTTGATTTAATTTTAATGTACATTTAGAGGCCCATGAATTTTGCATTTTTTCTTTCTTGTTTTGCTTATGAATTGAGCCTAATCAAACGAATTCGATTTTAAACGATTGTGTATACAGTTAAAGCGTTTATTATTATTATTATTATTATATTACTATATTTTTGTGGACGTGAAATTATTTTACACATTGAAAATTTGGATTAACTTAACGTGAGATTAGCGTTTGTTTATCACAGAAGCGATTGATTTTTTTTTGCGGCACACTACTATTTTATTTAAGTGTGCAAATATTGGTTTTGAAGGCTTTCAGGTTGGCGAAAGATCTGCTGTCCTGGAGCCGCCTGTGGAGAATACGTATAGGTAAGCAAGTTATTTGGTTATTTTGAGCGAGTTGTGAACTACCGTAATTAGGATTTTTATACCCTATTATGACATTTCAAATATCCTGGCGCCCATTTCCGGGTCTGGTATACTATCCTTCCGTGTACAAATTGATTAACATCTGACTCACACCCGACCGCTGGCTAGTCGTGCAAAGCCAAGTTTATCTGTTACCTCGTCGTACTGCCAGTTTATACAGTAACATTTGCTCCAGGAAGGTTTTACCTTGATTCCGTACAACTTCGTATAACCTTCCAGCTCAGAGTCCTTAAATCTTCCGTCTGCAAATCTTACCACTGAAGGCGGGTATGTCCATTCTCAACCTTTTGGTGGGCACCGTACATCTCTACTGCACTGACTTCCGATTTGATCATAATTATTCTCATAAACAAACAAAAGTTAGTATTAGCTTTACTTAAGTATACGCAACTGTTAACTGTTCCACAAAAATAATATTTAGATGAAAGCGATGGTTTGCTTGAAAAATATTAATCTCGTATTAACAAGGAAAATCTGACACTTAATGTAATTTAACATTAAAAGGAACAAAAAGAAAATAGATAAAATAAAAAGTAAATTGATGGCCAGAAATTTTTAGACTTCTATTAAAATCCCCATTACTAAAATTTATTGCAAAGCGATAATATTAAACATTCCTTAAATCAGAAATGTCGGTTCTGTGTTTAACACTTCACTATTTTCATTCAGAAAACTCACTTCAAAATGATTAAAAAAATATTAAAAATTAAAAAAATAAATCAACCCCTGGAGTATCAAAATAGAAAAACTTTTAAAACATAAATATCCGTAATTAAAGATAATAGGTATAACACCACAGGTTAAATATCGGCCTGCTGGAAGGCAATACATTTCAAGCCTTACATACACATGGTATTTATATTTATATATCATCAATAAACATACATCGGAATATTTCGAATCGTGGAACATACTAATTCCTATTAGATAATATAACCATCCTTAATTGTGTATTTTAATTTCATAAATAAATACAAGGCGTTTTAGTTTATTTGCAATTGGCAATTAAGGAAATTTCTCGCCCAAAGAAAAGATTTGTGCGCAAAATTGCATCAGTCTTTCTTTAAATGTTTTAGTAAGGAAATTGTTCCCTCGTTCCCTTTGTAACCGTTTATCATAACCTTTCACTCTCATAATGACTGTTTAAAAAAAAATGACTCAGAAGCTTGCATAAAAACTCATAAAGATTCCTTTGTTCAAATTTGAAAAATTCAACCTCTCATTTTTTTAATTGAAAATGGGGAAACTACTGTAATTAAAATGAAAAAGAAATAAAAACGCCTCTAATGCAACACGACCTCATCCTGGTTAGCGGCAACACTGTAGTGACTCAAGGTCCTTAAAAGCGTAATGCAAAGTTAATATTGATAATTAAAATACTATAAAATCTTTAAGAGCATAAAATTGAACTTATTTCCAATGATGCAAATTCTTAGAAATATTAGCTAATAGACTTATCTTGACTTTACTGGTTATAATGCTAATCTTTCTCAAATTATTTGCTTGCATTGAATTTCCCTCTCAAAACTAAAATCTGATAAAAAAGGATTGGCCGTCTAAAGTCAAACTGTGGTATGTTAATTGAAGGAGATAGGAATGGTGAGGTTAAGTGTTGCATCGTAGTGGGTCAGGCAAATAATAAAATTACTCAAATTAGACTTAACGAATTTTGCGCAATGATCATTTAACCCGTTAACTAAAAACTGGGAAAGAATCATCAAGAAAACCTAGTCTTTTAATCAATAAACAATTTGTAAATTAAACTAAAGAGAACTAAGAAAATGTACCATATGCAAATACAACACAATGTTATTAAATCAGGTTCAAGTGCGTACAAAATTATAAAATCGAGTAATGGCAAAATGAAAAGCAATTTAACTACACATAAACAATAAAAACAAACAGTGAAATCAAACCCTTAATTGCGTCACAAATAAATCAAGATTAAAATCATGTACCAAACATGTAGTCGTTGCCCAATCAATCATGCTGGCAGTTAAGTTAACAATAAAGCAAAGAATAATAATGCAGCCTTAAGTTTCTCAAAAATAAACAGTAAAATTAAATAGATAGCAACAAAGTAACCGTCACGCCATTTCCTTGCGGGTAGGAAAACAATCTCTGCCTCTTATTTATTTTACATTCACAATCCTTCTCCATGCTTTCCTATCTCTGCATACCTCCCTAGCTTCTGCAAGATTCCTACATTATCTCTGACATGTACTTTTATTTTTAAAACTCCTTATCTTTTTTTTATTATACATTCTACTACATTCAGCCAAGTTTTAAGCGGCCTACCAGACCCGGCCTTACCTCTAACCTCACTCACATATACTTACTTCGTTAATCTTGCGTTCTTCAAGGTGATGAAACCCACGTAATGTGCTACTTTTATATCTATCCATAATCACCTTTTTCTCGCCACACTTCGTCAGTATTTATCTTATCCCTTCTCATTTTGCCACATGCGCTTATGCGCTTCTCAGGAATTTCATAGCCACGGCATTTATTTCTCTTTCGGGCTTTTCGACATACCCATGCCTCACTTCCATACAGTACTGACGGGACAAACACGCCATTATAGATTTTCTCGTTTTGCACCTAGACCCATGCTTTCGTTTCTCATTATAGTCCACATGCTTCCAATCACTTTCCTTCCAGCATTGACCCTTCGTCCAATGTCGCCATCCATTGTACCATCTGCAGTAAACATTCTACCCAGATATACCAAACATTCTACCCAGATATACCAATTCGTCCACTTGCTCCACACTTTCATCTTGCAAAGTAAATATTCTACTCTCCTTTCCACCTTCCCGATTGAATACCACAATCTTAGTTTTGTTCACGTTCACCTTTATGTCCATGCTCTCACAGACTGTATCAAACTTCCTCAGATCAGTTTGTAGCTCATCCGCACTGTTATTTAATAAGACTGTGTCATCTGAATATACCAAAACTCGTACATTTACGCCACCAACTATTACATTATTTGTATTGATACATGCTTGCCTAGCACATTTATCCATGTATACATTGCACAACCAGGGTGACGTCACACAGCCTTGTCGCACTCCTTGCTCAATATTAAAGTATTCACTAGCACCTCCTCCTACCCGGCTACTGTTATATACCGCCCTTATTCCATTTATTAGACCTTTATTTACGCCATATTTATTTAATATTTCCCACAGCTTCTACCTATTCACTCTGTGGTATGCTTTTTCCAGATCTACAAACGCACAATACGGCTTCCTTTTTACACTTAAACACCTGCTGGAGAACAACCATCTGATCAACCATCTTCTGGCTGACATGGAGCCACCCTGCACATCCCAGATCTTAGTTTATGTGGTTTCTCGTACTCTCTCAATCAGTATTCTTCCAAATACTTTACCAGGTACACTGAGCAAACTTATTCCTCTGTAGTTCTTGCAATCACTCTTGTTCCCTTACCCGTATACAGTGGTACGATGATCGCGCTCTTCCAATCCCTCGGCACTTTTCCACTCTTAAGGCATACATTGAATAATTCACACAATCTTCGTATAAGCGTTGCACTTCCATACTTGAGCATTTCACCATTGATCTCATCCACGCCTGCTCCTTTACCGGTTTTCAATCTTCCTACCGTTTCTCTACCTCATTTATCCCAATATCTTTTTCAGTTTCATTCACCATTCCTTCTACATTCTTATTTGAACCTTCAGTCTTGCTTTCCTAACTACTGTACAGTTTTCCGAAATATTCTTGCCAGTATTTCCTCACTTCACAATCGCCTCATACTATTTCGTTGCTCGTATTCATCACTCCTGCAGCGTTCTGTTTTGGGCCACGTTTTGTATTTTTGACCCTTTTTCAGAAGATTTTTTGTTTCCCTCAAAATCATTCTGTATTTTCTCTCCTTACTTATTCTCAATGTCTCCTTCGCTTCTTTGTTTCCTAATCTGTATACCTTATACAATCGCTTTTTCTCAGTCTCATTTTTTGCAACGATCATTGCCATGTACGCATCTTTTTTCTTAGATACTGTCTTTTTTACCGATTCATTCTACTAAGCACATTTTTCTGTCTACCTACAGTCGCTCTTCCACATATCCGCACAACACAATTGACAAAACAGTTTTTCATGCTTATCCATGCACCTTCAACGTCAGTGTCTTTTATTTGTTTGTTCCACACTGTTTCATTCACATTCAACTCTTTACTCACAGAATTTGCGTATTTTATTCTTACACCGTTATCCATAAGTTTGTCTACCCTAATTTTGGACGTAAGTACTACGTTTGCTGTCCTTCTCCTGGCCCACTTTTGCCCTAAACACACTCTCGGTACAACCAAAAAATCGTCCGATCCACACTCCGATCCGCGCATTACTTTTGTGTCTCTCACCAGGTTTCTAAGTCGTTCATACACTATCAAGTAAATCATACTTTTAGATTCACCTCTTTGCCATGTATACATATGCACATTTTTATGTTTCTAAATTGTTCATCATACACTATCAAGTCAATTAGCGTAATAATAAAATGAAGTTTAAAGTACTCATAGGAACAACGAAAAAAAATGACCTATCTCTCATTTCGCTGTATGCTCTAATGTAATGAATCGCCAATAGCCCGAAATTAGGTCAATACTCGCGAGCGAGTATTGACCTAACCTAAACTATGCGTTTATTAATCTAACCTAATATTGTACGAGTATTGACCTAATCTAACCTAAACCATGCATTTATTAATCTGACCTAATATTATACGTGTATTGACCTAACCTAAAACGTGAGGCGGGAGTTATGCATAATGTACGCTTCTTGTTTCCGTAACCACGCTCTAATATCTTCCCTAGAGACATGTTTATAAATCTAAACTCCTTTTTTGCCAGAGGTATTTTCTCCCAAGAGGGTGTTTCGGCGACTCCCACTCCAAACTTCCCCGAAGATACCCCATTCTATCCGAACATTGACGAGTGCGCCCGCGCACAAGATCCAGGGCTGGCAACATTTTGGTTTCTCGCGCATTTCGCTCTTTAAAGTGTGATCGTCATCGAGTGAGCATTATTATAATGTATTCTCCTGTTTATGAGCCAACATCAGCGGACATTAGAGATTTTACTGACTTGTTAGTAAACTATTACAACATAACCGTTCAAGATGATGATGTAAACGATGACGTGAGTAAGATGAATGTATCTCACATCCAAGATGATGGTGATGATTCACAGAAGAGGAAGAAGAGCGATGAGGTAGAGAAGGACGAGTCTCAAAACTATGATGATGATAGCGACGAATCACGGGTGAAGAAGAAGAGGACCGATAAAAATGTGATTAAATAAATGATGTATTGTTTATAATTTCAAACGCTAAGCTTTCCTTCAATTTTTATTAATAAAACTTGTTTTCCTAACGGCGTTAGAACTTGCACTAACAATGCTGCAATGCAGATTTGATTCATTGATTTGTTTGTTTGAGAAAGAGACGAGAGAGACGAGGAAGAGACGAACACGATTAACCTCTATTACAGAAAACATTCATTAGTACTTACACCACTAGATGGCATCACAAGCAACCCTAATTAATCCTAGAAAAGTAAGAAAGTAAGTTGCCTGCAGACACTTCAATACAAATTCAAATTTTCCGCCAATGGGGCCTCGACAAGCGGCAAAGTCCCAGAGCAGATTGCGCAGCCCTACACCTGTCTTACAATCTCGGTTATGTTCGGGGAGGGTTGGAGCGAGGGTCGCCGAAACAGCATTCGCCGAAAGCCTCGCGTCGCAAAATTTTACCTATATGAAGCAGTACCAGGGGTATTAGCTATTTTTACTTATTAATAAGGTATTACAATATAATCGCCCACGATGAAAACGGTGAAGTTGATGCTGGTAGTGATGTTCTCTATGAAGATCCAGATAGGTTGAGTTACGCTGCTCTTAATTTTGAACATAAGGGGAAGTGCAACCATCCCAAAAGCCTTGACTACCGAAAATGTCTTCACACTAATGTTTAACATATGAGATTATGGATTACCTAGCTTTTAGAACGTTTTCGATAATTTACTGCTAGACGTAGCACCTCTTTGCGACCCTGATCTATATAAATAAAGGGTAGTAATCTGTATTAAAAGCTTTATGGCTATGAATATATTTTACTGTTTTAAAGAAAGTATGATATTCCATATTAATAATCAATCAATTTACGTAGTTTAATCTGAGTGTTAAAAGTAATGTAAATGATTTTAAAACGTCATCCCTAAACTAACACATACACTTACTTATGAGTGAGGTATAAAGAGGATTCCCAATTAATCATTATTAATACTAAAACAAGACAGTCAGTTATTAAAATTCAAAACAATTTTTACGCCATTAAAAGGAGCTCAAAACAAAATGTAAGAACAATCTATAAAGCATATGTGTAACCATTTAATGCATTTATTTTCTGCTTAGACTTTGTACACAGTCGACCTTCAATATTTACTTTTAATTTATGTATGTATTAACTAACGTATTAATTCAATTTTATTTGCCCTTAAACCACGAGCATATAATTTAGCAGTCGACCTTCAATATTTTACTTTAATTGATAGCACTATTAAAGGGAGTACACAATGAAGCGTAAAATAGACTATAATGCATATGTGTAACCATTTAATGCATTTTATTTCTGCTTAGACCTTGTACACATAATTTAACGTTCTCAAGGTGAAAATCGTCTGAAGCATGGTAACTTAATTACTCATTTATATATATAATGTTGAAGGTTACAATTTCGAGGTTGTTATCCAGATATAGAAAAATAAAATAGATTTTAAAGAAATGTAATAATAATTTTAATTATGCAGTGTCCTTTGATAAAAAAACCTATTGCGAAAATACACTGTAAAACAGTTATCTAGATCAGAATGATATTTAAACCTCAGATAGAAATTAATTAACAACCATAAATACAATGAACATCTCTTTTATTATTATGAAAACACTTGTCATCTTTACATGTCTTATCTATGAATTCTTCCCCATTATTAGAATACAATTTTTATGACAGGAGCGAAGCCCGCGAACAGATTCCTATCTTACAAGACTAGGGCTCCTTATTAGAATACAACCCCCAATGCATAAATAAATGTTTCGTATAGGTAAAAGGTCACAATCTGTATATAGAATTAAAAGAAATGTAATAACAATTATGCAACCTCCTTTGATAAAAACAACCCTATTAAATAACAGATTAAATTTTTTATTCTCAGGTGAAAAAATACGATCCCCACGTGGGCATATATGACGTCACAAAAAACAAAATGGTGGTTAAGGTGCCGGTCTTCTACTCCCATTCAATAAACTGAGACTTCGGATTCTATAATTATGGTTGTTGCTTTCTAGGTAGCAGGACGGGAATCGTAAATTTAAAACATAAATAAACGTTTTATTTACGGGCTTTCTTTATAATGCTTTTACGAAATGGAATATTTTCGTAAGTATTTAAGATAGCATACAGGAGTTTTAATCTGTTTATGTGCGATGTATTTTACCGCTTAAGGTATACAAAAGAATATTTCTTTTTATATAGAAATAAATCGAAATTTTTGCAAGATATACATTGGATTTATAATTAAAGAATTTATTTTCTTTCAGGAAGCAGTTTGTCAACTATTTGATGTTTTTCTGGATGCGTATAAACAGATGACAATATCAATGATGTATTATCGGGATTTTATACCCGTTTTCTTAACTTTCTCATGGAAAGTTGATTGAAATAGGGGTTTGGAACGGTTATTTAATCGATCAGGTGTCTGTAGTTTTTACTGGGTGCTCCAGCTCGGTCGTGTGAGTGTTCAGGTAGGTGTTTTAGGAAGGATTATCTAACTCAACGGGCCTTACGCTCCATGGGTTAGATAGAAGGAATGCTAGATCGAACAGGGCTACGCCTTTCGGACAAGCACAGGTACAAGAGCCACCTCTAAAGTCCTACGCCTTAGGGGATAGTTCTTGTAGGAAACCTCAGAACTTTTCAGGAATACTCCTAAAAGCAAAGGGGAGGATTTGTGTACAGGATATTTGTTTTCCGCGGGCCTAACGCTCCAGGGAAGTGAGAGTGTTGTGTGCGTGTTGTTTTTTTCAGACAAGATCGATTTATGTGTGTTCGTGCGTGCGTGCGGCGTGCGTGCGTGGGTATGTGTATGTGTGTGTGTGTGTGTGTGTGTGTGTGTGTGTGTGTGTGTGTGTGTGTGTGTGTGTGTGTGTGTGTGTGTGTGTGTGTGTGTGTGCGCGTGAGGGCGTGCGTGCGCTGTGTGTTGCGTGAGGCGTGCGCGCCTGTGTGTATGGATATACATTGATACCCACGATAACTCCAGAACGAAAACGCGTACGTACTTAAAATTTTGTATTTGAGCTTTTTTCATTTCTGCTGGAGCTGATTAGATTTTGGAAGAAATTCAGCGGCTGGAGGGATGTTTATTAGGAGCTGTCTTTTATTTTTGTCAAATATTTCTGGAACAGCTGTAAATTTCACAGATGCAAAATACCAATATATAGTAGTAGAATGAGCCCAGCAACGTCCCTAAGGACCAAAATCTTAATTCATCTTAATGCATATAACTTCATCTTAATTGATATGAATTCATCTTAATTTATCATCTCAAAAATGTGCCTACACATTTTCTTATAAAATTAATCATTATTCAGATATTGAAAAAATTTGAATACTTAAACTCTACCTTAGCAATATTTCCGGTTAAATTACGCGTCGTTTCAAAAGGTTGCATAGATCATAATTAATCTATATGATTAAGGTCTATAGGTAGATTGAGCCCAGCAACATTCGTATGGACCAAAATCTTAAATCATCTTAATGCATCTTAATTCATCCTAGCATCCCTGCTTTGGCGGCCATTTTGTAGGCGTGGCTGTCGGCCATCTTGCTGGATAATTTGAAATTTGAAATATAACTCTAATAAGGGGGCCCTCGTGCTATCTCATAAGACAGGTATAGGGCTCCGGAACTTGTTCTCGGAATTTCACCTCTTGTCGGTTCTTCGCCCCCTTGTTTATTATGGAGGGAAAGCTTGAAATTTAAAATAGTATTTTAATAAGGGTGCCCGTATGCTATCTGATAAGACAACTCTAGATCTCCGGAACTTGTTCTCAGGCCTTCGCCCTTTGTCGGTTCTTCGCCCCCTGGTGGGGTTTTTTTCGCGGTAAAACTAGAAATTTTAAATAGTATTATAATAAGGGTCCCGCATACTATTTCGTAAAACAACTATATGCCTCCGGAACTTGTTCTCAGGTCTTTGACCCTAGTCGGGCCCCCTATTGATTGTGACACCATCTAGTGGTAAACTAACGAATATTTTCTGTAATAGAGATCACACCGTGGGTCCACATAGTAGTACATTTTAAAGTAGATTTAACTGTTATGGCGGGGAATTTGAAATAGTATTCTAATAGGGGGGCCGCATACTACCTCATATGACCGTTAGGACTCCTAAACTTGTCACAGAGTCTTAACCCCACTGCAGCTTAATTCATCTAACTGAAACAGGAAAGGCTGAGATAACAACTCTTCAAAACCTTCAGGTAACGATTTTCCCACTGTATATACCTGACACCTATGAGCGACCGCTTACTTTATAGATAAGGCTAACCGACGCTCAGAGTTGGTACTCTCCCTAAACGTGAGGGTACCGGCGTGGGAAAACTGTCGATCATTGCTGATTTAATTTAACTTACAGTTTGCATAAACCAACTTTCAATTCTAAAATACTGATTTGATTTAAGTTACAGTTTGCAAAAACCAACTTTTAATTCTAAAATGCTAATTTGATTTAAATTGCAGATTGCAAAAACCAGCTTGTAGTATATATTTATAACTAAACTTGAAATCAGACCTTTTACATACAAGGACTGTCTTATCGGAAGTACCTCTGTCAAAAAGACAGATTTATAAACAACTTGAACACCTGTTTAGCATTTATAAAAATTATTCTAATTACATCGTTACGTCCAACGTTTTTGAATGATTGTACACTACTAAAAACCTTAATTTGTATTAACAACAAGGAATATAAATAGCATATTCAAGGACCGTTCACATTTTTTGTAATTATCTAATTAAACAAGTTGACTTTCATTTCTAATTTTCATATTACACTTCATCTTTTATTTTAGGCAATATCAGGGCAGCCGGTTAGCGTGGGTTTAAAAATTCCACACTTTATCTTAGGACATCAATCCACTCTCGAAAATATTTAAAGTGTTGAAATTGTTAAGCTTGACATTGTAGCACAGTTTTAATACGCCGTGTGAAGTGTAAATGAAATTACGAGAATGATACAATGGTTTTAGCTGTGCAACTTTTTCACACGACTTGTAACTTAGCCGCAAAAATTCCTAAGGTAGTGTTTAATATCTGAATAATGATTGATTTTATAAGAAAATGTGTAGACATATTTTTTACAGAAAATTTAAGTTTACATAACTTTTCTTTATAAAGTTTCTTAATATAAAGCGAAATAAGTGTAAAAAAAATAAATATGATTGAAAATGTTTTAAGTGTTTTGTCGATATTTTTATAGAAGCGGGAGGCTTGGAAAGATTTTGAGTTAGCATCTGTAGATGTCTATTAACCCCTATCTGAAGTTTTAAACGTCTGGTTGACAATTGTCTTAAACAGATGATTATTAAAATTATTTCATTCCTTTTAATTTCCACTTTGTAGGTTGGAAGGTCGTTTGTTGTTCCACGCCAGATATTTTTGTAAAACAAACGATACAGTCTTCCCAATTGTGATACTACGTGTTATATATTCGCGACATGTTTGAAAATAGGTGTATTTAATGAGCTGAAAATATGTCCCATTAAAAAAAAAGGTAGACACCTCAAAAAGTATAACGTATATTTTAAAGGTTAAATCGCCGAAAACATCTAGTTTGGAACAACACACAACCTTCCAACCTACAAAGTGGAAATTAAAAGAAATGAAATAATTTTAATAATCATCATAGGACAATTATGCAACCTATTTATTGATACATTCATAACGAAAATTGGCAACATTTTAAAAACAAAAACAATAATTTATGTCAGGGACGTTTAAAAATGTCACATAGACTTTAATTAGGCTTTTCCAAGAACCTCATAAGCTGACGTCACAAACTCCACCCTAGCAGCTCACGTTGGTCAACCTTTGTTGGTGTTTATGGAGTATTGAGAAAAATTCATGTTTATTCAATAAAAATATCGTTTTTGAAAGTGTTCTGTTGAATAGAGTTAAGCCTGTGTGAATTAAACAATTGTGTGGTGAAGTTTTGTTTTTGTATGCGGCTTACACCACAATTAATTATAAATATTGTACGTCGTTTCTGACCAAGAAACAGCTTAAGCTTTATTAAATAATCAATTTTAAACAAAATAGCACTAATCTATGAATTTTTCTTGGTACAAATTGTGAAAGTATATCCACGTCCTTTATTTGCAATCATATTTTATCTAAATCAAGTGAGTGCGAGCGTGTACTCCAATGTGTGGGAGTAGGTGTGGGAGTGTGTGTGTGCGAGTCTGTGAGCGAATGTGTATGTGTGAGCGAGTGTGTGTTTGAATGTGTCTGTGTCTGTGTCTGTGTCTGTGTCTGTGTGTGTGTGTGTGCGTGTGCGTGTGCTGCCTGTGCGTGTGAGTGAGTGTGCGTGTGCGTGTGTATGTGTGAATGTTTGTACGAGTGTACGCAAGTGTGTGTAGACTGAGTGCGGGTCTCTACAGTGTGCTGTGTCTGAGGATGTATGCGCGAGTGTGTGCGAGGGTGGTAAGTGTGTATACTTGTGTGCGCAAATGTGTGCATGCTGTGTGAATGTATGCGTGCGTGTGTGCGTGTGTGTTTGAGAGTGAGGGCGTGTGAGAGTGCGTCTGCGATTGTGTGCAGTAGGTGTGTCAGTATGTGTGTGTATGCGTGTGCGGGTGAGTGAGTGCTTGTGTATGTGTGAATGTTTGTACGAGTGTGTACGCAAATGTGTATAGGACTTAGTGCGCGGGTCTCTACGCGAGTGTGCGTGTGCCTGAGGATGTATGCGCAAGTGTGTGCGAGGGTGTGTGCAAGTGTGTATACTTGTGTGCACAAATGTGTGCGTGCGTGTGTGCGAATGTATGCGTGCGTGTGTGTTTGTGTGTGAATGTGAGTGCGAGGGGTGTGAGAGTGCGTGTGCGAATGTGTGTGCGAGTAGGTGTGTCAGTATGTGTGTCAGTATGTGTGCGTGTGTTCGAATATGTGTGAGTGTGTGCGCGAATGTGAGTGTGTGCGTGTGCGAATGTATGTGTGAGTGCGAGTGTATGGTGTGTGTGTATGTTTGTACGAGTGTGTACGCGAGTGTGCGTAGGGCTGAGTGCCCGGGTCTCTACGCGACTGTGCAAGTGTCTGAGGTTGTATGCGCGAGTGTTTGCGAGTGCGTGCGTCTTTGTACGCGTGTGTATACTTGTGTGCGCAAATGTGTGCGTGTGTGTGCGTCTTAGTGGGCTTGTGAATGCGCGGGTGTGGGCATGTATGCTTGCGTGTGTGCATGAGTGCGTGTGTGAATGTGTGTGGATGTGAGTGAAAGTGTGTGTAGAATGTATGCGCAAGTGCGTGTGAGAGTGCGTTATGAGTGTGTGTGCGAGTAAATGTGTCAGTGTGTGCTAAGTGTGTGTGTGTGTGTGTGTGAGTGTGAGTGTGAGTGAGTGTGAGTGTGAGTGTGAGTGTGAGTGTGAGTGTGCGTGCGTGCGTGCGTGCGTGCGTGCGTGCGTGTGTGCGTGCGTGGGTGTGTGTGTGTGCGCGAGCGTTTGTGCGTTTATGTATACGAGTGCGTGTGCGAGTGTGCGTGAGTGTCCGCCCGAGTGTGTGTATGAATGTAAGCGAGTGAGAGGAATAAATAGTTATGTCCATCAGCAGGGGATGAACCACATTTAACAAACTGTAACAATCAAATTAGTTAAAATGTACAATAAAATTTTAATTGCATAAGCTAGTATTTGCAAGGTCGAATATAGCGTTAAATTAAATTTTATAAATGTGAATATCTATATAATGGGAGCATGTCGAAAGTCTAGCTCACAATTTAAAAACGCGTACGATTTCAGTTAAAAATACACGTTTTGGCGCATTTTACGTGATGTACCAATACTCAATAAATGAATGTAATGTAATTTCGACCATCACATGGGTTTTGACCAGAGATCTTACAATGCTATTTATGCAAAGATTTTGGGGAAACATATATAAGCATGACTTCAATATCCAATGAATGGATATAATAGAGCTCCTATGACCTCATGGATTTAACCTCTCCCACCACCCTCCGCAAAGTGAGAAAGAATTCGTTTTTACGATTGTTCTTTCAAAATTAGAAGGTTTTTTTAAAAGATGTTTCTTTATGGTGCTCTAACGAAAGGTCTCGACGAAAGCAATAGTTTTTGCACTAAATCTCATCCCTGGTCCCTGTATGCAAGATACGATATTATTCAGAGATAGTAGATCGTAGGTGTGTAATTCCAACCCCTCCTGCTACCCTCCTCTGCGGAGTGAAAAAAAGTTAACATTTTACTGCAGATTTTTTCATTTATTCGATCAACTTTATAGGAAAATATGCAAACATTTTTTAAAGATAAATGAATTTCTCCTAATTTTTCTTTATAAAAGTTCTTAATACGAAACCAAATAAACCTTAAAAGTTAATTAAATAAAGTTAATGTTGCTTAGATTGTATTATCAATATTTTGAGTTTGGAATTTTTTTCTAGCTAGTGTCTACTAATATTTGTATTAACCTCTATCTGATGTCACGGTGTAAACGTCTATCTGAACTAGATTATTTCTGTTTTTACCATGTTGCTTATTTTTATTATGAATGTGTTACAAAAACGGTTGCTTAATTATCCTAGAAACATTTATTAATTCACTTTTTTTTAATTTCCACTGTATACGTTGGACCAGATACTTTAACTTTCAGTTTACTGCAAGTGCTTTAGCTAAAAATTCTTATAAGCTTAGTTAAACAAATTCTTATTACTCTTATTCTTAACCGCATCTCCTCTTCCTTAAACTATCGTATTATCGGATACGTAGAAAAAAGCGTGCGTATGCGCTACGGGACCACCCCGTTACCTGCATTTGGGACGTTGTGGATTTACAGACTTACATTTCATGTAATAATGTAGGCATTATTACATGAGATGCTTCAAGAAATTCGCGAAGTGAAGCACAGATGGCAACATCAGTCGAATACAATATATACGGTATATAGCCGGGCCGGCGAGAGGGTGTCTTATGACTCATCTTTTAGTAAAGCATGGTTTAAAATTTTAAAAACGTATGTCGTTATTGGTTCATATAGTTAGTAATTTTGAATACCAACAAAACATCGTCAATGTTTCTAGGTTATTTTCAAATTTAAGCCGCGCTGTCAAATTTAAATAAAATTATTGTTCGAATATCTCGGGATTTAGCATCCTAAAGGTCTTAAAAATCCCCATCCATTCGTATAAATAAAGTCGAATTTTGTTTAAGGTCTATTCGCACTTATTCGGTTATGTAAAGTCCACCGAGTGTGCGCAGTCATATGATAAAAATATATTGTATACGATTATCAGAACCGAGACCGGGTCAATAAAATTTCGTTTTGGATCTGTTTTACAAATTAATTATATCAATAATTTTATATAAGAAACGAATTAGCTAGTAGTAGGCAGTGTATGAAGTGCGAAAAGTTTGGTTAATTGCGGAGAGGATCGTTTTTTAGCAGACATATCTCACTGCGTCAAAAGAGTCAAGACTGTAATTTGGTTATTAAAGCCACTTATAAATAACTGATTTTGTCATAAATAAATGCACTGTATTGGATGTTAAAAATGAGATTTATTATTAGTTAATAATATAACCGATTTTAAAAATCTCAGTTTACGGTTTGTCAATATATATAAAACGAATGTAAACCTAAGTACAGCTACAGAGGTATATGTTAAATATAATAATTCTTTACAATGTTATAAAGTAACTAAGATTCTAATTTTTGCTTTAAATTCAAATACTGGACATCTTATAATTACAATAAATTCAAAACGTCTTTCAGGTACAGCTGTACTCAGCAAACAAGATAGTTGGAGAGGGGATACCGGCGCTATAGTAGCTTTTAAGGTACAATCCGCAAAAAAAATATTTGGGCGCTTAATTTAAATGTGTATTGTTGGATACACATCAATGTATTGTGTGCTGCATAACCAGTGTCACTAATATCACAGTATAAAACCACCTGTGCTAATATTTTCTTTACAAAATCACAAAACGGTGAACCAAGAATATGAGGTTAGGATATGTATTTTGCTGATTTTTTTAAAGAAATATTTAACTTCGAAAAATTGGGAAGTAAGTTTTTAATGTGATCATAAATAAAGATGTTTACTTTTTAATTTTATAGGCAAATAAATAGGATATATCGAAAATGCAAATCTGGAAGAAAATACAAATGGTAATTAAGCATTCCTTAAAAATTTATTAAGTTACAGTTGTTTAACAAGCACATTTTATTTATTAAATTACTTATTGTGTAGGATATTATTGGATAGTGGTTAATAATTTCTTTTGTAATGTACTATAGATATCTACATCAAGTGAAGTATTACAAATCGGGTGGTACGACTCTTCTGTAAAACTCTTAATATCGTTGTACGAAGAATTCAGACCAAAGGTAGGAAAAACAGTAAAATTAAAGACCAAAAAGAAAATGTGGGAAGCCATAGAAATAGAAATGAAAAATCAAGGATATTGTTTTAGTGCGTTACAAATTGAGAATAAATGGAACACTTTAGAAAGAGCTTTCAAGAAGAAAACAGAAAATAACAATAAAACCGGCAGAGCAGTGCAATATGTCCTTACGAGAAGTAAGTTTTTGTAAGTTGAAGTATAACCATATCAATTGATATTTTGTACAGAATTAAGTGAATGCATGCTACGAAAGTCATCTGTTATACCAGAATTCTTACTTGGATTGAATGATAATGGGAAGAACCGACAGGAATTATTAATACAAGTAGATAGTGCACAAGCAAGTAGCAGTCCTAGTCCTGGCCCACAGATGGTGGAGAATAATTCTTCGAATAGTGAAACAACATTAAATACCAGAAGAAAGAACTAAGGAATTAAAAAGGAAAAAACGATTTAACAATTTAATGTATTGCATATTAATTATAAAACATTCATAATGAATTACATATTTCATTTCTTAAATGATTTCCATCTTAATAATATAATTGTGTAAATCTCTGCTTTAACATCCCAAATGAGTGAGTTCAGTATCTACTCGGCATGAACTCAAAGTAATATTAAAATTTTTTTAATTTCTACTTAAATGTCCATTGTCTTTATATGGAACAATAAGCCATTTTAGGCAAGGATACTGAATACACTACACTGCACTGTATTTAAGATCTACAACTCATTTTGATTAAAATGTAATTACATTTTTATAGTTTATCGAATGAACTGATGAGTTATTTCTTTGGCAAAGTTTACCAACACAATTTAATTCTTAAGTTATAATCAAAATAAACTGAATACATATTTAAACAATCGGGATGAAATCGTATAAAAATCAAAACGTTTAAAATATCAAGGCAAAATTAGTTTATTTTCTTAATCTGATTCAAGTTCAGAACTTGTGATATCTTCCGACAAACCAGTATTTACTACAAATTCCAAACTTTCCACTACTTCATCAAATAATCTATCTTTCTCCCACATTTCTTAAGCCAATCGATCCACATGCTTGCAATGTTTTTGCCAATCTAATGCTGTGATTTCAGCAAAAGCGTTTCTCACTAGCACTTCGATTTGCTTGGCGCTTTGTTGTACGTTGTTCATTGCGACCTTATGTTTTACCAAACTCCATATGAACTCAATTGGATTAAGATCGAAATGATATGGAGGCAAACGTAACACTGTATGTCCATGTTTTTTTTAAGTTTCATCCACATAAGATTTAGTGTGATTAAACTGTTTCACCAGTTCTAACAATTCGGCTTTCTGCATATCCCCAGTTGTTGAAACCTCGTTATTTTCAAGCCAATCTCTAATTTCCTGCTTTCTTGTGGCTTGGGTTGGGGGTTTGTTAATTTGAACACTGTGGTACGGTGCATTATCCATAGCAACTATCCCTTTTGGAGGCAAATTTGGGATCAACTGTTTTTCGATCCACTGCATAAAATTCTGAGGATTCATGTCATCGTGGTAATCCCCTGATTTACTCTTAGATTTGAACATTAACAACGCGTTATTTACAAATCCGTATGCACCACCTGCGTGTACAATAATGTACCGCTGACCAGAACGATCAGCTTTGTATATACCTGGTTGGTCCTTTGACTGTCAGCATTTACTTACCCCATAAGATGGATGAATAAAAGTTTCGTCTAAATACGTGATTGGTTTTTATTGTCTCCGAGAGCACAATTTTTCTTCACTTTGTAAATAACGAGAACGCCAACTACATCATTGCTTCATGAGCAATTTTCGGTTTTCACATTTCTTAAATTTGAAGCCAATTTTAAAAGATTTCTTGAATAGTTTCTTGTCAACCAGTGTAATTGATCCTGTCTTGCATCTTATTCACTAAAATTTTTAACGTCAGCACTTGCTTGTCAACCGTGAACACCTCTTGCACTGTTCTTTTAAGATTCCTAAATCACACTCGCCATTACTATTTTGTTGGATCCTCCGCTTCTCCTTTTTTCGAAGGTGAATGGAGTAAATCATCATCAGCCACAGCAACTTCTTTTCTGATCCTCAAAATAGCAGCAAATGATTTAAACAGCAGGCGCTGCAAGTTCGTTGCCATGACCAAAGGGAATGCCCATTCACCAGCAGCTTTTTGTCTATCAAAGAACTGTATAACATCTTTGATAATGTTTCGAGCCTCAGAATGTAGTTTTCTTCGTATTCCAGCCATAATAGGGATAACCTTAAAACATAAAATTACATTAAAATTACATTTTTATAAAAATTTTGTACATACCTTTATTTCACAAATAAAACAACCAAAGTCTTCAAAAACTGATTTTAACAAACAAGAGTAACACAATAAAAGGATTAAGTAATCAAACGCACGCGGAAAATGTCAGCTGTAATCTGTAATTATTTACTTTTAACTGTGAACGTGCCACTTTATAATTCTCAAATGTGATTGGACAAATAATTTGCCGCGTCAAAATTTCAAATATATTATTTTAGTTGACATATTTTCCGACTATCTTGTTTGCGGAGTGGAGCTGTATTCGTCAACATCAGAGACAACTAAAAGAAAAATTTTTCTATGGTCAACATCCTCTGACTTCGACTTCAAACGCAGCCTATGTTTTTGCGGTAAATCCGGCGCCGATTTCCCAGATTCTAAAGCGAGAGCCATTCTTGACTTTGTCCGAGTTACGGTTTTCTCGGAAATGCCCATGCGAGAGCAGTTCGCTGCAACATAATATTACATAAATATAAATTTAAATAGTGAAAATTATTGGCGTACCTGGATAATGGAAGTTAAAGATAAACTTGGCCCCCGTTATCGCGTTCCATCTCTAAATAATGCAATACTTTCATTAACATTACTTGAGTTTGGCTTTTCAAAGATTTACCCTTTAATGACATCATTATTTGCTGCAAAATAAATAAATGCATTCAATCAATGGGAAATACATTTTGCATTATAGACTCACCTCGTAATAGTGAATATTAATAATAATAGTTTTGAAAAAAACTGTTTACAAATGCAATTGAAACTAATAAAGTACGAAGCGAAAGATAAATTATTATAACTACAAAACACGATGCGTTTATACGAAACGAAATACGAAGAATAATTTGAAGTTAAATAGCCAAGAAGACATCTGACAGCGTCATGCGCTTTGACTTTAGAATCGACATACGTTTTAAAGTCATGCATTTAAAATATATAGCAGACGTATATTATATAACCCGTCTTTCTTTATGTGGGAACTTCGCACTAAGATAAAGGGAAACAGATGCATTTCACAGTAATAATTATATCCCCATTATCGAGTCCGCCATGAGACACTCTCCCGGCGCTACTATAGTAGACGCCAACTGTGTTATGCACAAATGTCACATGTTTTGTCAGGTAGAATGAATCTGATGTCATTTTGAATGAAGCTAGTTTTGTGAGTTGTGCAAGGTGGACAAATTGAAACGCGCGCTGTTTACAAAGGTTTTGTGGAAAAGATTCGAAGGAACCAGAAATTCATAAAGATATACAGGATACTTTATACTAGACTGTTCTCCATTATTTACGACTGTACATTAGGGAGTGACGGAACTGTTAACGCCTGAAAGCGTCTAAAAGTCCACGATGTGGTTATACAGAATCGTCGAGTAAACGTCTCCGAAATTGTTAAAGACATTAGCAGCTCAGATGAAAGAAGATTTCACATCCTAAATGTGGGATTAGGGATAAAAAGCTGGCAAGATGGGTGCCACGCATATTGGCACTGAATAAATACCTTCAAACAATAAGAATTCTTCAAGAGAATTTAGAACGTTTTAACTCAAATAAAACCAATCTCCGATTTCTGGCCGCGTAATAAGCTGGAAAGTTATTGCGTCAGCCTTTTGGTATACTATAGGCATTATTTTAATTAACTTATCATCCCAAGGACCAAACAATAAACTGTGAATATTATGGTAAACTTCTAGACCAAGTAAATAAAAATCATTAAAAAGACCATTTGCGCCCCATGCAAGTGTAATAGCAATAAGAAAATTTAATAAACTGAAGTGCGATCTGTTGCAATTCTACTTTATTTGCCTTATGGCTCCTTCTGCCTTCCACCTATTCTTACAACTAAAAATTTTTATGGAATAAGAAGTAAACGCAACTGTCGATGACTATTTTGGAGGACCCTAAAAATCGCACTTTCGTAAAGGCATAATGGCTTTGGAACGTCGTTAAATGAAGTGCGTTCAACTTAAAGGAGATTATGTAGAAAAGTAAAACATATTTCAATAACAGAATTTAAAATATGGTGCTTGAAAATAGTATTAGGTTTAGACCGAAAAATTGAACATTTTAATTGCAGCCTCTAAAATAATACAGTCAATGTGGATCGGAAGATGCTTGGTTTTAGTGACTCCTTTGTGGTTGTTTACTATTATAAATGACAAACCTTTGTTAATTTTGCAGCTATCTTTGCGACTAACACCGTAGTATATACGGTTTAAATAGAAAATATCTTATCTGGAACAACACACTTCCAACCCATAAAGTGGATACCAGAAAAAATAAAATAATGCATTTTTTAGAGTAATATGCAACCTCCTTTTCAATACGTTCATGCCAAAAACAGACAACCTTGTAAACAAACACTAATCTATGCCAGATGGGCGTTTAAATCTGTATGCCAGATAGAGGTTAATAGACATCTATTAACATATATTAACTTGAAAAAAATTCTAAAACCGCCCCCTTCTATAAAAATATGGAAGAAGCTGTACTCTGCATTTGTATAGTTGGAGAAAGCGTACGATCGATTGAATAGGGACAAATTCCATTAAATGGAATAAGGATAGTATATGATGGTAACCGAGCCTATGACATGGTGAGAGGGAACTTAACTGAATACTTCAAAATAAAGCAAGGAGTTAGGCAAGGCTGCGTGATATCACCGTGGTTGTTAAATGTAAATATGTAAATGGTTTAATGGTTAGTAACGTGAATGTACGAGTTCTGGTGTATGCTGGTGATATAGTTTTACGTAGCGACAATGATCTAAAGGTAGATGTGGGAAAAATGAAGGAAGTTGTGTTTAATCGTGAATATGAAAAAAAGGGTTGAGTGTTTACCCTGCACCATGAAATTGTAGAAATAAGGTGATGAGTTTGTGTGTGTTTGGATAGGTATAATGTTCACTGCAGATGTAGAATAGATGGTACAATTGAACGGCGTGTCAATGCAGGAGGAAGGTGATTAGCAGTACATGGACCATAATAAAAAATGATAGTATGAGAATATCAGCGAAACGAGCGACATACAATACCGTGTTTGTCCCATCAGTACTGTATGGAAGTGAGATTTGGGTACAGCAGAAAAAACACGAAAGTACAATAAATTCTGTAGAGGGTACACGGTAATGCGCAAATAGTTATAGTGAATAATGAATTAATGTGGCGTAAAACAGACAATGGTACATTTGAGTGAAAGAGCATATTTTGTTGATATGGACACATTGAAAGAATGAACAAGGGACGCTTGATAAAGCAAATATATGTAGATAGGTAAGGTTAGAGATAAGACTATGTGTGGGAGACCTCGTAAGTTGTGGTTAAATGCAGTAAAAGATGCCACTAAAAAAGAAAGACAAGTTTTAGTAGCAAAAGGGCGTGTGGTGGAAGCCAAAGTTGTTATGTAAATAAAGGACGATATGGAGAAAAATTGTTTATAGCAAGTTTATATCAGTGGCAAAATAGGTTTTCTGCCGAATGTTTACATTGACTCGTAGATAGTTTTTTAGACTAAAATTAAATTTATGAAAATGTAAACTTTCACCATTATCAATATAATATTTATCTTTTTGTTTTAATATTTAATTATACAATCTAAACGTTTCGATAACGTTTAGATTGTATAATTTAAAATACACCATTAAAAAAACCCAAAAAGATAAGTATTTTATTAAAATTAAATTTGTAGTAGTAATATCTATTAAAATTGTTTTCAACGTCTTTAACAATTTTAACAGATATTACTATTGATGAAGATAACTGTAAGTGTTATCGAAACGTTTAGATTGTATAATTTAAACTACACCATTAAAACACCCAAAAAAGATAAGTATTTTATCATGTGTGATAATGGTGAAAGTTTACATTTTCATAGAACAAATACTACATTTATTGCGATGAGAATTACGTAAAAATTGCAGAAACGGACTTTGACCAATATTTTGATCACCCGCAACCGTCTTTGACAACTTTTATAAAAATTCAGAGCGTAAAGTTGGTAAAACTTCTGCTCTGAATATGGCGGTATTTTGTACAGTCACAGTAAAAACGTTTATTAAGCCATACCGCATACGAATATGCTGTTGGGAAAAGTTTTGACATTTTATGAGGGATGATTAAAGATAATATGAAAATGTAAACTTTTACTAATTCATAAATACAAACACTTTCTTTATATTGAACTACACGATTTAAAAACCTAAACGATACTTAAATATTTGCAATTATAGTTAAAGGTAATGTTTATTCTACTTCAGAAACTTATAACAATGTTGACAAATGAATAGAAAGTGTAACTTTAACACAAATATTGTTAGAGAAGAAAAACTCACAAAGCCGTACATATTATACTTCAACGATGCATTAAATATATTTTATACAAAGGGGCTTAAGCATATACAAAACCTTTCCTTTTGTATTGTCTTAATATTACCATACACAGAAAAATTATAACATATACAGGGTGGTGATTCATAATTGAAACATGGAGATTTAACATGGGAAATCACTTTTTTTGCAGAAATTGGCTCCCCCATTTTTATTTTAGGGCAAAATTGAAAAAATATATTATTTCAAAATATTAAACTGGAATTTTCACAATAATTGGTAATCATTTCCCTTAAAAATAACAAAGAACACTTGAAAACCAACACGTTTTATATCAACTCTAGCTATGAATTATCTATCACTATCACGGGCAATTTTCGACTGTAGCGTTAGTTCAACATGGATTATTACACCATCCAAGGAAAAGTATCGTTTATATAATGGTACTATCCTGAAAATTTCGATTTGAATAATATCATAGATTTATTTTCGACGCTTTATACGGAACGGAAAATTCCCTGAAATACTACATTGGATCGGATCATTCATAACTTCGAAGAAACAGGAACTGTAGAAAAGGAATGTAAATGTAAGAAATACGCCGAAGGGAGAAGAAACGGCAATGCAAGAGAGACTGACTTCAATGTGCTCGCAATGGTTACGGAAAACAAGAATGTGGGTCTGAGACAAATTGGCGAAACATTAACAAGATATAACTCATGCAAGTACCAAATATTTAAAGAAGATAAATTTCAGAGAATGGAGTTTTTCGAGAAAATAATGAATTTTTGTAATAGTGATAGAAATTTTGTGCCACGAATACTATCTACTGACGAGTCTTCATTTTCTACGCACAGTACTCCAAATAATCAAATTCATAGGAACTGGAATGTAGATAATTTACATTTAACAGTTCAAAACCATAGTCAGTACCGGCAAACAGTCAATGTTTGGGCAGGAATAGTAGGACACCGAATAATTGGTCCTTTCTTTATTGAAGGATCCCTCACTGCTGTGGAGTATATTGATTTATTACAAATTTCAGTTGGACTAGCTTTAGAAGATCTTAACATACACTATGATGTATGGTTTCAACATGATGGCTGCCCTGCTCACAATAGTTTGCTTGTGAGGAATTATTTGATGATACGTGTCCCAACAAGTGGATTGGAAGCGTTGGTACTGTTCATTGACCAGTCCGATCGCCGAATCTCTCTCCAAACGATTTTTTTTGTGGGACCACCTACATAATAAACTGTATAATAACCAGGAACAATATGTTGATTTGAATTCACTAAAAGATGCTATATTTCGAGAATGTAACACAATATTTGCTTATCAATTAGCGAATGTGAGACGAGAATTTTATGACCGCTTAGGATATTGTTCAGCTGCAAACGGCCACTTATTTGAACACATGATTTAATTTATTATGATTTGTAATTTTGTTATTTTGCCAAATTCGATTATAGCTAGAGTTAAATAGAGAGAGATAAGTTTGTTGATCCGGTATTTTTTATTATTTCGAAATTATGAAATTTGAAAAGCTATAGACGGTAATAATTCCATTATTATAATTATTATAAGCTTTTGTTATGAACGAATAAGTTCAAAGGTAAATATGTAATTAATAATAATAATAATTCCAGTTTAATATTTTGAAAAAAAATTAGCGCTATGTACAATCGCGCTAGATAGCGAGTTGTATCTGACCTTACGCTAAGCCTGGGCTTCTTGAATTATAGGATTACTTACAGTTACTAATATAAGCACAAGAGCAGGTTCTGGACCGCAAAACACTTGATTGAGGCTAGTTGGTATAAAGCATCGGATTCTCCTAATGGATATATTGAAACAATAACTATTTTAGCCTTTTCTTGGATGTCACACCTAAATTGTATTGCTTTGATGTCACAACCACACAAGTGGCTAGAAACATGTACATGTCCTAGGTGTTTCTTGCCATATTACAACGAAAACGGTTCCTTTTGTGCTTCGAAGACCAGAAACCCTTGATCTAACATGTATAAGAGCAATGTCGTGCCTTACCGCAAGGCGTCTGCGTAAGATAGCAGCAATCGGTCAGCAGTGTTGCAGGTTTATTTGAATAAAATATTCTTGCCAGCTGAACTGGATTATAATAATATTTAAACAAAAAGATCAAGCCAATAAATAAAACAGTGCATGTACAACGTCGTAACAATGTTCTGGAGGAATTATACACTTGGAGACATTTCACTCTCTCTTAAATTTGCTCTATCTCCAATAATACATTGATTTTTGCAAATGTGTTAGTGGAGTTGTGTAGTGAATTATACAAGGTACTAAGTTTTATGTCTATGGGTAACAATCGCTACTTGCTAGTTATCTTTCAGTTATACATGTCTCATTAGATTAATTATATTTTGTATAATGTTCAACTTTCTAGTTGTCGATAATTGCCCTTTATCGGTCTTAAAGGATTTCGACATTATCGCTAGCATTTTGTAAAGTTTAGAATTTATCAGTAAATCTATAATATAAAGATTATGTAGCAAACACTGATTGTCACTATGTAACCAATTCGAAAAGTTATTGTTCACATTTTCGATTAATTTCGCGGTGAGTGATTTTTTAAAAGAGCATATATGTTGGTTACTTAAAAAAAAATTCTCAATTATCATTTTTAAACAAAATAACATAATCTCCACGACAAGATCTGTAGGTCTATATAAAAATGCAATATGACTGCCTTCTCCATAATCTCCCAAAAGGTTAAAATTTCATTTGTGGTGAAAACGTAGCCACTATTTTTTTTACTGAGTGCACATAGCTCACACTTGAATTTTAAATCACACTTATAAATAAGGTATCCTGCGTAATATGTGATTGTATTTAGTTCAAAATCACTTATACTGATTTCATTCCGATCACTTGGATCTTCTTATCTTGTCGTTTTTTATCTCGCATAACATCACTTTGATTCGTCATTTTCTTTGCTTCAAGCATCGTATTTGCAAAACCTATATTTTCTTGATCAACGTTCTAAATGAAGTAGCTCATCCAAATCTATTTGACAACCCAGTTCCAGAAGGCTCTAATATTCTTACGTGCATGTTTTGTTGGAAGCCTGCCGAAACGATCTTACTGTTGAGTTTGGATTGTACTTCTACTTCATATTACGGAAAATAAGTTTTCCAGTGGATCTTAACCTACTAGTTAATAAAAAATATATACGTTTTCTTTGATGTTATATTTTAGGATTCCATTTATAGTCTGAATTAATCCACTATAGCAATTCTTGCGCTCTTTGTTCTTTAAGTTATTCAAGTTATTCAAGTAATCTATTGCTTGGGTGAGTATTTTTGGTCCTTTTGTATTTTCTGGAGACAATGCGTTTTTAAGTGGGTGGCGATCATATAACACTCTGCTATTTAAACAGTCAATCTAGTCATTTCATTTTTTGTGAAATTTTAAAGTGTGTGGTACCGATGAAGAATTGTAAAAATTGCCGTGTCCATAGCGGTTGACATTCTGTGGCTAAATGTTTAAACAGCCAACCTCACCTTCATCTCAAAATTATTAGGAGATATATGTTGTTCAAATATGAGATATGTTTGTCAAAGACGATGCTAACTGTGATTTCTTATTAATGTGGTATGTTGCACGAATGTCGTTCCAGGAGACCTTATCTGAGTTTATGTATATTTCAGTGCTTAGTAATCTATTTCTAATGGACTTTATGAGGGGGAGTACCGTATAATGCAAACTTTCGTTAATTTTGAAATGTGGGTTTAGATGTGGAACCTTGGTTACAAATAATAGCTACTACTTTTAGGCCAATGAATGTACGCTTTTTATTTTTCTTAATAAGACGAACTAGCAAAATTCCTTGAACTCCTTTCCGATAAAAGGTTAGTGGCTGCTTCCATGATGAGAACAAACAGCGCAGCATAACAACTAAACCATGATTAGCAATCTTTGGAGAAGGTCCCAAATGTCCAAGATCTTGAAACCTTCTATAAGGTCTAACATTTTATTGTATTCTAAGCCCTTTAATTGCATAAAAAGGAACAAATTTGTCCTTCTCATCAAAGTTTTACTTTAGATTAAAATTTTAAACTAAGGATGAAGCTACACCGGTAGTTAAATGAAAAACTTTCAACCATCGCCTAATTATACGCGTTGAGGTAGCTTAGACTTTTGCCTCATGTATTTATACAATAATAGAGATTTGTAATAATAGGAAAGCGCTAGAGTCGTTTTGGGGGGCTCACCTTGTCCTCTTCCTATGAAATAAAGTCATATCGACCAATGTTCGCGCATCTTTAGATTTCTTTTAAAAAATTGTTAAACATTTCCAGAGGTGAACATTAACCTGCGTTTTAGTAATAACCTTCATCCTCTTTAAAAGTAACGCGTTTTATCAGATATCTTTTTAAGAGTGTTTTCTTAAGAGTACATAGCTCTTGTGAAGTAGTTTATGTAGTGGTTTTAGGACGATCTTTGGGCATTATTGGGACATACCTGTCAAGACAAAACATAAATTTAAAAATAACAATCGATTACTTGACGATGACTACTATTAATATTGCACGTGGTAGTGCAAGTAGAAAAAAATGATATGGGTAAACTTACTCGCTTTTTAGGTGGTGTTAAGTAGTGTACTTCATCTGTTATATCTTCTTCTGAAATTGTTGTACAATTTTCGGTAACATGCTTTTACCGTAGCTCTTTGTCACAGGTTGAAAAATTCGCAATTCTTCCACATGGATAGATGTAGGTGTAGAATTCGAACCCATGTCATATGGTACAGCATGATTACTAATTTCTTCTTTCCACTACTTGTGAACAAGTATTTTGGATCGAAATGATATTCACAAATCATCTTATTTTTTAACTGTTCTCGGTCTATTCCAAGCAAGTTCAGCTCTAATATTCTACAACTTCATAGGTGGAAGGCATGTATACCCCATGCCGCTCGGTAATACCACCACCTTTACCATGGGCTCCTTAATATTGGTGTTCCAATTTTCTGAGCTCACTTTCTCCTTTATTCATTATGTACTCGCCAACACGCACTTGCCAAGAGTGGCGTTTTAACGACTAAACCCTTAAAATGACGAGTTCTAAAACAGATACTGTACCCCAGGTGAGTAGGGAGAGACGCCCACATTCTCACATCGATTCGTCGATCCATCCCAAGGGTTCAGGGGGGGGGGCAAAAATTCGTCAATGGCAAAATCAAGACTAAGAGCAACACCTGCCAGGAATAAAATTCTGCCCCATTCCGATGCCCGGGAAGGCAGGGCTCAAGCGACCTCGGTCATCGAAAGTACCAACATCCGGATTCATTACTCCAACGCCTTGAACAAGTGCAACCGGATATTCTGTTTCTATCAGAAACACAAGTCTACCCTGGAAGCACTGGTTCGCCTGACCTGCAACTTCCCAGATACAATTTCCACTCTAACTTTCGCCTTAAAGGCGGAGTATGTGCATATACCAAGGGCAACGTAGGTTGTAAGAGGATGTCCACTTTGGAAAACAACAATGATAAAAATTTTCAAGATCTTTTTGATTATCTTAGTCTCAAAATAGACTACCTCTTATCACAGTTTCCATCTTGAGATATTTCAATTTTGGCATATTTTAGTGCCCACAATTCCAATTGGTTTCATTTTGCATGTACTAGATGCAGGTCATAGTACAGAAGCATTTGCTCTATCCTGTGATCTCACACAAATCATTTCCGAACCAACCAGAATACCCGACAACCCTAACCATATTCCACATCTCCTGGACCTATTCCTTACAACTAACCCACTTGTCTATAAAACAAGAGTCATTTCCCCACGTGGTCAATCAGACCATTACCTAATCGAAATAACTTCCTCTGTACCCAATCCCGCTGTTACTCTAAAAACAGATAGAACTATGTGGTGTTTTAAATCAGCTAACTGGAGCGAACTGCGAGATTTTTGGCAATCTTCCCCTGGCGTGAGTATTGCTTTAAATGGTCATCCTCTTCAAAAATTGCTGTTTAAATAACTGAAGTTATCCTGTTTGGTATGGAGTTATACATTCCCAAAAAACATAATCGTGTAAGTCATGCCCGATCCCAACCCTGGCTTAATAGGGCTTGCACTGATGCATTATCGCAAAAGCATAACTCTATATCAAATGGATATCAAAAAATCTATCGAAACCACGCCAACTACATTGGCAAGAAATAGTTGCAAAAGCATCATCACCAAGGCCAAAAAGGTGTTTGAAGAACGTAAATGCAAAGAATTAGTCTCATGTCCTTTGGGTGGTCGTAAATTTTGGTCATTAGCTATAGCCATTAGTAAAAACTTTGGTACATCTTCCTTTCCTCCCATGACGTCTCGCGACGGAGATGTAGTAGCTGATCCTGCTGAAAAAGCCAACCTCCTTGTCGATTACTTTGCATCAAATTCATGTCTCAATGATTCTGGTAAAACTGTGCCGTTGCCCAAATCTACCCCATACGTTATTAAACCAATCCACTTTCGTTACAAGCTCCTAGAATCAATTATCAATAAACTTGACCCAATCAAGGCGACTGGCCATGACGGTATTCCAGCTATCGTCCTTAAAAAATGCTACCCCGAGCTAGTACCTGTATTGTCCAAACTCTTTTCGATCTCCATGTCATCTGGAGAGTCTCCCTCATCGTGGAAGTTGGAAAATGTCCAGCCTATTCCTAAAAAGGGCGACAAAACCTATCCCTCAAACTATCGACCAATAGCTATCACTTCCATTCTGTCGAAAATCATGGAGAAAGCTATCAACCACCAGCTACTTTGGTTCCTCGAGTCCAATAAACTCTTAAACGACCACTACTATGGGTCAGACAGAGTCGTTCAACGGGTGATCTTCTTTTATATGTCACCCAACTTTGGAATAACACATTAGAGAGGTCTGGTGAAACAGTCGTAGTAGCTTTAGATATTTCAAAAGCTTTTGCCCAGGTTTGGCACAAGCGCCTACTTACCAAGCTGACTTCGCTCGGCTTATCCGATACGCTCATCAATTGGATATCCAGCTTTCTTGACAAAAGACATATACGCGTTGTTGTCGATTTTTCGAAAGAAACTACCATTAACGCGGGAGTACCCCAAGGATCAGTGATAGCTCCCACACTTTTCCTGCTGTACATAAATGACCTCATTTCCTCAACAACTAACCCGATCCATTGCTTTGCGGATGACAGCACTCTAAGTAGTTCTTCAGTTTTCCCACACAAATCTAGTCAAGACGTTAAGGTAAAATGGCATCAATCAACAGTGACTTAGAACGTGTCCTTGAATGGGGAAGGAAAATACTCACGTTCAACGCCGATAAAACGCAGTGTGCCTTGTGTCCGCCAAGAAAGACCGATCATTTCCTGCTGTAAATATAAATGTCACAAACGCTGTTGACTTTTGTTTTTTTGCATACCGATCTCATATAAGAATGGTGTTCATTTGATTTACTAGTGACTGGAATTTAAACTTATTAATGCCTATTACTGATCAGCAAATGATCCACGTTGGATGCTTCAAGTTGCTCATCAGAATAGTAGTGCAAGCAGTGTGCTATTTTTATAGCTTTTTAATGTACCTTGACTATGAGTGAAGATAGATGCGTACGGTTTTCGTAATACTTTCTTTTTACCTTCCAACCTACATATACGTATGTAAGTATAGAAGGTTATGCAGTCGAGTTTTTCTTTTTCGCTATCGCTACATCGACTTATTAGCTCATTTTGCAACGTTTGGGCAAGTTTCGCCAAGATGAGGTGTGTGTGCGTGCGTGCGTGCATGGGTATGTGTGTGTGTGGGTGTGTGTGTGCGCGCGTGAGAGCGTGCGTGCGTGCGTGTGTGTGTGTCTGTGTATTGTGTGTGCGCGCGCGCGTGTGTGTATGGATATATGTTGATACCCACGATAACTCCAGAACGAAAACACGTACGTACTTAAAATTTTGTATTTGAACTTTTTTCATTTCTCCTGGAGCTGATTTTGGAAGAAATTCAGCGGCGGGAGGGAGGTTTATTAGGAGCTGTTTTTGATTTTTGTCAAATATTTTTGGAACAGCTGTAAATTTTACTGATGCAAAAATACCAATATATAATAGTAGAATGAGCCCAGCAACGTCCCTAAGGACCAAAATCTTAATTCATATTAATGCATATAACTTCATCTTAATTGATATGAATTCATCTTAATTTATCATTTCAAAAGGTGCCTACACATTTTCTTATAAAATTAATCATTATTCAGATATTGAAAAAATTTGAATGCTTAAATTCTACCTTAGCAGTATTTCCGGATAAATTACGCGTCGTTTCAAAAGGTTGCATAGATCATAATTAATTTATGTGATTAAGGTCTATAGGTAGATTATTATCACATTATCGACATTATCGCTAGCATTTTGTAAAGTTTAGAATTTATCAGTAAATCTATAATATAAAGATTATGTAGTAAACACTGATTCACTATGTAACCAATTCGAAAAGTTATTGTTCACATTTTCGATTAATTTCGCGGTGAGTGATTTTTTAAAAGAGCATATATGTTCGTTATTTAAAAAAATTCTCAATTCTCATTTTTAAACAAAATAACATAATCTCCACGACAAGATCTGTAGGTCTATATAGAAAGGTTAGAATTTCATTTGTGGTGAAAACGTAGCCACTATTTTTTTACTGAGTGCACATAGCTCACACTTGAATTTTAAATCACACTTATAAATAAGGTATCCTGCGTAATGTGTGATTGTATTTAGTTCAAAATCACTTATACTGATTTCATTCCCATCACTTGGATCTTCTTATCTTGTCGTTTCCTTATCTCGCATAACATCACTTCCTGATTCGTCATTTTCTTCTGCTGCTTCAAGCATCGTATTTGCAAAACCTATATTTTCTTGATCAATGTTCTCTAAATGAAGTGGCTCATCCAAATCTATTTTACAATTCCCAGTTCCAGAACGCTCTAATATTCTTACGTGCATGTTTTGTTGTAAAGCCTGCCGAAACGATCTTACAGTTGAGTTTGGATTGTACTCCCCTCTACTTCATATTAAGGAAAATAAGTTTTCCAGTGGATCTTGTTGTAACCTACTAGTTAATAAAAAGGTATATCCGTTTTCTTTGATGTTATATATTTGTAGGATTCCATTTATAGTCTGAATTAATCCACTATAGCAATATATATTCTTGCGCTCTTTGTTCTTTTAGTTATTCAAGTTATCTATTGCTTGGGTGAGTATTTTTGGTTCTTTTGGTATTTTCTGGAGACAATGCGTTTTTAAGTGGGTGGCGATCATATAACACTCTGCTATTTAAACAGTCAATCTAGTCATTTAATTTTTTCTGAAATTTTAAAGTGTGTGGTACCGATGAAGAATTGTAAAAATTGCCGTGTCCATAGCGGTTGACATTCTGTGGCTAAATATTTAAACAGCCAACCTCACCTTCATCTCAAAATTATTAGAAGATATATGTTGTTCAAATATGAGATATGTTTGTCAAAGACGATGCAAACTGTGATTTCTTATTAATGTGGTATGTTGCACGAATGTCGTTCCAGGAGACCTTATCTGAGTTTATGTACCTATATGTCAGTGCTTGGTAATCTATTTCTATTGGACTTTATGAGGTGGGTAGTACCGTATAACGCAAACATTCGTTAATTTTGAAATGTAAAATAAGGTTTAGATGTAGTAACTTGAGATGAGTTGTAAACATACCGGTTGTGTGAACCTTGGTCACAAATAATAGCTACTACTTTTAGTCCAATGAATGTACACTTTTGAATATTTTTATTAATAAGATGAACTAGCAAAATTCCTTGAACTCCTCCTTCCGATAAATAATAGGTTAGTGGCTGCTTCCATGATGAGAACAAACAGCGCAGCATAACAACTAAACCATGATTAGCAATCTTCGGAGAAGGTCCCAAATGTCCAAGATCTTGAAACCCTTCTATAAGGTCTAATGTTTTATTGTATTCTAAGTACCTCTTTAGCGCCATTGCATCAAAAAGGACACAACATTTGTCCTTCCCATCAAAAGCTTTTACTTTAGATTCAAATTTTAACTAAGGATGAAGCTACACCGGTAGTTAGATGAAAAACTTTCAACCATCGCCTAATTATAGGCGTTGATGGAAGAGGTAGCTTAGACTTTTGCCTCAAGTACAATGATGGAGATTTGTAATAATAGGAAAGCGCTAGAGCCGTTTCTTTGGGGGCTCACCTTGTCCTCTTCCTATGGAATAAAGTCATATCGACCAATGTTCGCGCATCTTTAGATTTCGTTTTTAAAAAATTGTTAATTACATTTCGTTCAGAGGTGAACATTAACCTGCGTTTTAGCCTAATAACCTTCATCCTCTCTTTAACAAGTAACGCGTTTTTATCCGATATCTTCTTTAGGAGTGTTTTCTCTCTAAGAGTACATAGATCTTGTGAAGTAGTTTATGTAGTGGTTTTAGGACGATGTGTGCGGGGATCTTTGGGCATTATTGGGACATACCTGTGAAGACAAAACATAAATTTAAAAATAACAATCGATTACTTGACGATGACTACTATTAATATTGCACGTGATAGTGCAAGTAGAAAAAAAATGATATGGGTAAACTTTCTCGCTTTTTAGGTGGTGTTAAGTAGTGTACTTCATCTGTTATATCTTCTTCCGAAATTGTTGTACAATTTTCGGTAACATGCTTTTTACCGTAGCTTTTTGTCACAGGTTGAAAAACTCGAAATTCTTCCAGGTAGGTGTAGAATTCGAACCCATATAATATGGTACAGCATGATTACTAATTTCCTCCTTCCACTACTTGTGAGCAAGTATTTTGGATCGAAATGATTTTCACAAATCATCTTATTTTTTAACTGTTCTCGGTCTATTCCAAGCAAGTTCAGCTCTAATATTCTACAACTTCATAGGTGGAAGGCATGTATACCCTATGCCGGCCGGTGCAATACCACCACCTTTACCATGGGCTCCTTAATATTGGTGCTCCAATTTTCTAAGCTCGGTAAGGGCTACCGATCACTTTCTCCTTTATTCCTTATTTACTCGCCAATACGTACTTGCCAAGAGTGGCGTTTTAACGGCTAAATCCTTAAAATGACGAGTTCTAAAACAGATGCTATACCCCAGGTGAGTAGGGAGAGACGCCCACATTCTCACATCGATTCGTCGATCCATCCCAAAGATTCTGGGGGGACAAAATTCGTCAATGCCAAAATCAAGACTAAGAAGAGCAAGATCTGCCAGGAATAAAATTCTGCCCCATTCGGATGCCCGGAGGGCAGCGCTCAAGCGACCTCGGTCGTCGAAAGTACCAACATCCGGATTCATTACTCCAACATCTTGAACAAGTGCAACCGGACATTCTGTTTCTATCAGAAACACAAGTCTCCCCTGGAAGCACTGATTCGCCTGACCTGCAATTTCCCAAATACAACCTCCACTCTAACTTTCGCCTTAAAGGCGGAGTATGTGCATATACCAAGGACAACGTAGGTTGTAAGAGTATGTCCACTTTGGAAAACAACAAATTGGACGCGATTTGGTTCAAACATTCTGAGCCCCAATTTGTGAAATTTTACTGTTGTTTGTATAGGTCTCCCAATGATAACAATTTCCAAGATCTCTTTGATTACCTTAGTCTCAAAATAGACTACCTCTTATCATAGTTTCCATCTTGCGATATTTCAATTTTGGGAGATTTTAATGCCCACAATTCCAATTGGTTTCATTTTGCATCTACTACTAATCCCGCAGGTCACAGTGCAGAAGTATTTGCTGTATCCTGTGATCTCACACAAATCATTTTCGAATCAACCAGAATACCCGACAACCCTAACCATACTCCACATTTCCTGGACCTATTCCTTACAACTAACCAACTTGTCTATAAAACAAGAGCCCTTTCCCCATGTGGACAATCAGACCAGTGCCTAATCGAAATAACTTCCTCTGTACCCAATCCCGCTGTTACTCGAAAAACAAATAGAACCATGTGGTGTTTTAAATCAGCTAACTGGAGCGAACTGCGAGATTTTTTGCAACCTTCCCCTGGCGTGAGTATTGCTTTAAATGGTCATCCTCTTCAAAAATTGCTCTTTCAATAACTGAAGTTATCCTGTTTGGTATGGAGTTATACATTCCCAAAAAACATAATTGTGTAAGTCATGCCCGTTCCCAACCCTGGTTTAATAGGGCTTGCACTGATGCATTATCGCAAAAGCATAAACTCTATATCAAATGGAAATCAAATAAATCTATCGAAAATCACGCCAACTATATTGCCGCAAGGAATAGTTGCAAAAGCATCATCACCAAAGCCAAAAAGATGTTTGAAGAACGTAAATGCAAAGAATTAGTCTCATGTCCTTTGGGTGGTCGTAAATTTTGGTCATCACCTAAAGCCATTAGTAAAAACTTTAGTACATCTTCCTTTCCTCCCTTGACGTCTCGCGACGGATATATAGTAGCTGATCCTGCTGAAAAAGCCAACCTCTGTCGATTACTTTGCATCAAATTCATGTCTCAATGATTCTGATAAAACTGTGCCGTTGCCCAAATCTACCCCATACGCTATTAAACCAATCCACTTTCGTTACAAGCTCCTAGAATCAATTATCAATAAACTTGACCCAAACAAGGCGACTGACCATGACGGTATTCCAGCTATCTTCCTTAAAAAATGCTACCCCGATCTAGTACCTGTATTGTCCAAACCCTTTTCGATCACCATGTCATCTGGAGAGTTTCCCTCATCGTGGAAGTTGGCAAATGTCCAGCCTATTCCTAAAAAGGGCGACAAAACCTATCCCTCAAACTATCGACCAATAGCTATCACTTCCATTCTGTCGAAAATCATGGAGAAAGTCATCAACCACCAAGTACTTTCGTTCCTCGAGTCCAATAAACTCTTAAACGAACACTACTATGGGTCAGACAGAATCGTTCAACGGGTGATCTTTTTTCATATGTCACCCAACTTTGGAATAATACATTAGAGAGGTCCGGTGAAACAGTCGTAGTAGCTTTAGATATTTCAAAAGCTTTTGACCAGGTTTGGCACAAGCGCCTACTTGCCAAGCTGACTTCGCTCGGCTTATCCGATACGCTCATCAATTGGACATCCAGCTTTCTTGACAAAAGACATATATGCGTTGTTGTCGATGACTTCTTTTCGAAAGAAACTACTATTAACGCGGGAGTACCCCAAGGATCAGTGATAGCTTCCACACTTTTCCTGCTGTACATAAACGACCTCATTTCCTCAACAACTAACCCGATCCATTGCTTTGCGGATGACAGCACTCTACATTGTAGTTCTTCACCGTTTTCCCACACAAGTCTAGTCAAGACGTTAAGGTAAAAATGGCAGCCTCAATCAACAGTGACTTAGAACGTGTCCTTGAATGGGGAAGGAATAATATACTCACGTTCAACGCCGATAAAACGCAGTGATGCCTTGTGTCCGCCAAGAAAGACCGATCATTTCCTGCTGTAAATATGAATGGCTCATGGGTTGACCATATTTTGTCAGCCAGCAAAACAGCTGCCCGTAAACGGGGTTTTCTATACAGATCTAAACAGTACTTCACATCGCAACAACTCCTTTTACTGTATAAGGCTCAAATTCGACCTCATCTGAAATACAATTCCCAACTCTGGGTCAGTGCTCCCAATACGCCCTCAGGCTCATAAGTGACCCGTCTCTGACTTCTGACCTACAGCCTGTTAAGCATAGAAGAATAGTTTCGGTTCTTTCCTTGTTCTATCGCTATTACCATTGCGAATGTGCCTCCGAAATACACTCCTTAATACCTTCGCGGGCCATCTTCGCTAGGAACACTCGGTTTGCCCATTCACACCATAATTACGCACTCAAAATTCCATCGTGTCAAACTAAACGGGCTCAATATACATTTTTCCACACGGCGACCAAATTGTGGAATGCACTATCCAGTTCCTGTTTTCCTCCAAACTCTGACTTAAGTCAATTTAAGCTAGCCATTCATAAACATTTCTCGGCAGCAACAATATCCTTAAACCTTCCCAGTGTTCCTGAGTGCTTTAGCACGTTAGGCAAATCTTAGCCTGTTCGGGAATACTACAAGGAAAAAAAAGTTCAGCGAATACTACAAGGAAAAAAAAGTTCAGATTACCACCATTATATAACCAAATGTTTACTATGTTTTCGTCCGAAGGAAACAAAAAATAAAAAAATGAGGACACATTTTTCGTGAATTTTCACAATTATAATAAACACACCGATGCGCTGCTGTATTCATTTTCTTTGTAACTAGGCATCCGCCGAGGATTTTAAGCACAAGAACGTTGATTATTTTACACGTATTATACGTAACCAAGATCCACACTGGTTAACAGTAAAGGTAAAAGGGGATTCACTTTACAACAGGATTTTCGTTTGGTTATGAATTTTATTGTAATATAAGCAAAATTTTAATGCTTTTTTTGCGTTTATTTGTAATTTAGTACAATTAGTTATATTCAGGTAAGATAAATACAACGGTATTAGTGTTCAAAATCAATTGTAATAAATCCCCGAGCAAGTACACATTCCATACAATTATAAAACGAAGACTATGTTTTTATATTGTTAACAAAGGACGTAAAAATACCATTGTTATATACCTACTTACGATATAATAACAGTAATTATCCTATCCAGTTTGAAGAAATATGAATAAGAAGTGAAGGTTATAATTACTCAAACCATTTAAGAATTGTCAATATACACCGTGTCCAAGATAAGGATGCCCACTATGGGGATCTCTGGAAGGTCGGTTAAATGGGGCAAAAGTTACGCATTTGAGAGGATGTATTTATAGTCTTTGTAGAACTCGAATATCTCTTTTAGTTTTTGAGATATTTGAAAACAATTGAAGAGCTATCAAGAAAAGAAGAACACGTTTTCATTACCACTTCCCTACTTAATGCTGTTAGTCAATTTTTGATACAACGTTTCGTTTGTTAACAACCATCATCAACTTTATTTTTTTGAATACACGAAAAAATTATTTTTGCCATATTTAAATTCTCACCTTGATTCTCAATTCAACGATATATCACACTTTATATTTTTGATACGTTTGGGATGAGAAAATTCATATTCAATGTAAAACATCGAAAACGTACAGTTAAAACTAATACTAGAAACATTAGAAAACTGTAAAATTATTATAAAATAATGCTTTCTCATTTTCTAATGCCTGTTGCGAATAAAATAATTCATAAGTATGTATTTAGTGAAAATACTATTAATTAAACAGTTAAAATACATCTTCCGAGTATATTCGGTACTCGAATTATAGGTCCTTTCATTTACCACGAGTCCTTCAATTCTGAACGTTACCAAATTTTACTCCAAAATGAATTAGAGATAGCTTTGAATGATTTGCCTTTCCAAGAAGTTGAAGGTTATTGGTTTATGCAAGACGGTGCACCAGCACATAATTCCAGAGTTGTCAGAGAATACCTGTCAGTTACATTTCCAGAAAGATGTATTGGCACTCATGCAAATCTACTGTGGCCAGCCCGTTCTCCAGATGTAACACCTTTGGATTTTTTTCTTTGGGGAAACATTAAAAATTACATTTATGGAAACGATATTGAAAACGAAGAAATTTTACAAAGATTAGTTCTCGAATCGTTTGCTAGTATTACTCCTCAAATGCTGAAGAATGTTTTAGATATAATTTTTTCGTGTATTTAAAAAAATAAAGTTGATGATGGTATTAAGTAGAGATAGAAAAGTGGCAGTGAAAACGTGGTCTTCTTTTCTTGATAGCTCTTCAAATAAGGTCAGAAAAAAATAAAAACGAAAATCAGAAAATTCAATTTTTTTCAATTATCTCAAAAACTAAAAGAGATATTCGAGTGCTACAAAGACCATAAATACATCCTCTCAAATGCGTAACTTTTGTTGCATTTAACTGACCTTCCATCTCTTACCGTTTCCGAGATCCCATAGTGGGCATCCTTATCTTGGACACGGTGTATACTCATTTAGCCTGTAGTGTTATACTGTTATGCTTAATCCACAGTTTAAAAATATTGTTAAGTTTTCAACTTCATTAACATCAAAACTATTTTCTTTTGTGAAAGTTACAGGAATATGATAATTACAGAACTCTATAAATTTACTAATAGAAAAACGTGCAATTTTAAGTAATGTTCTGGAAGGCAGATGCCTCTGTGACGTTCGGAACTTTTAAAATTATAACGCGCTTTTTATATTATGTGACCTATCTTATACGAAGTATATCTAAGTATATATAATATAATCAATGTATATACAATCAATGATAATAGCGACAAAAAGCAGTTTGTATTGCCGTTACAGTTTTCGTTAATCTTGATCAAATATAAAAGAAATGCGCATAATCGCAGCTGTCTACCGCCGTTTACCTTTAAAGTTGGTTTGGTCATTTGGTGAATTACGACAGAGAAGTGAGAGAAGCATGTTACTCTGACTATTGCCAGCTAGTTAAATTTAAATGTTCTGTTTCAAAAAGTCAATGATTATTTCTTTGTGATTTTAATACACGAGAAAGAAAAATTCAAGATATTACATACTTTTAACGAACACATTCGTTCAAAAAGTAACGACCTTCACACACTGGTTACTTTTTGTTTATAATTTTGACTCCTCCTATATGAATACCTGTAGAAATTTACCTGTCATTAAACTGAACATGCGCAAAAATAACCACCTGTAAACCACCTTGACAGTTTTACAAGATTTACACGTTTGTTTTACCTGTGTACAGTAAGTTCATTGAACTGTTAGTAAGTATGTAGATTTTTTCTATATAGTTTTGTGATAAAAACGATCAACGTAATAGTTATTGATGTTCCGGTTGTTAGAGCATGCAGTAATGCCAGCAAATGTAGTTTTAAGGTGAAAGCCTTTACAGGTGAGTTAACTGTTTTATCTATGTGGCAGATTACATTCATTTCATAACTGTATATTATTGTTTGTATTTTTTTTGCTTACCTTATAATTTTCCTCCATGTGCTTGTTTGTTTATTTTCATTTCTTTTTAGTTTAAAAACATGCTTTCAAGACATGACTTTGAATAAGGAATCGAATAATAGCAGCAAAATGCACGAATTATTTATGCAAGTTTTAAAAAATCGAGATTTATCTAAAGCTGGTGATTTATTTTCAGTGCCTGACAGTGTTATTGTTAATGATTTAACATTAGTGGTAAGTCTGTTTAACTTAAAGTAGGTATTTTACTAAAATGTCAATTATTTTAATTCAAAAGGAAATGCAGGAAAATATCTTCTGGTAATCTTTCTACTTGTAACTAAATTCGAGAAATTGGGAAAGTAGTTCTTTAGTTTCTATATCTAATATGGAAAATTGTCGTGTTTAGAAATTAGTAATTATTTATTCTATGATTCCTTGTCACTTGATCTATGTGGTAGGTATTACCACTGAATATTTTAAGCATCATTTGGTTTGACGTTTTAATTTTTATAATTAGGTTACTTTTAATTTATTGTAGAGTGCTTTGCAAAAGTGTAGAGATCATAATATCTGATAGATACTGATTGACAATTCATTTAATGGGCTATCCATTTACGTACATTTCTGTTCACTGAAAAACCATACCAGTAGCGATGTTTGGTTTTTTAAGCTTTGTAAATTTGCTGTAGATCTATTTCCATGGTTGCGAGTGAAACTGTTGACGTTGAAATCAATTTCAAAATATTTTGATGGTTGGATCACAATGGCATTGACAGTAAAATTAAAGAATGAGTTACACAACTTAAATTTAAGTGTATGCAGTTTCCGTGAACAAAAAAGCGATTTTTGGTTTTTTAAGCTAGATCTATTTTCATGGTTGGGAATGAAAATGTTGACATGCAAATGAATGTCAAAATATTTTGATGGTTGGACGACAATGACATTGACAGTAACATTAAAAAATGAGTTACACAACTTAAATCTAAGTGTGTGCAGTTTCTGTGAACAGTTGTTTACATGAGACGTTCAGATAGAGATGTCTTATGTGCAAACATAAATTTTTATCGTTCGTACATACATACCTGGTCTGTCAGGCAACTTTTATTGATGATGGCATTACTCAATGATAATGGTTACAGTTGTTCTTATTTCTAACTATATGAGTTATATTAGTACATTAAAATTTTTCAGTGAATTCTAGCAAAAATAATTTATGTGGTTGTTTTATTTTTGTTGTTGAAGTGGAATGAGTATAGATTGTGTTTCACCTTCTCACCATCATATTTCTGTATTTTTATTTATTTTCTGACCATAACATATGATTCATGCATGGATTTTAATAGAGGATGAATTATTAATTTATTTTACATGCAGTACCTCGCTGTATTATGAATTGAAACTGTCACCATTTGACATAATTAACACTCTATTTGGAAAAAAATTGTGTAATAATTTATATATATTTATTCGCAAGGTTTCAGATTGATACTGTATCCTTCGTCAGGCGTGTATAATATATAATACTTGTCATTTTCATATACGTGTGACAAAGGAAGAGTATTGGCCTGAAAGCTTGTGAGTAAATATATATAAATTATTAGACCATTTTTTCCCAAATAAAGTCTCACTGTATTAGTTTTTAGAATCAAGTTAGCTTTACAACTTGCTCTTGATAATTTTACAAACAAATAATTTCTAAATTTCAATTTTATTTCACTTTTACAATGAATTAATTTCTTTTTTATAGTTATATAGTATTACATTAAATTCAAATGAGCAATAATATGGGTAATCAACAGATGGAAAAGGCATTAAAGATAGAAATTGTATTTCCTCTGTGTTAATTATACAATTTCAAAATGATATACTTACTAAAGAGCTTAAATTTATGTTTGTACTTTCTTTTAAAATGACTAAGTTTACTTTCAACTGTTAATCTATATAAACTTGATTTTAGTTCTCCACCTCTTTTGATAATTTTGAACAGACATACCTACTTTTTTAAGATGATTTTATAGTCCAATATAATCAGTGGCGTAGTGTAGAGGGGGAAAAAGGAAAACAACAGTAAAGTTACAATATATTTTAAACCATCAAAGTACAATCCTCTACAATCTAATTCGGCGTGCTTTCCGAAGCGAAGCAAAGTCATTAAAATTAATTTCGTTTTGTCGGGTTCTGCTCCATTGGTAAAAGTTGCCAAATTGAGCTCATTGTAAACAGGTAATTTGTAATTCATTTAAATTTGGAAAAGCTGCGCTCAGAACTTGCAACTCTAATAATAATAATGCCATGTATTAAATTATCTGTCCCACACATATATTAAAACAAGGAAAAATATAAAACAATATAAAAGAAGAAAGAAAAAAAAAGTGAAACCGGTATAATTTAAAAGGGCGAAGTTCAGTTGCCAGGATACAGATGTATCTTGGTTCTGCTCTTACACTTAACACTGTTTATCTAATATAAGTACACATTCTATAAATGGGATAACGTAACTATAACTTAAAGTATAGATTGCGTGTACATAATGTAAAATAAAATATGTTCAATAAAACATTTAGAGTATTTGGTGGATATTGAAGTTACACTGAAGCAACAAAAAAAATAGTTATTTGTATTATAAGTAAAGAAACGTGTTGTTTTTCTTTACGAATCGCGATTTTTCTAATCGAGGCGTATCCGAGATTTTAGAAACGTGATTAATAAAGAAGAACCTACATTTTTTTAATACATAAAATTTTGTTGGACACTAAATGCAAATGGATTACATTTTATAAGAAATTATTTCAAAATACATAACAAACGCGAGAATCAAATTGCCGTTTCCATCACTGCAGCAACTAAACAAAAGTAAGTAAACAAACATTTTGTCAAGTGTTATCGCGTGAAAATGGAAATAAATAATGAAATTCATCCTGAAATATCGGCATTAGCGCTTGAAGCTGTTGCTAGTTTATTACCCTTGCAATAACGATATAAATATGAGAAGACCTACAATATTTTCAATTCTTGGATGACTTCAAAGAAGTAAGGGATATCGACGAAGAAATTTTTTTCATGAAAAGGTTCGTTTTCCTGAATACATTTATTTATTTATTTTAAGTTTAATCATTATATTTGATTACAGGCTGAAAGATGTAAATCTTCCACGCTGTGGTCGACATATTTCATGTTGAAAAGTACGTTGAGAATGAAAACGTCGATATATCGAATTATGGGAAGTTACAGTTATGTTTAAAGCGCCAAAGTGAGGGATATGAAGCAAAAAAATCAAAAATTCTATGACAGGATGATGTGTCAAAATTTTTGGCAGAAGCGCCTGACGATACTTTTCTTATGATTAAAGCGACGCTAATTTTCGGTCTCTATGGGGCATATCGTAGTGAGGAGCTAAGAAAGTTAAATGTGAAGAATATCGAGGATACCGGCTCTATTTTGGTTGTCACCCTCCGTGACACTAAGACACGGAAGAAGCGTATATTCACCGTTATGACGGAAATGAGAGGAATTAATGAGATTGAGTTGTACAGGAGATATATAAGCTTGCGTCCAAAACATATCAATCACTCAAGATTTTATATGAACAATAAATGTACAGGTTGTCTCATTTTTGTATGTTTTACGGGGTATCTCGCTTATTTTTTAGGTTAGAACCTTGCGGTTTTCGCGACACCGTGCTACTTTTAATGAAACCAAGGATGCACTAATCAAATTTCCCATAGCCATCTTAGTTTTTGTACTACAGGGTGATTTTGGAAAAATTGCATTTTCAGTCATCCCCTGTAACTCTGTTATTGTCAGACATATTAAAAGAGTAAAAACTGATATTTGTAGATTTTTTTACGTAGAATCTAGTGGCGATACTTAGATTTTCTTTAGAGGTCACAGTTTTTGAGATATCGACATAACCTACTTTTTTTTTAAATCTTTTTGCCCTTGCCAAGAGCTTTTCAAAAATATAGCATAGTCTATATTTATTTTTATAAATAACGTGACAAAATGATTTTTTTCTATAATTTACTTTGATAAAAAACAAAATAATTAATTAATCACAAATATTGTTCAAATTACAGACCATTATGTCTCCCACAAGTTTCACAAAGTTTATAAATTTTTTTAATAGCATTTTCCAAAATTAATAATTGTCTTCGTAATTCTGGAAAAGCATTTTCCATTGCAATTTTTAATTGTTGCATGTTGGCATATTGCCTTGAATAAATTTTATTCTTTAAATACCCCCACAAAAAAAAGTTCAAAACCATTTGTTCCAGTCCATCTCCTGGGAAAACGTTAATTTAGCCAGTTTTGTATTATTCTAGCATTGTGGGCTGGAGCCGCATCCTGCTAGAAGAATATATTGTTCAGTTGAGCCAGTGGAATATCTTCTAAAATGTTCATAGTTTTTTCTTGTAGAATTTGTAAGTACCCATTAGAGTTTAGGTTTTCTTCATAAATCTTGTAAACTATTTTTCGGTTAATAATAAAACAGGAGAAATTAAATCCGAACCTGCCTTGACGCTCTCTAGGAAAAATCACGTGGGTGTTTTCTTGACTCCAAAACCGCGAGTTGTGTCTATTAAGAATTCCCGAACTTGTGAAATGTGCCTCGTCTGACCAAATTATTTTTTTTTTTCAAAATCATTGTCCTGAGTTTTCATATTTATAAACCAATTGCAGAACTCCAATCTACATTCAGCATCACCAGGGTGCAAATGATGAACAAGTTTATACTTGTAGGGTTTGAATTTATGTTTTTTTTTAATCCTTTGCACTGTTGTTTTAGACACACCGGTCTCTTCATCTATTTTCCTGCACAAGGTTTCAGGAGTGGCTTGCACAACTGCTGAAACGTTGATCTCTGATTCCTCGTTCTCTTTGTTGTAAACTCGGGATCAAGGTTTGTCAAAACATCCATGTTGGCAAAGATTAAATTTTAATTTTTGAAATATTCTTCTGTCAGGTTGTCTTCTTTTGGGATATCTATATGACAAAATAGGTATATAAAATAAATACAAATTCTAAGGTAAAGATTAACGGACCTGTTCAGATAGAGTTCTAAGGCCTGGTCTGCGTTTTCATTAGATAATATGAAGCAGGTATTCATATCATAGTTTTCAAATTTTTGGTTTTGAGCCATATTAAAAAATGATTAAACAACAACAAGAACAAGAACGATAACAATAAACAAAAACAACGAATAGCAATAAATATGAGCACTAAATTTGGGAAAATTTAACCAGGAATAATTTGAGAGAAGCAGAAACTTCAAAAATCAAATACCTAAGTAATGGCAGAACGTTAATTATTTTGTTTTTTGCGTTACCATGGTTACCCACGGCTATCCACTACTATCAATGTAAATTATAGAAAAAAATCATTTTGTCACGTTATTTATAAAAATAAATATAGGCTATGCTATATTTTTGAAAAGCTCTTGACAAGGGGAAAAGATTTTAAAAAAATATATAGGGTGTCCCATAAAAAAAATAGGTTATGTCAATATCTCAAAATCTGTGACCTCTAAAGAAAATCTGAGTACGCCACTGGATTCTACGTAAAAAATCTGCAAATATCAGTTTTGCTTTTTAATATGTCTGACAATAACAGAGTTAGAGGATGACTGAAAATGCAATTTTTCCAAGATCACCCGTAGCACACAAACTAAGATGGCTAAATTACCCAACCCAAACGGTTACACTGGACACTGTCTACGTCGAACTTCAACTACTTTTCTTGGTGAGGGTGGAGCGGATATCAGGAGGCTCAAAAATCATGGAGGATGGCGATCAAACACGACTCCAGAAGAATATATAGAAGAAAGCATTAACAATAAAATGGCAACTTTGAACATTTTCATCATTTTCTACGTCAAATGGAGGAGTTCATCAGGAGGTTTTATCAAAATCTTCACTATCATTTAACGATTTACAGTTAAAACGTAGACAAGCATAAGTTTTTCTAACGTTAATAGTTGTATGTTTAATATTTATTCCAATAAATAATTAATAATTCTTTATAAAGAAATGGTTGCTATAAAGAAAAGAAATACTTTTCTTTACGATTTGTAATAAGGAAATATGGTCCATTTCCATAAGTGTCCGAAAAAGTAATTTATTATGTCTGATCATTAAATACTTTTGAATTATTGGATCGAGTATAATAAAATGATAATAAATTTTTTCGGACACTCAATGGAAATGGACCATATTTCCTTATTACAAATCATAAGGAAAAGTATCTCTTTTCTTTATAGCAACCATTTCTTATGTATTATTCTTAAAGAAAAGTAGGTTGTTCTTTCCTCATCACGTTTCTAATCTCAGCTGCTCCTCAATTCATAAAGAAAAACAATAGTTTTCTTTACTATTAATTAACAAGGAAACACTTTTTATCTTAGAAAAACAATTTGACTGACATATTAAACAAAACAATATTTGTTGCTAACATGACTACTATGAATACAACACAGCCCCTCAACAAACATCTCCAAACATTAAACAAATGACAAACTTTGTTATAGGGCTTTGAAACCAAGTTTTTCAACAAAAAAATTTAATTTGATTTTTGACAAAGGTTTTGTAAAGATATTCGCTTCTTGATTTTCAGAAGAAATGTATTTAACGTTAAGGCGGCTAAGGAGAACTCTGCAATTCATATTGCTGAAATGGCTATCAAATGGCCATTTTGGACGTAATCATCTAATAAAGAAAACTTATATGACAATTCTGTAGTATACTGATCAATTAACGTAAACCTTCTGGTTTCAAATTAAATTACAATCTTAGTCGAAAGTTCCGTAAAAGTAGTAGCTCTCCGTAGGAATTTTCGACCAAGATTGTAACTTAAATATTGAATTTGAAACCAGAAGGTTTACATTAATTGATCACTATACTACATAGAATTTGTCCTACGCATAGTTTTTTTTTCATTATTAAATTGTTACGTCCAAAATGGCCATTTATGCATTTTAGCAATATGAATTTCAGAGCTCTCCTTAGCCGCCTTAATATCTCCGCTTTCAATCTTATCTCTTACGAAATCACGAATCATATGTTTCATTTTACTATGATATTCAGGATTCTTACTTACCTTGTTTGCAGCCTGGTTATCTTCATATAACTCAATCTTGTCTATCTTGATAATGTTTAAATTATTAACAATCTGTTTTAGCCAGCTGGCTTCATTGCAAGCTAGACTGAGTACCACAAATTCAGATTCTGCTGAACATAATGAAACACAATCTTATTTTTTCGACGTCCAAGTTACGCAATATCCCATAACTTTGAAAACAAAACCTGCCCAATTTGCATCTATGTAGCCACAAATAGGAGAAGATTGGGGTGTTCTGATACACCAGTGATAAATCAGCGTCCCTTTTACGTATCTTAATACATGTTTCAATGCTGTCCGTAGGTTTGTGCTTGTACAGTTTTGATATCTACTCAGAATTATAACTTCTAAACATAAATCAGGACGAGTACCTGTTACCGCATACATTATCGATCCTATCTGCATTTCTTTTCAGGTAAAAGTTTGTCCTCGGGTTTCAAACCTTCTTCAACATTTTTTAATTCATAATAAGGAAAATTTATGTCCATCGGAGTTTTCATTGACAGTTTGCATTCTGTCATACCGTGGGTTTGCAAAATCTTATTTAAATAGTTTGTTTGATTTAGCGACATAACACCTCTTCTTCATTATAATTTACTGAGATATCTAAATAGTTCAAAATAATACCAAGGTCTTTCAGTTTAAATTTTTCGGATAGAAATTGTTTTGTTGAATTTACACAAGAAAGGTCAGTTGCCACAATTATCAAATCATCAACAAATACTAAAATGTAAACTGTAAAGTAGGATGTGAACTTTATGTACAAGCAATAATCATGCTTAGATCTTTCACATCCTTTTTCTTTTAGAATTTTATCAAATTTTTGGTTCCAACACTTCGGAGATTTTTTTTAAACCATAAATTGATCTTCGAAGCAATCCAACCTTGTTTTCTTGATTGAAACCTTTAGGTAATTCGACGTAGACTTTTTCTTGAATGTCGCCATTTAAGAAAGCACTTACCCCATCCATTTGGTAAACTTTCATCTTATAGTGGTTTGCAACTGAAAGAAGAATTCGTATTGTAGATGTTTTTACCACAGAAGCAAATATATCTGAGTGATCTAAATCATCCGCTTGCTGAAATCCCCGAGCTACTAATCGGACTTGATACTTTATGCCTTACAGGGTTACCGGCGTCATCGTTATTAATTTTAAAGATCCACTTTGAATCAACTACTTTTTCATTCTTTGGACGGTCAACCACCACCCAAGTTTCATTGTCATAGAGGGCTTTTATTTCTTCTTCCATTTCTTGTTTCCAATCTTCACCTTATGGCTTCTTCATAAGTTAGGTTTTCATCTAAAGCAACTGCACTTAGCATGCTATAATCTTCGAAATACTTTGCTTTTTTAATAGATTCTTATCGCTTAAACAGTATTCATTTGTAGACTTTTCCTCACCATCACCCCTATTTTCTTCCTTTTCTTCTTCTCTAATTTCATTTCCTTTTAATTCACCTTGTGTAATTTCTTCTGCTCTAACTTGATTTCCGTTGCCTTCGTCCGCTTCATAATCTATAAGCACTTCTTTTTCACTCGCGATTTCCTCTGACTGACCACCAGTTTCACTATGTTCTTCCTCGTCCGATACAGTAGATTTTAATTTGTTGGAAATTTTATTTTCAGTTTTTGGAATAAAAATGACATCTTTAGAAATTTCCATTTTCTTTGACTGGGTAAAAAAATTCTATAACCTTTTATATTGTCCGCATACCCAACAAAAATGCCACGATTATTTTTGTAATCCTTTAATTCTTTGGGTACATGCACAGAAACTTCAGTTCCAAATATTTTAAGATGTGATATATTTGTAATTTTGTTATACCATAGTTCATAAGGAGTTTTTCCAGGTATTGAACTAGTGCCAGTTCTATTTAGCACATACAGTGCTGTACTTACTGCCTCGGCCCACAAATACTTGTCTATTTGTTGAGCAGCCATCATTGACCCAGCTGCTTCCTGTACGGATCTCTTTTCCCGCTCAATAGAGCCGTTCTGGCTAGAGTTGTGCCTTACCGAATACTGGTGCTTTATTCCCAAGCTTTCAAGTATTCACTTCAGTTCAAGGCAAGTGAATTCTGTACATTGGTCATTTCTTAGTGTCTTCATATTACACCCAGTTTCATTTTTAACTAATTTGAAATATACATTCAAATGGTGAACAGCCTCGGACTTCTTTTTTCAAAAAATAAAGTTTGAAAATGGGAATAAGGGTCTTTAATTATCAAAAAACATAAAGATTCTCCAATGCTACTAATTTCCATTGAATCACTTAGGTCAGCACTGACCATCTCTCCGACTATATTATATTATATTAATGTGCAGTAAGGAACATGCATGCATATTCTGTTTGTAGAAATTTTGTAATATTGTGCAATAATGAAAAAAATTTGAAGGAACCTTAGAATGGTCGGTGTTGGATTTTATTTGTGAAAATTGTAGTTCAGCAGTACGTATGTATAAGCGACTGCAATAACCCATACGGAGATAATAGTGATTTCCTTTCAAGCAACTAAAAAAAAAATGCTAAATCAGATTTAATAATAAAACAGCAAAATATTCAGTTAAGTGTTCAGTAAGCGCGTGATTCAATAAATAAAGAAATCCTGAAGTAACCCTGTAAGTAACCGAATTAAATGTTTGTGAATTTAGTTAGAGATTAGTGGTCGTTGGTGACATTAATTGTCGTATGTATACAATCGCTAATAATATCAAATCAATGGTACCAAGCAAATAAAAATTCTATTATACAAGTGGAAGTAAACATTATTCATTATGATAAACGTTTATGTGAAGGGGAAATAACATAACGGATTGCCCAGGTACATATGTGCTTTGCGCGTGAGCGAAGGACAGACAACGAAGCTCGCCAGTGTTACAGCCCATTGAATTAGCGAATACGGCTCTCTCTGTGTTTTGTGCCAGCGTGGGTGCAAATTTAAAAATGGTTACTGAAGCAGACCATATGGACTTTACTATAATCGGATAGAGGATTAATTATCGTAAATTTTAAGACATAGTTTTAGGTTTAGTTTAACAGACGAAAATACGATTATATTTTAAGTTTATTTTTGCTTGTTGAGTTAGTAATTTCTTATTATAAGAAAAAGGATAATCGAACTTTATCTATTTTGATGTGTTTAGTATATAAGATGTTGGGGAAATTTTTAATATATAAGAATTGTTTTTTTTGTGCTTTTTGGGAGCCGCGTGTTTTTACTGATTTACAATCGCAAATTGGTCAATGTGTGTGTGTGTGTGTGTGTGTGGATGTGTGCGTGTGTGTGTGTGCGTTTGCGTGCGTGCGTGGTTGTGTGGTGTGGGGGTGGGTGCGTGCGTGTGCGTGGATTGGTGGTGTGGGTAGGTGCGTGTGTGTATGTATATTACATTATTTAATTTACTTTTGTTTTTTATTGGGTTACATTTTTTGCTAATTGAAATTAATCTTTGAATATTTTTGAGCTTAATAATTGATCTGAAATTCCGTTATGAGCCTGATCAACTACAAAATTTTATTTTAACTATTTTGAATTATTAGACAGACAGTAAAATAAAGAACATGAATAACAGAATATTTTTATTAAGTATAAATTGCAGATTTAAAGTATTAAAATTGATGAATGTTTAAATTCGATTTTTAAAGAGAAAGTAATCATGAAATATATAGAGGTTATTTACGATGAAAACACTGATCGTTCTATTTTAAATTTTTCAGCAACTAACGAATGTTTTGTTGATATAAAAATTATTAAATCGACTTTTTTTATTTTGATTCTTTTCAAAATTGGGTAATGTTATTTAATTCAGAGTGTTATAACAGTTAGAAATATAAATTTATATGTATACGAGGGATACTTAAACAGTATTCAAATTAACGTTTTGTGGCTTGAAATTTTCATATGTACTTAATGTGTTCAATAAGTTTACGACGACCCGTGTATTAAAAATTAAAATTTTCTTAAGCTTTTGGATAAATTCCTTTTCAAGAGTTTGAGTTGCGAATGGTTTTACTGGGTAGGCTACAATTATGTCTTCCCAGTCAGATAGGATTAATTTAACATCCCGCTTAAGACTTTATTTTAGAAAAATTTAAGACAATTTTTCCTGGACTGAGCATTGTGAGTTGGAGATTTATGGTAAGGGGTAAGGTGTTTGAAACTACCTTTCAATCATTATATCCACCCTGTCCATTTTCACTGTAGCTGGCTTGCCAACCTACTTACTTCGCTAAGCCTGCACAACGCCTAGTGCGGTTTGGACGTGTAACAAACATAGAACTACTATACATACAAGAAAAATTTGAAAACGTGATCAACATAACTACATATTAGGTATACACAATTTAATACTACTAGAAAAAGAAATACATTGTTTAGTGCTGATGACTACCAGTGTATAAGTATTATTACATGTTCAAAAATATGTAATACACATCATTCTCGTACGTTGAACAAAATAAGAAATAATGAACATAACTGAAAGTAAATTTCAAAATATTACTTTGTTAGTCACGAATAGTTAATGAACTGGTAGATCCACAGTACCCACTGTGGATCTACCAGTTCTGGCAACATGTATTTCATATAAAATTCTTTCAGATTAGGTAAGTTCTCATATTTCCAGAAATTCTCGTCATAATGTATCTGGAAAAAAAAAAGAAATCGTATTAGGTGTAATCTTACGAAAAATCAATGATTTTTCCTTATAAAACTAGAAATTATTAACCTTTTCAACAACATTTTCTATTGGTTATCACCAATTGCCGCTGTACTTGGAAGTAATAATTGTGTCTTCGCTTTAAAATAATGTCCGCTTCAGGTGGCTCCAAAAATGTAATAACTTTATTTTTTATACAATCTTGGGGAGACATTTTTGATATTCAACTTGGACATAAAAACTTCTCATGCAAAATATTTTTACAGAGTAGCCTCTTGTTGCGGAAGGCCTCATTTTACAAATTTGTCCAAAATGGGAAGCAGTTAACCTCAACGATCGCTCCTGAATTCACATTTCACTGGTAGATTGACCTATCGTTTTTTGTTCAATAGATGCAATTTCATAATTTTTTTTCAAGTGTCAAGTCTCTTTCTTTTTTTTTTGATATTCATCACTGTCTTGTGACAACATTTACTTCCGGACCAGGTAAACTTGCTTTTTGATTTTTTGCAAAGATTCGTTTTCAGATACGTAACCTATTTCTTCGATACTTTAATTGCTGCACATATTAATTTAAGCAATTTCCCAATTTCATCTCAGAGCAAGTACCTATTAAAGTACATTTAATTAAGTAATTTAAAACTACTATTTTATCTCATACTCTCAAATAAGTACACAGTCGATCTTTGCAAGAACGCAGAAATAACGAAAAGGATGACGGATATCCCGCGCGACCTACCTACATAACGTCAGTCCGATTGCGGGCCTCTTGGAAATTCCAAACCTCCGTACGGACAGGCGGGTGCGCCGGAAGTTATTTTAATTACAATTAAATTAATTATTGATTTTATGATTATCTCAAGATTATTGTTTGGCAAATAACGGAGAGATTGGTATACAAAATTTACCACCTCAAAGGCTTAACTATTAATGACGGATAATTCTGTCAACTCAGAATTAAAAATTACAGAAGCAGTTGCCTACGTTTCACATGTGTTAGCGGTTGTGTGTAATTTTTAAGGTACATAGTATTTTACACAATAGAAAGTAGATTAACAGACAAATTCTATTGGTACTATCTTAAAGCTATTTTGTTATACTTTATAACGTTTATTCAACATTTTAATTAGATGACTAATATTAGAAATCATTAAATGAAACTTACGTTGTGTGTAATTTCAACATTATCCCATTTCTAATAAACGGTAGTCGCAAACGGCAACAGTATGTTAATATATTTTATTTGAATAAAATTCAATCATAAAGGTGCATTTCACGGCCAGACCTCTATTATATAGAATACAAATTTTTATGATATAAATTAATTAGTTTACAGGGACTAATTTATTAATTATACGGAATCTAAATTTTGTTATTCGGATGCTGACGTTTTTCTGTTTTTAAATTGAATTAATAAAAAAGACATATTTGTAACTTTTCCATTTTTCATTATAATACAAAATAAAGACAATTTTATTACAAACACAAAAGGTATTTGGAATTACTTTTCTTTCGAAATTCATTACAATTTACGATTTAATTATCTATAAATACCTAATTCAAACACCTTATCAATATTTAACGGTTCATATGTTGATTAATTTACGGACTTGATTTCGGATTGACTATTTTTAAACGAATAATGTTATTTCTATATTCTGCTCTTAATGTAAAATACGGAACGCTTACAAATTTTTCTACTCGGTGGTGCTAATTACTGGATATTCGGTTTGTGGAAAATAACTACTACTGTGGAACACCACACGACCTTCCAACCTACAAAATGGAAATGAAATAATTTTTTTAACATTTTTTAGGATAATTATGCAACCTCTTTCATAAATTCATTACGAAAATGGGAAACATTGTAAAAACAAAAACAATAATCTACTTATGTCATAATGACGTTTAAAACTTCATGTCAGATAGAGATTAATAGCCATAAATACTTGTTAACTTAAAAAAAATTCCAAAGCCGCCCGCATCTATAAGATATCAATAATAGAGTTTAACTATGTTCATTCATATTTAATTAATTTTTAGACTTATCTTGCGTTATATTAAGAAACTTTATGAAGAAAAGTTATGCAAAATTAAATTTTCTTTAAAAAATATGTCTGCACTTTTTCATAACATAACATAACCTTCACGCCATTCCCTTGCGGGGTAAGCAAAACAATCCTTGCCTTTTATTTATTTTTCATTTACAATCGTTCTCCATGCTTTCCTATCTCTGCATACCTACCTAGTTTCTGCAAGATTCATACATTGACATGTCATTTTATTTTTTAAACCCCTTATCTTTCTTTTATCATACATTCTACTACATTCAGCCAAGTTTTATGCGGCTTAGCAGGCCAGGCCTTACCACTAATTTCACCCACATAAATTTGCTTCGTTAATCTTGCATTGTTCATTCTCTCAATGTGATCAAACCAACGTAGTGTACTACTTTTGTACCTATCCATCATCGTCTTTTCCTCGTCACACTTCTTCATTATGCACATTATTTATCTTATCCCTTATCGTTTTACTACATGCGCTTCTCAGGAGTCACATGCCCACGGCGTTTATTTCTCTTTCGTTTTTTTTTTTGACATCCATGTCTCACTTCCATACAGTAATGGTGGGACAAACACGCTACTATAGATTGCTCGTTTCGCAGTTAGGCTCATGCTTTCGTTTCTCATTATCGTCCACATACTTCCAATCACTTTCCTTCCAGCATTGACCCTTCGTCCAATCTCGCCATCCATTGCACCATCTGCAGTAAACATTCTACAAAGATATACCAACTCTTCCACTTGTTCCACAATTTCATTTTGCAGAGTAAATTCTTTACTCTCCTTTTCACCTTCCCGATTGAACACCACAATTTTAATTTTGTTCACGTTTACCTTTAGGCCCATAATCTCACAGACTGTATCAAACTTCCTCAGAGCAGTTTGTAGCTCATCCGCACTGTTACTTAATAAGACTGTCATTTCCATACACCAGAACTCGTACATTTACGTCACCAACCATTATATCCTTTGTATCGGTACATGCTTGCCTAACACATTTATCCATGTATACATTGAACAACCATGGTGACATCACACGGCCTTGTCGCACTGCTTGCTCAATATTAAAGTATTCACTCACACCTCCTCTCACCCTAATACATGTCCGGCTACCGTTGTGTACTGTTCTTATTCAGTTTATTAGACCTTTACTTACGCCATATTCATTTAATATTTCCTACATATTCTCCACTCTATCATATGCTTTCTCCTGATCTACAAACGCACAGTACAGTTTCTTTTTTACACTTAAACACTTTTCGATCATCTGCTGGAGGACAACCATTTGATCAACACATCCGCTCTCTGGCACAAAGCCACCCTGCACATCCAAATCTTAGTTTGTGCAACTGAGAAAACGGATTCCTCTGTAGTACTTGCAATCACGCTTGTTCCCCTTACCCATATACAGTGGTACAATGATCGCGCTCTTCCAATCACTCGGCACTTTTCCATTACGGCATATATTGAAAAATTCACACAATCTTCATATAAGCTTTGTATCTCCATACTTTAGCATTTCACCAGTGATTTCATCTACGCCTGCTTCTTTACCGTTTTTCCACCTTCCTGCCGTTTTCTCTACCTCATTTATACCAATATCCTTCTCAGTTTCATTCACCATTATTTCTACATTCTTATTTAACCCTTCAGTCTTATTTTCCTCATTACTGTACAGCTTTCTGAAATATTCTTGCCAACATTCCCTCACTTCACAATCGCCCTATACTATTTCGTATTCATCACTCCTGCAGCGTTCTGTTTTGGGCCACGTTTTTGACCCATTTCCAGAAGTTTTTTGTTTCAAAATCATTCTGCATTTTCTCTCCTTCCTCTTTACTTATTCTCACTGCCTCCTTTGCTTCTTTGTTTCTTAATCTGTACACATCATGCAATCGTCTTTCCTCAGTCTGATTTTTTGCAGCAATCATTGCACACGCGCGCACACGCACGCCCACACGCACGCCCACACACTTCTGGATATCATATAATATCATGGCAAAACTTGGCGATAAGTTGTAAAATGAGCTAATACGTCGATTTAGCGATAGTGAAAAAAATCGATTGCATAACCTTCTATACCTACATATGTATATGTAGGTCGGAAGGTAAAAAACTAGCCTTCACAAAATTGGTTTACATGAAGCAATAGATTTGTAATGTTGGCAGGTAATTTTTTCGTAATTATCTTATAGGGGCGTTATTTATTTTGAGAAAAGAAGAAACACTATTTTTAATCGCTGACAAGTGGCAAGTCCATAAGTAGACATAAAAACAACTAATAACATTTTAAAAAACCCAATAATTTTTGTCTTAAAATAATATATCATCCCCAACATAAAACATTATAACAAATCTTCTGTGAAGATAAAATTTATTAACATAATCTAGTTTTGTCCGGAAACGTTTATAAAAATTTGCCAGTAATGGCGGGCAATCCGGTGGCCTCTTAAGTTTGACTGCCTAGCAGTTCAAAAAACAAACTTTTCTGCCACAAACTACCTCAACTAAATTTTGCTCTTATTTTGTATGTTTTAATGCCTGCAATGAATGCAATGTTTAAAATTATTGTTCTATTACCTTTATTTTTAATTATGCTTCTTTACTGCAATAAAGCTTTATAGCTGAATTTGTTCTCATGCCCTAAAAACCATACATTTACTTTTTGGATTTCATTTTAAATCTTTTTTATATTTCCAGTTGAACGAAATAACAGCAATAGCATCACAACCTGACTATGCACATAATGACAATGATCAAGCGTTTTAGAAATATGTGTAACTCGAGTTACATCATGCATAAGAGAAACTGGATCTGTAGAACAACACTGCGAAGCTCTCGTAACACTTTTAGAATCATGTCTACATCACAACCTTCAACTCTCATCTAGGGATGAGGATCCACCTCATGCTAAAATTTCTAGTGATATTATTTCATGTATTTTTCTTGTAAGTAAAACATTAAATTGTTGACAACCTCTTGTAAATTATCAATGCTTGTATTCTGTTTTATTTAGAAGAATTTTAATTATAATCTGTTACAGAATTATGGCAAAAAATCTGTGATGCAACGTGCCTTATCAGTGGCGGTAAAGTTTTTACACAAAGGTAATAAAGAATTATCGAGAAATATGGCTTCCTATCTATCTTTGGCAGCTATTGAACATGCATCATTACTTAGTCCACATGTTCAGCCTATTATGGATTCTATAATATCAGGTATATTTTGAACCAAATGTGGATAACGAGAATAACTCGCATGTTTTAGGTAATTATCCGTTATGTCGGGTATTGGCGCAAATATACGAGGTATCACCAGAGCCACTGCAGGGTCATGCTATGGCATTAGTATCATTACTTCCACATTGTGATAATCAAGAAAAATTGGCTTTACTGCATTTATTTTCATTAATTGCTAAGGATAATGCCACGGTAATTTAAAGTAATTATTTTATATAATCTTTACATGTTTTTTCTAAATTAAGTTGTTAGAAGCAAGTGTTCCTCAATTATGTGAGTACTTAAATAATTCAGTTACGGCAGCTCCTACGCTACAAGTTTTTCTTAATATGGCTGAGAAGAAACCCACACTTTTAGCTGATCATGTAAATCCTGTAAAATTAACTGCTCAAAGGTATCCACATACTGTTTGCTTGGCAGCTCAAGTTATAAGTGCTGTAGGTAAATTAAGTAAAGTAAGTGGGTTGTCTTTTGATTGGTATAAAAATTACCTAAGAATTATTTTAGGATCGTGCGCAGGATGCATTGAACTTTGTGTTAGAATATTTACCAAAGGCTGATAGAGGCTCACAGAGTACTTTATTGCGAGAAGCAACTCTGTTATGTAGTTCATATCCTGTTTTATTTACTGATAAAGTGTTAGCTGGAGTTAGGCAAAGGCACCATACAAGGTAGGTCAATTTTTAAAGGTTGTATTCTAGATCTGAATATCACTCGCAAATACATGGGTGAATTGTATGATTTTCTTGTAAAATTTTACATTTCTGTTTCAATTCTTAAAGGATTATTATTGATTTCATTTAAGGGTGGGCGAAAAATTAAAATATAATATTTCTATTCATAAATTTCTATTAATGAAGCTTAGATTAGGTAAAAAAAGAGGATACCACGCTTGTATATTAGGCAATACTTCTCTTTTGTTACCACAACCGATTCATCAACCATTGATTATGTGGTAAACACTGTTTTTGTTTTTATTGTTTTTTTTTGAAAAGTTTTGATAATGAAATGTATTGTGAATTCTTAATAATGATGAACTGTTGCTTTTGGCTGTAAAAGTTACAGCAATAAAAATGAGCCAGGAATATCTTTTCATAGGTAATTATTAAAACGCATAGTCACACTGTCAGTAAAAAACTGGAATTTATTATCGTTTAAGTGATTTGAACTGTGTCCCATTGATATGTTGTACATACTAAACATAAGCAAGTATAAAACCTAATTTCATTTGTTATTTCAATCATTTTCATTCAAATCTTACCTATTATGTTAATTTATTTTGTAGTATTATGCCAATATAGCAGTGGCATTCATACTTGTCTGTGGAATTGTGTTCGAAGTGCTAGTTTCAAATTTTAAGTAAAATGAGATAATTGACATCATATAAAATTGCATAATCAAAATACATTTAAAATGAGATGGAATCACATTAATCTACCCATGTAAACAATTATGTTTCAAGCGGTAACAGGCAGAATTGGAATATTACGTGTCCTCTCTCTTCCTTGTCTAAGTAATAAAGTAACCAAATTAAAAATTATGATCTGCTTTCGACTCAGTATTAGTCAAAACAGAGACGGATGTTTGTATAATAACTGTTTTGTATAAATACAATGAAGAAGTGCAAACACCTGTATGTGCATAACTAAATATTCAACTAGTGTACAAGTGAAAGTCATATCATTACATGTAGTTTACATCATGATGATTATGTAACAAGTAAATGAGATCTACTAAATTAAAGTCTATATTTGTTTTTCCTTGTTTTATAATAGTTGATTAACAGTTTCGTAGTTTTCATGGATGAAAGTTTTACACAGAATCGAAAAAGTTCTCGTATTTTTTGTTTCTAGTACATACAGGGGCAATTTATTATATAATTTGGGGCATATTACTGAGATACATCTTTGATTTGTATCAAATCTACAAAAAGGTACATCAATGTGTCTATTTTTTGTTTGGTACTATATTGATGATTTATATATTGTTTTTTCTGTTTGAAGTAGAACATACTAGCATGGAAATAAAGATATCTAAGATTGAAAATATTGCTATTGTATAGGATCGAAGTGGAGGAGAGCCTGTCTTTTCTCAATATAATTCTTAGGATATAATTTGGTATTGTATTTAGAGTATCAAGTGCATTGTTTTATGGTCCACCCCAGGCCACAATTCGGTAGCGTAAAAATAATTCAACAAGTGATTGATACATCATTATTAATGACTTTTTTATCCAGCATGTTTCTAATCGAATAAAATGTCTGAATTAAACATTGGATTTTACTAGTTCAATTTTTAATCTGTGTGGTCCATTTTAGAGTTTTGTCTAGACAGATACCTAGATGTGTTATATTATCAACTTCTTTTATAATGAAGCTAGGTGTATTAATGCTTATTTCAGTAAAGGTTGATCTATTAGCGTCCGTTAGTGAAAATGCCACATATACAGTTTTTAAGATGTTTAATGTTAATTTATGTTGGTCCAGCAGTAGGGAGTTGATCTATAGAATAAAGATAAGTTGACCAAGCACTATGCCCTGGGGCACTCCAACCTGCACAGTGCTGGGTTCACTACAAGCATGTCTTATTTTTACTAATTGTTTTCTAATTCGCAAAGAGCTTCAGCACCGTAACCTGAATCCTGTAAAATATTAAGCAGCTCCAGGTGCGGTACAGTGTCGAAGGCCTTTGCCAAGTCCATAAAGACTCTTTGCATTTACCTCCCCAATCCAATCTAGAGTTTGATATTTTCTACATGATTGTACAAAGCATCTTTTGTACTTTTTTAAATTTTTCATAATTTTGTAGTTAGATGCAATAAATATTATACTTATATTATCCATAGGAAAGTGTTGGATTGATTATTGCAAGCCACTTGATGGTTTATTATTATTATATTATTGGTTAGCGCGGTGCGGTACAGGCCGTAGGTTCAAATCCTACTCGAGGTAAACTTTTTATTTATGTATTTAATAAAATTAATAATAAATTTTAATTACATATTTACCTTTGAACTTATTTGTTGATAACAAAGCTTATAATAAATTAATATTAGTCAAGTTACTTTGGTATGTGTGAATCCTTGCGATATTGCAGGCTCACATTCCATTAATATAAGTAATTTGATTGTAATCTCATTATATTTAGAATTTGCATCAGTTCTACATACATAAAGATAAAATTTACATCGATTGGGGCTTGAACCGTGATGGCACAGTTGGTTAGCGCGGTACTCTAGCAAAGTACAGGTCGTAGGTTCAAATCTTACTCGAGGTAAACTTTTTATTTATGTATTTAATAAAATTAATAATGATTTTTAACTATACCATTATTTTAATTACTTGGTGATTGATTATTGTAAGCTACGGCTAAAAACGGTGCACTGGTTGCGCCATAGGTCACCGTATTTAACCTGTAATGTATCAATCCGAGGTTAGGATCCCGTCGCCAAACTATTCGTTTCAAAACATCAATGTTTATCTGGCCGTACATTTTGGCGATGTTTGCGATTAATACATAATTATGGGTTCGGGGTCAAAGTGTAATTGAAACTACCTTGTAGTTGGGGACCTAATTTTTGAAGGTCGTTGATTGATACTGCAGATGTAATTTTTTCACTAGCGTCAAAAAGAACTCGAACCTTAGTTGTTTCGCTTGTTTGTTTTTGGACAGCATGGTGGGGCAAATAGTAGGTTGGATTAACTGTGATTAATTGATCAGGGGGTATCTCTGACATATGACCTCTTTGAGATAATCCAATAAAAAAGTCATATTGTTGCTTTACCTCTGGATTTTTTAATAATCTTTTTTGCGTTGTTGTAAAGCGCTTAATTACAGTTTGTTGTGAATTCCCTAATGAATTAAGCTCCTCCTTTAAAGGTAATTTTACAATAAACCAACCAGTGCTGTCTTGAGAATGAGTAGTTATGAACTCTTGTTCACATTCGCTTCTTCCTCGGTGTATTGGTACACCTCTTTAAGTTCCTCGACGTTCCAGAATCGCTCAATCTGATCATGCAAATTTTCTATGGTTTGAGAAAGGTGACAAACGCTAGTTGCTAGGAAGCACCTTAAGGGAAATGGCACCCATACTAACCAGCTCAATTGAGATTTCTGAAGAAAGGGGATGGGGTGATTTCTGTCTTTGCAAATTTGCCCTATGCACAGCAATTTCCAAAATATACTGGCTCCTAAGAGGATATCAACTGAACCGGGTTCGTGTAAGTGTTGATCTGCTAGTTGTAATGATTGGGGATTTTTAGTTTAGAAATGTCAAATCCAAGCTGTGAATATCGATCCGATATTTTTTCTATTGCCAAGAATGAAACCTTATATTTGAAATTATTATAACTTGATTGGGTTGTGGCTTCTGTTTGGATATTGATGTTGGTTAAGGAATTATTGATACCCATTACTGGAATTTGTATATTATGACTTTTGTTAAACCTGAGCAGCATCTCCCTTGAGGCACGTTTTAAGATAAAAGAATTTTTTAATGTTGCTTAGTGACGTATTATCATGAATTAGGGTATTGAACATATTATAGAATGACAGCCATTGATCGTATTCACCTGAAAACTCTGGTAGATTTAGAAATGGCAATTTAACTTCAGACATCAAACTGTCTTCACTGACGTTTAGTACATCTAAGGGAGTGTGGGTTGAATTATTATTTTGGTTATTGAATAAAAGCGCTTCGGCGCGTGAGATACATTCATAATATGTATGTTCAAATGCATAAGATCGGTAAAATCAGTATCATCTTCTAATGATCCAATATTGTTGATTTTGGTTTGTACATCGATAAAAGTGGAATGAATTAATGGGATTGCTTTAAAGCGAGTAGCTATTTAATTCGGTTAATGTTTTTTCGTTAGATTGAACTTGGCTTATGTAGTGATTAAAACGAGTTAGTTGGGCCTTCAATTGGCCGCGTTTTTAGTTTAGCTGTTTTAAAACATCCTCAAGGGTTGTCATTATGTAAACATTCCTAGAATAAGCTAGGGATTGGAGAACACAATTGAAAACTTTGTTTTGAATACAAAGTTGGTGCTAAAAACTTTGGATATTTTCATACTTGTCCTTTAAAAATAAAAGAGGCACACATGAATTGCACCAAACTTAATCCTACATTTCTCGAGCTAATTAAGTACATCAATTAGGTAACATGAGCTGTACCAAGGCTGAACTAGGGGATTAATCCCTTACATGAACTGCACCAAAAATAAATAACAAATAAATATTTCGACGAAAGTTTATTGTATTTGTATATATGTAATACATTCATATTATACCTACATACTAATAAAATTTACAATGTGTAACTAGGCACTTGAAAGATACACAGTTACACACTGTACAAAATGTTTGTGTGTAATTTCACCTCTTTTATATTGGTCAATTTTACACTGAATGAAGTTTTGTTTGCTTTTTACATCCTTTCTAACTGCTCCTCTGTAGGTGTCTTTTAATGAGTTAATTTTACAATTTTTTCCATTGCACCCAAAAACACGTGAATGTTGGGGTGTGGCGAATCACAGTATATTTCAGTTCATTGTTCTTGCAAGATATGCAGAATGAGCCCAGATGTGAGGGGGAAATTTGGCATTTTCCGAAATAAAATTACTAACTAATCAGCAAATAGTATAAACCGAATACCATTTGGTTGTTCCGTTTCAAAATTGAAAACGAGTGCTTGCCCGCTTCTTTTGGATCTAATAAAATTAATCCAAAAAGATGGTGTAACCATGTGCCATTGGATGGTTCCATGTTTTAATACACACTAGATAAATTTTATAAAACTTGTAATTATTTAATACTAATAATTTGTTTCCTTTTTCACTAAACCTCCTTTCTTGAGAGTTTAAAACTATTAGTAACTACTAGTAAAGTTTGGATTTGTAGTATAGGAAAGTCTTAATGTTGTAGTTGTGCACATCATTTAAATACCATTAAAACGTGGTGGTGCAGTTCATGATAGGGGATTAGGTGCAATTAACCTTCAGTGGTACAATTCATGTTGAAGATTATTTTGGTAATTGAATTTTGGTGCAGATCAGGTTTACCGAATAAAAGAATGCTTGGCCACTAAATACCGTTTTTCAAATTAAGGATTTTCGAATATTTTAAAATACTGAAATTATAATCGATAATGTATTTGAAAGGATATAAAGACTTACCGCCATTACCACGCTGTAGATTTGTTTGTAGTCGAAGTTTCGATTCTTCATTAATTAAAACTGTTGAATTGCTGTACTTATGTTCACGTACTTCTGCATTCGACTCGAAGGACCGTGTGTCCCTCTCTTTATTTTCTAATCCATGTCGTAACGAGACATGACATTAAGAGCAACTCTTTATTATGATTCTTACAAAGTAATACTGACATAAAAGAAAAACCTGAGCCGTTAACATAGACTCACGTACCCCACACGCGGGCATTATTGAACGTATAACGACGGCTAAAGGAAATAATATTTTGGTATAATGTGTACATAATAACAAACTAAAATAATTACATATCCAAACAACAAGAATTAACCTATACTATATATTGTATTGGTGAAAGTGATGGAAATTGTCTTCTTGCAACCTGATTATACGCTCAAAAGTTTCCAAATAAAGCAACATGATAAAGGGATCCTTGAAAATCTGGAAAAAGTTTGAACAAACAGGAAGTGTACTGTACGAAAAAAAGACCACAAACAAAGAAAATCAGTTTACGGTTATCTTATCGATAATAGAAAATCTAAACGTTAGTATTAGGGAAATTAGTAAAAGTTTACATATTAAAAACCTTGTGTTAATAAGTGTTTTAATACTACTGAGTTCCACCTGTACACGTCAAACTGCATAAAAAATGGGGTTGAAGATGATTATGTAAGGAGTGTGATTATGTGCTAATGGGCTGAAAATATAATTAGAGAAAATGGTGATTTTTTCAAATGCGTATTATTTACTGACAAATCTACATTCTATAGAAATGGCTTTGTGAATTTTCATAATTTTTGTTATTACACACGCAAGATCCAAAAATTGTGTATGTTGCAAACTATCAACATGAATGGACCGTGAGTGTAGGAATAAGATGATTACGTTATTGGCCCATATTTTTTGAAGAGAGTTTGACAGGTCCTATATTTTACTAAGTTCTTCACCAAGATCTGCCACGTTTAATTCGACACCTTCCGTCACATAAAAAGAGCTATGTGGTTACAACTCAATGGAGCTCCAGCTCATTTTATCTTCAAGTTAGACAACACCTTGACGAATGTTGTCCTGAAAAATGTATAGGACAGCAGTAATAGCAACTGGACATGATGGAAAGAATACGTCGATCTTTTCGCAATGTTAGTCCAGAAATGCTACAAGGTGTTAAAAGATCTTTCCGTGATTGGAAAAGAAAATGTTTATTACAAAATGGGAGGTATTTTCAGCATTTCATTTAATAATTTTTTCCTTCAAATATTCATTGTTCACATCCTACTTAATCAATAAATATGTGCATTGTTTTAACACAAATTTTTCGATAATTTTTAAAATGACTTACTCACTTGTAGTTAATTTTAGAATACACAAGCTTTATATCATTTTGATAGAGAATTTAAATCCGAATTCAGTTCCGACAAAATATTGGGTCATTCCATTAAAAAAATTAAGTTATGTACGTTTGAAATAGGCCATGTCTGCTACCACGCGAATTCTAACCTCAATCTATCTTAAGAGATGGAAATAAATACCTTAAGAGAGTGACATTTTACATAATTAAATTTGAAACTGTCAGGACCGATTGACCAAAACTGATATTTCCCATGGGATGTTTTCAGTGTAATCTTAATGTTATTTGCCTATTTTAATCACATGATGACAAATTAGCTTATTTCATTGGATTTCTGTTTTGGTAAAAAATATTTGTATATAGTACAAAAGTGGCAGGAATCTTGTCAGTAACTTTTGTCTGTCAGATCACGAATAGTTGTTGTGACGAAAATCGCACGATTTTCTAAAGACAACAACTATGAGTGATTCTGACTGACAAAAATTACCAAAAGATTCCTACCACAAGTTGGGTTCAGCAAGACAATCCAAAGAAAATTGAAGGTTTTTTTTTTCTGAAATGCAGTAGTTCGTGAAATGTTTATCAATAATAATTATTATTAATACATTTTTACTTTATTCTCAGCTTTATTATCGCTGTAAGATCTTGCTCCTTAGTATGGAAACATTGCCAGTGTAATCAGATCCTAGTTGGCTCAAATTCAAAAAATAGTCTGTTTCGATTGGTTGCTAAATTGTGAGTTGGATTGTCATTTTAACAATTTTTTTCTTTTTAGTTCAAATCAAATCAACCACACACATACTTCCAATCAAAACAATCAAGTGACTTCTGGAGGTGTAACAATTGTTAAAGTTGGAGGAAATACACAATCACAAGCTGTTCCCACATCACAAGGAGGTTACACTCGTAGAGCAAAATTAGGAAATTCAAGAAGCACTGGACGTCTTACTTCTAATAATAATCATCAAAGTATGACTAGAATTAATGTCGCAGTTTTAATTCCTAATTTAATATAATGAGTAAAATGATTTATAATTACACATTTTATTTTAGGTAGTTCAGTCGGTGGTCTACATAAAAGTATGACTAGATTAAGTTCATCACAACAGATAAACGTTCCTATATCATCTGCTGTTGTACCAATACCTCCATTATCCAGTAACGTGGTAGTCACAAATAACAAATGGATTGTTTCGAACTCAAGAGTATCGAGCGGTGGTGTCACTGTTACCACAATATCACCTCCAAGAATTCATAGACCTCATAGTCAAGGTCCTATGTCATTATTAACACCTATTACAAACCACAGTAGTCAAGTAAGTACACAGTGCACTTGTTCACTGCAGTCATCCACTTAGATAATCTGTTTAATGATTAAAAATACACCTGTCAAACAATAAACAATTTTCACAAAAACATCAATAAACTTATCATTGTGATTTTGTATTAAATTAATAAGTTAAATTTCGATGTTTTGGTAGGGAATCTCGTAAACTATAGTTTGTATGACAAATGAACCTGACATCCTCAATCTCTGCTTTTGAGAAAAGCTCAATCGTGTATTACAAATTTGGCTAACATCTTTTATTTTCGAGTTATGGCCAAAAATTCTGATTTTTTAGTTTTCATATATGGCCATACTTCGCTTATTTATGAAAATAGAAAAAATAATTTCTACGTTCTTCACACACTTTTTTGATAAGAATGCAGTGGTGTAGTAAATTTTTTTTAATATTCTGGAAATTCAAGTTATAGCATAAAGTTGAATTTTTTATATGGGACACGTAGTTGGCTATGGCATCAAAAAATTTTTTCCTGATTCCAACGATATATCATGTGGGGGTCAAATTATTCATTTTTACTGCTTTGTAGCAAAAAATAGAAAATAGTTTTTAATACAAGTAGGCTTGTATCATTTACAAACTTTCTGATAAAACAAATTACGTGCCTATCTGTCATTACCTTGTTACAAAACTGGCAATTTAATAACATTTGATTTGATTAAAAATTATTATTAATTTTATTAAATACATAAATAAAAAGTTTACCTCGAGTAGAATTTGAACCTATGATCTGTACTTTGCTAGAGTACCGTGCTAACCAACTGCGCCATCAAGGTTCAAGCCCCAATCGATGTAAATTTTGTCTGTATGTATGTAGAACTGATGTAAATTCTAATAATTTGATTTGATTATTTATTATCACCTTAAAAGTGCAAAATGTGGCTTTTGAAAATAATGTTTGATATATTGGAATGTTGTATTCAAAGTAATAATAATTCCGAAGTTCAAGTGAATTATATTTTAATCGTTACCCGGAAAGAAGCCTAATAATTCTATCTTCAAACGATTAAAAGAAGATTTCATAAATCATGGGACTTGTAACAAACCAAGAACAAAAAATTATAATATTGAAGATGGGAAGGAAGTTGCAGTGTATGTTATCGGAATGGTAGCTGCAAACCATTCGATTTCTAGCCATCAAATTTAGGCCAAGTTTGGTATACGACGGATTCGAGCATTGCCAGGTCTAAAAAGATACAAATTCAGACCATATAAAATAAGCAAACGACATCTCCAATCAACCGATCCTGCACGACTTTGTAATTTGTATTTTCAGCAAATAAAGCAAAATGCATTATTCTCAAAAATATTGTTTGGGCTGATGATACAATGAGCACTGGTGGTCCTACATTAATCCGCACCGTACCGTTGACGTTAAAAATCAGGGACGCTTCGGTTTTAGTGTTTGGTGTGCCCTATTCGGAAATCGCATTTTAACCTATCACATTTATGAATGAAAACTGAATGGTCAATGGTATTCTGAAATTTTAAACCAACACATAGCCGAGGTTTTTTTAGATGACGTACCGATGAACATTAGACAAAACTTACATTTTCATAAGATGGAACGGGGCACCCCCTCACAATAGTAAAACATCTCTGAATTGTTAAACAATCATTTTCAAGACAAATGGATAGGAATAAATGGACTTGTGAGGTGGCCACCATGTTCACCCGATTTAACGCCCCTATATTTTTCTTTTTGGGACACATTAAAGACAATAAATAATATAAGCGAACTAAGACAAAATTTTATACAGTGTGTTAATTCCGTGTCTAATATTCATATTTACAATGCAATTCGAATGTTTCAAAGCGATGCGAACTATGTGTTGCAAATAATGGACATCAATTTGAAAATATAGTTTAAGCGGCCTTATGTATAATTATTAAATATCTTGTGATTTGTTTAACAGCGTCTTCAATTATATAGTTACTTGTTCTTGGTTTGTAAAAAAATCACATAATGTATGAGTTTTTTTTTTAATAATTATTATTACTTTGAATAAAACATTATGACCTAAAAAATAATCTGACCCCACATGATATATATCATTAGAATCAGAAAAAATTAGTAATTTTTTGAAGTCATAGCCAACTATGCGTTCCATATTTAAAGTACAACTTTATGCTATAACACAAATTTCAAGAATATTGTTAAAGAATTGACTTCACCACTGCACTTTTATCAAAAAAGTGCATGACGAAGGTCGAAATTATTTTTTTCTATTTTCATAAATCAGCAAGATATGGCCATAAAATGAAAACTCGAAAATCTGAATTTTAGGTTATAACTTGAAAACAAAAACTATTAGCCAACTTTGAAATAGGACCATTGACTTGTTCTCAAAAAACGAGATCAAGGATGTGAGGTTCATTTTTTCATACAAATAATAGTTTACGAAATTCCCTATTAAAACATCGAAATTTGGCCATGCTGTACTTGTTGTAATGAGATGTATCGAATATATGCAAATTTCAAATTTTGACTGATCCAAATTGATACCTGGTTACTAGAATAAAAATATGTTAATGCATGTATTGAATTTCAATAATTCATTGTGTATATGAAAATGTTTATTGTTTTAGTTTCCTTGCATGAATTAGTTAATTACAATGGTGATGTTTAAATTTGGGGACTTTTATAATTCATTGACTGTATTAAACGTCTCAAAATTTTTTATAAGAATAGACAAAAAATCAATCTTGTCTGGGTGTCATTTATATTTATTGATCTTGATTCTCTTTGGAACTATTGCACAAGGTGGCAGTGAAGGGGGCAGTGTAACTAGAATATACCAATTCAATTTACTTTTTTTAGATAACCATAAATCCAATTCAAGTGGGTTCGCAAGCATCAAATGTAGCAAATAATGCAGTAACTGTAAGTTCAGTATATAATGGTCCAATATTAAGTGGTCAAGTTTCCGTACTTACAAATACAAACATTGGTTCGAATAATATTGTTACACAAACTATACCTGTTAGTTCTGGAAGTGCCAATCAAGTTTCTGTTAATGATTCGACAATTAATCAGAATGGAAATGTTCTTGGAAGTGGTAAGTGTAGTTATATAGGTTCCGGAGTAAAAGTTATAAGTTTATTTAATTGACATAATGAATGGAATTTTTGCAAAATTTTACAGAGGGTGATATAGGTAATAATTTCTAAGTACTGCAATAACTATTAACGATCGAAGTTTTCGGTTTTTATAACAATTTTTGAAAATGCAAACAGAAAAAACGTTTGAACTATACCTTGGAAAATCTTACTTTAGAAAAGTTTGAAGTTTAGCTTGTAGCTAGGAACTTGAAAGTTAAAAGGGATTCTTAATTTCATCACTGAATTAAAGTAAAAACAAATCTATTACAACGATTTACCAAGCAAATAAAAGCAGATCACTAATATCATTTGTTATACGAAGTAATAAAGAAGCGACACTGCTTTAAGTATCGCCGTTGCACGCGATTGTACCGAGATTTCGCAATCGCGTCCCAACATTGAACCATTGAGTGGAAGGTTTCGTTATTCAGTGTTCGAACGTTTCTTAGGATGCGACAGCATTTTCGCTTACATAATTAGTTGCATAAATTAACAATTACAGACTATTGCTACTTGAACTTTATTTATGGTTAAATAATACACTTAGATCTACAAAATTGATTTAAGTAAGATCTGATTAGGATAATGTAGCTTTTCTTAATAACGTCTGTCGCTGACAAAAAAATTATTACTGAAAGGAACTTGATTAACAATCACAGTTCGTCTTCATTATCTAATCAAAGCACATCAGACGTGCAACGGGGGCACCTAGAAATTCTAGTGCATTGTACGTATCCTCTATATTGAGCTACATCTTTTCAGTTTTGGATTTTGTTATTGTTTTCATTAATTTTTTTGATAATGAATACCACTTCTCATCATTGTCTTTATGTTGGTTGTTTTAATAACAGGTCAAATAAGAATGTGAGTTTTTTTTTAATTTCCTGTGAAAGGTGTTCACAGGACTGCCGAATGGCAAAAAAATTGTGGAATTCGAACGTAGTTTTAATGGATATTTCCGATTTCAGTCAAAAATTAATATGTGAGAAACATTTCATTCCCACTGATATAAATATCAACAATAAATTTTTCTCTAAATATTGCAGCAAGTGTACAACGTGGAGTTTGGTGACGATATCGCTGCCCATTTCCGAGAAAACAAGAAGGTAATATCTGTCATCATAAATGATTGATTTTCTCTGCTTCCCTTTATTAGCGTGTAAGAGGTATTTTCCTTCTTTTTTTCTTATATTTTTGTAAAATGCTCTCACTGGTCACAAGGTGACGCTATTTCATTTACCTACTCTGTTAATGAATTATTTTTTACACGAAATTTGCAGAACCTATATTAAGTCAATTGTTCTTAAACTGTAATTATTATTTTCTAATTTATAGCAATTATTCGATTTTTGTATATCGATTATCATTTGCAACTATCTTTTAGATTGTTTACACTGCTTTGCAAAAATGTTATTCATATTATCGTGTTTTGCAAGGAGCAATTAAAATAAAAGTATTAGATATCCGTAGTCGTCGCTTTTTGTAGATGTACCTAGTTTATCCGTTAACTTGCTTATTTAATAAAATTTGTGACAATATTAAATTAATACAAACCAGTAATATCAACAATTACAAATGATAATTTATCTTTATGTTTCTAATAAATCAGTGCGTAACTTTTATTACGTAATAATATGAAAGTTTCAACAATTGCTAATTCTGCGGACTTAAGTTTATTCTTTCGACGTTTCGCTTTATCGTTGAGTGAGTGAAAATGATTCAATGGCTTTATTCAAAGCGTTAAGTCGTCGCTTTTTGCAGACGTAGTTTATCCGTTAACATGCTTATTTAATGAAATTTGTGACAATATTAAATTCATAAAAATCATTAATATCAACAATACAGACGATAATTTCTCTTTATGTTTCTAATTAATCAGTCGTAACATTTATTACACAATAATATCAAAGTTTCAACAATTGCCAATTCTGCGGACTTAGTTTATTCTTTAGACGTTTCGCTGTATCGTTGAGTGAAAATTATTCAATGGCTTTATTCAAAGCGATAAGTCGTAAGTGTACGTTGGCGTATGTATCAAAACCACAAAATGTAAACATCGGCCGGCTGTTGTATATATGGTTACAAACGATTCATAACGGTGGCAGCACTATACCGCCACGAGTTTGTGGACGGTGGGCCAAGGAAAATTGAAAAGAGTGAGACAGCATTACGGTACGCAATTTTACATTAAGCGTGTTGCCTCTTCCTTACCTTTCACTCAACGCTAATATTAATTCTACAGCGTTTTTCTTTTAGCTTTCCTCCTTTGTTAATTGTATTTCATCATTACTCAAAAGTATTTACTATATCTCTTAAACAAAGTGCTGTGTTTGTCAAACAATTTCCGTTTTTGGCAGAAGCGTTCCCTTATTTGTCAAGTCAATTCCACATTATGTATTATTAAATCATAATGAATGCTGAAAGAAGACAAACCACCAAAATCTCCAACGAGGTATGTACTCTTATTATCTGAGCATTGAATGATGGTACTTCGGTAGTCCAAATAGGACCGTAATTTAATGTATTACCAGACAATGTAAGAAAAATTTACCGGGCGTACAAAATAATCAACGAGGTGAATTAGAGAAGAGTTTGTCATCACCACAAAAAATTTACTGAAGAGCAAGAAGAAACGTGCAATTTAAATAACAAGGATTGCACCATGACACTAAAACAACTAAAAACCAAATTGTTGGAGCAAAATCCACAACTAGTGGTAAGCTTATCGATCATTGACAGAGTGATAAAGGAATTTCACTACTAAAACGCGTTTCTTTTGTGCTAGAAAAGCGTAACGCCCCAGATACTATCCAAAGTAGGTTTTGACTATGCTGTTTAATATAACAGAATGATGATTGACAGGAGAAAAATATTTTTTATTGACGAATTTGGAATTCAAGTGAATTCTAGATCACAGAAAAATACAAGAGCCAACAAAGTCAAGGTCCCATTTAAGAGGCCGTAATTATTCGGTTGCCACTGCAATTTGTATTAATTAATTATATTCATTCACCGTTCAAGATAGGCCATAAATGCAGATCACCCTTTGGAGAATTCTTGACAATTTTAACTGGCTACTGAAGCGAAGATCATATACGAGGCGCATATTTTGTAATGGGCATCATATTTCATAGAACGGACGAAATTCAACAACTGATATGAGCTCATGGACATGCTCCAGCTTTTCTGCCCCAGTACAGTCCATTTTTAAATCCGATTGAAGAGCAGTTTAGCCAATGGAAAAATAACATAAAGAGAAGTCAGTCTGTGACTGAAGAACAACTGTATGCAAAAATTCATGATGCCTCTGAAGATATAACTCAAGAACATTGCTAAAATTATGTTCGAGATATGGAGACATATTTGGGAGATTGCCTCAACAGAAATGAAATTTTTAACTAATTAAAAATTTTTATACATAAGTATTGTGTTACATAGTATAGTATAGTTAGTATTGTTATCTTCTTGTTTTTCTGATAGATTGTGTTTTTACCTATAAATAATCACTGAGCTAGTAGAGTACTGGTAACACAATCTGCTAGCATTCGAGAGGTAATGGGTTCAATTCCCGTTACCGCCTACCCTGTATGAGTTTTTTTCAGGGGAGTTTCCTCATACGGATGTAGCGGAATGGTCATTGCGTGTATGTACACCCATGTGTGGCTATTTAGGTGAATGCTGGAGTAGTATTTCTCCCCTCAAAACCTTAACTCTGTTCCTTCCGATCCTATCCTGGCTACATTCATCTTAATCCCACCATGCATTCACAGGGTGTTTTTTTCATTTTAAGCATTGGCATCTCGGAAACTACAAGAGATAGAGATTCGGTTAAATGAGTAAAGAGTTGCAGTTTTATGAACCTAAATTAACGACACTTTCAGTTGTCGGAAAAAGTTCATGGCTAAAATTTTGCATTTTATTTAATTCTAAATAGCTCTGTTATTATAGATTTTAGGAAAAAAATGTAGAGGTAGTGTTTTTTATGCTTTATCTACTTATCCACTTTTGTTCTATCTCTTGTTATTCCAAAGTTATGATATAAACTTTTGTTTTTTTAAATAGAAGGTGTAGTAGGCTCTGTCTTTATCAGATGCGAATTTTTTTAAGCTTTGTAATGATATCAGACATGATGTATTTATTTTTAAAAATAACAAAGTTGTAACGATTTTATTATTGATTTACAGTTGGCTATGGAAAGAATGAATTAATTATTATGGTTTTTGGCAATTTTACATCTGTGCTATAATAAATACAGTTTTTTTTTCATTTTAAACCTTGATGAGCGAAAACAAGCTTAGTGATTTTTCTTTTAAATGTTGTAGAATCGATATTATTAGGAATACAACAAAACGGCATGAATAAAAATTTTAGACATTTTAATGTGTAACATGTTGTACATGCTAATTTCCTGCTTGCTTGAGTTAGAACAAACTTAGATTTTTTTAAATAACAATAATGATACAGGACTATTGTATTATTGAGAGTAGCAAAAACAGAATGTACCATGGAAAAACATTTTTATCCAGTTAAGTTAATTACTCAGTTTATTATAACAATTCACCTAAAAATTAGAACCTCAAATAGAACAAGAACGCAAAAAAACTAGGAATTATTAAGTTTAAATTTCGACTGACGTAATTGCATGTAGAAAAATTAATCTATCTCAGCAAATGTTCAAAATGTCCACCATTATTATTTACACACAAGCAGCATCTTTTCACAATGGAATTTACAGCTTTCCTTATTTTCCTACCATCTAAATTGCAAAAGGCATGTATCACAGCATCATGTAGTTCTTCTTTTGTCGCATAAGTTCACTGATAAACCAAATCTTTTAGAATACCAAAAAGTAAAAAATCTAAATGTGAAATATCTGGTGATCTTGGTCCTCAAAGGACCGGCCAGTTCCTAACCTATCCAAGAATTTGGAAACAGTTGGTTTAGGTACTCTCTCACTTGCAGTTGGTTGTGCGGCAGAGCACCGCCGTGTGAAACCAGCGTAAATTACGTCTTGTTTCCAAATCTAAGATATCCAACATATCTTAAAATTCATTTTGCAGAAACTTAAGATAACACTGGCCTGTCAAATTTTCGTCGTAAATGAAAGGTCCAAGAATTCGCGATCCAATAATTCCGCACCAAACATTAAATCCAAATTTTCTTTGAGGCCTTCTTTCACGAAGTATCCTAGGATTTTCCTGCATCCACAAATGTTCATTGCGCCTATTGAATATACCGCAGTTAGTAAATTTGGTTTCATCAATCCACAAAATTTGATTTTGAAACTCTGGATTCTGTTGAATCATATTAGTGTACCAGTTACTAAATGCAGCTTGGTCTGCTGGATGCAGTGTCTGTCCTACTGGATAGGTGATATGCCTGAAATTTCTGTTTCTTCAAAACTCTCATCACTGTGATTTGCGACACACCAACTTCAGTTTTGAAATTTGTGGGGTCGAAGTGGAAGGATTCTGATTACATTTATTTGGATATCCTTGTTAATGATGTTTTCATCCCTCTTTGGTTTCGAAAAGGAACCAAACGGCCTCAGATGTCTGTATAAATTGTTGAATGTTGGTAGAGATGGTTGACGCCGATTTTCATACAATTGTTGGTACCATTCGACAGCAAGAACACTATTTTTATTACACATTAAAAAACATTCCAACGTATTAAGTTTGTCAGGATTAGAAAACATCTTTAATTTAATTTACGAAGTTACAAAACTGCCAAATTTCAACTAAAACAATGAGCACACCATTACGTTGCTTTTTTTTTTTCATGGCACTCTCAATAACACGAAAATTCCTGTATCGCGTTTATTCATCAAAGTAAATGTAGCAAACCGTATATCGTTATAAAGAGAAAAATTTGTTCTTTTTAAAAATGTCGAAGCCAACTATTACTGCTACTTGAAAAAATCTAAGTTTGTTCTAACTCAAGCGAGCAGGAAATTAGTATGTAAAACATGTTACACATTAAAATGTCTAAAATTTGTATTCGTGCCATTTTGTTGTATTCCTAATACTACAACATTTAAAAGAAAAATCACTAAACTTGTTTTAGCTCATCAAAGTTTGAAATTAAAAAAAAAAACTGTATTTATTATGGCAAGGGTGTAAAACTGCCAGAAACCATAATAATTAATTCATTTGTTCCATGGCCAACTGTAAATCAATAATAAAATCGTTATAACTTTGTTATTTTTAAAAATAAATACATTATGTCTGATATCGTTACAAAGCTTAAAAAATGCGCACCTTATAAAGGTACAGGCTACTATATTATACTACATAAAATTTAACCTAATCTCTACCTCTTGTAGTTTCCGAGATGTCAATGCTTAAAATGAATAAAAACCCACTGAGCTTCGATTTCATAAATATCAAATCCCTCTCCAATGCTCGTTATGTATTCAGTTAGTGACCCATATAGTTGAGCGACAACGGAAAGGTCAGTATCAGTTGACTGGAGGTTTTTACTGATTACATTAATGCTAGATAGTAAGTCACCCCATAAAGTTGAAAGAATAGCAGTTTCCAACTGTTGTACGTCCTGAAGGTGCGCCAAGGCTTCACGTCTTGTGTCATAACTTTCCTACAGAGAAGCTGTAGGAGCCTTGGTGTACCTATTGGTTGGCACCAGACATGACTTAGCATATAGCGTTAGCGTTTTATCAAGAACTGTAGATTGCTGAAGCATACAAGATGTGGAAAGACTTGCAGTAGTGATATATGCAGGAGGGGCTGTATCATAGCTCAATCAAAGATGACAACTAACTGCTACGTCAACTACTGAGGCGGAACTCATGGTGGCAATTGATGCAGTTGAGGAAATTGTTTGGCTATCTAGACTTTTGAAGAGATGTGTTGCACATAACAAATTCCTACTCTTCTAATACACAATAAGGCAACTATTCGTCTTTGGCATAACCATCATCAAACCAAACATATAAGTATTCTTTCATTAGAGAAAAACTGTTGGAAAGAACTCCTAAAGTTCAGCACATCCCAACTGAAGAACAATTAGCTGACATTATAACCAAGCCATTGCAAAAATTTAGTTTTGTATTATTTTTCTTTTCATGACGACACTGATGTAAAACTAGGTTATCTATATGTAAGGTAATGGCTTTTATTTCATTTTATTAAAAAGTGGTTTACAAACGAAACATTGTGCTCTTGGTTATTTATTAAATCCATTGTTTTTCTCTGCAAATTATAAATAATGTCCATCGTAATTCCATATACTATTATTTTCTAACATTAAACAATATCTTTACACATTCCAGTGGCATACTTACAAGTTATACTCTAAAAAACAAAAAAATTATTCTGTTAAAGACATTCATGTTAATTGTGCAATTTTATTGACGACTATTATTCGTACTGAAATACTAATCGATTGGATTGTAATCGTATACTTTAATTTATTTTTTTAGAAATCCGTAAATAAATAAATACATTATTATAATCCAAAATTGTCTTTTTATATTATTGAATACGATTTTTTAACTCCCTAATGTTGTTAAGTAATGGTTTAAGTGAAAGGTGTAGTGATTTTTTTAAGTAAGATTTGGCTTAATTAGCTATGATTTTATTTGTGACATCGGATACTTCTATTCATAGTTTATTTGTAGTATTCAGGATTTGTAGTGTACAAACGTAAGGAGGAAAAGGACGATAAGGGCGACGAACATGACAATGAGGAGGACGACAACAAGAGAGCAAGTAGGACGAGAAAAACCAGAAAAAAGGGGAACGATAACGGAATGGAGAACGAGAAGAATGAGAATGGCACGTAAGACTAGAAGAACAAGAAACGTAAGGACGGGGAGTTGGGCAAGAAGGACAAGAACGAGGGCGAGACGTAGGAGGAAAACGAGGAGAACCGATAAGGACGATATGGACCATAAGAATCACAAGGATAATGATGCTAAGGACGTTAGAGGAGATAAAGAGCATGTATAGGGGACGATAAGTGCCATAAGAACATTAAGGACGATAAGGTCGATTGAGATGAAAAATTCGATAAAATCGAGTATAAGGATGCTGAGAGTAATGTGGACTACGGGGACGATAAATATTATAAAGTGGGTATGCACATCAGGACAATGACGACTGTGAGACAAGGGCGACTTTTGGTGTACGATTAGAATTAAGACGTTAAGGACGGTGAGGGGGAAAGAGACTGGAGTAGTATGGGGAAGAAAACAACGAGGATAATTAGCATGTTCTAAACTATAACGACGATAATGACGTTTAACTTCGATTTGGACCATAGCGATTTTCAGAACGATCATGACTATCGTAACAATGCAGTGCATAGTGTATTAGGAATCACAACATTAAATAATTATTACAATAGTAATTTAAAGACTTCACATCTGCACATGAAATTCCAATAGTGATTGGTAATTGCTAATCATTTTTGTCAAAAAATATGATAATTAAAAATTGCTAGTTTATTGGACCAAATAAGCTGCTACAAGAAACTGTATACTCGACAATAACCGATGATTTTCTTAACTTAAGCTTCACGCCATTCCCTTGCGGGGTAGGCAAACAATCCCTGCCTCTTATTTATTTTTCATTCACAATCTTCCTCCATGCTTCCCTATCTCCGCATACCTTCCTAGCTTCCGCAAGATTCATACATTGTCTCTGTCATGCCTTTTTATTTTTAAAACTTGTTATCTTTCTTTCCTTTACCATACATTCTACGACATTCAGCCAAGTTTCACGCGGCCTTACCTCTAACCTCACCCACATATATTTGCTTCGTTTATCTTGCGTTGTTCATTCTCTTAATGTGACCAAACCAACGTAATGTACTACTTTTGTATCTATCCATCATCGTCTTTTCCTCGCCACACTCCGTCATTATGCACTCATTCTTTATCTTGTCCCTTCTCGTTTTACCACATGCGCTTCTCAGGAATGTCATACTCACGGCATTTATTTTTCTTTCATGCTTTTTGACATACCCATAATTTTGTGTAACCCAAAATTTCTGTTAGTACTTGCAAAAATAATTGGTACACAAACAAATACTGTTAATGACATCCAAAAATTATGCTCAAACGGAAAGTTATTAAACTTTGACTTTACTATTTAAAGCTATACACATAATGATTATCTTAATGAAATTAGAATACACATAAGTTAATAAAGAAATTTGGTGAAGTTTTTTATGACCGTTTAATCATTACTGTTTTCTAAAATAATGTGAAATTCCAGTGGGGGTGTTTTTTATGTGCTCATCCAGAAAGAGCAGTAGGATTTTTAAGAGGTATGTAAGTGATTTTTTGTTTGTTTTTATAGGTAAATCTGCAGTAATGTGGTAATCAATCAAAATACCATGAAAATAGTACAACATTAAGCTGGACGGGCACTACTGCGACTCCGGCCCGCCCCGGACCCGCGCAGCCCTCATTCAAAAGTACGAATACGTTTAATCAAATGAGCACCCGTGCACTACACTATACTGCACGGGTCCGGCCCCGGTCGCCTGTAGGGGCGGGGCGCCTAGCGCCAGAGCCGGTCGAGTGGGGAACCGCGCTTTTCTTATAGATGAGTCATTTCCACCATTCTGCAGGTGGCGTCTTTACTCAAAGAACATAATCAGTTGTGCGGATAATTAAATAATTAATTTACGGGTTTTTGTAAGGATTTTAGGATCTTTACACTGCCACCATTATCATTGTAACACTGAAATAGAAAAACACTTTATATGTAACTTTTTCTTGGCCATTGGTCATTGACATTTGTCTTTTACCACCTCTGACAATGTTGATGTTATTTGGGATCGCTCTGAAGTTAAATCATATCTGCAGTTTTTGAAACGGTTGATTTTATTAGAAAATGGTTAGAGGAGTTTTCTTTTACAGATTAAATTTACTAACATTTTTTTCTAATTTAAAAAATTTGATTTTCATAAAAGGTCTAGACTTTAAAATCTAGCTGAATGTTCACAATTCTATATCATAGTTACGTCCATATTGTGCGTAAATAAAGATTTTTCCCAAATTTCGTTGAAAAGAGATCCTGGCTAAAGGGCTGGGGGCCGGTGTAGTGCCCGAGGGTCGTTGTAGTGCACGCCCAGCTTTATGAATCATTAAACAGAAATGATCATTTTGGTTAATATGATAACAATTAATAAAACACTTATCTTTTTTAGGTTTTTTAATGGTGTATTTTAAATTATACAATCTAAACGTTTCGATAACACTTACTTCGTCAGTAGTAATATGTATTAAAATTGTTAAAGATGTTAAAACAGTTTTTGTTAAAGTTGATAAATTAAAACATAAACATCAGCCTGCTATTAATATTGCAGTTTGAGATGACATATCAGAACACCCTCTAATGATTTGTCATCTTAAAGACAGTTTAACAATATTTAATTTATTTTAAATTTATTTAAAAACCCAAAAAAGATAAATATTTTATTATTTGTGATAATGGTGAAAGTTTACATGTTCATATGATAACTAATTGACATGAAATGATAAAATTTAACATCTCTTTTATTAATATGCATTCGTGTCTATACATAATTGTAGCAGAAATTAAATTAACAAGTACAGTTTTTTATGTAATGTATTATCTTCGTTCAGTGAAAATGTTATTTACAATTATAGTATTCGCACACATTTTAAAATCTTCATAATCAATCCAAAAACATACCCGATTTAGTTCATACTCTGGTCCATTTTATTTGCATTAGAGCAGGCCATGGAAATCTAATGAGAGTGTGGTAGCACTGTCAAAAGAACAAAAAATTACTAATGTAGCTTGACTTTTGAGAATTGTAGGTTATATTTTTAAAGTGAAACCACAGATGAAATACAAATCAGATGTTTCACTCGCTGTCGGCACTTTGATCTTTTGAAATATATTTCCCCTCTCGCGCATAGCTTTTATACCCACCAAGCGCATACGCCACGCACACTTTCGAGCGCTAATATTTGAATTCTTGCAGGGATGAATTTGCACATTGTGCTTGCTCTCTGGTACCAGGACCGTATTCCAGAAATTAATGACGTGTGTAATTAAAAGTTGTTCTTGATATTAGATGGTTTTTGAGTTGTCCTTGCAGAAAAGATTTTGAATCACAATGAATATATTATTGGTTTCCAGTAGCACTGAGAGAAAAAAGAGTGAATATACAAAAACAGAAACAAAAATTACAAGAGATTCCTGCAATTTCACCTAATTTGAATTTAATACTGTATCTCATGAAGCCAATAATTTTGACGAAACCACAGCTATTGTTGGTTTCAAATTAAATTAGTGTAAATGTCGTTTTATTTGTTTAATGCCAATTGAAAAATCTAATTTGTATGCTGTGAAATATCTAGAAATTTTTATAGCTTAGGGTGCAATCAATATATTGCAGTGATCATGATTCTTCTATCAATATCATCTTGGTTGAATATTTTACAAAATGGTTATTCCTGTTTCATAGTCTAAAATCATTCATAGCAAGAGAAAGTACTTTCGACCATGTGATGTGTTAATATTGTTGCTCCTCGATCTTGCCTGACTGATAGTGTTAGTGCTTATCAAGAAGGCATATAGAATATATTGAGGTTGAATGAGAACATTATACAAGTCTGTCATAACAGTTTTTTACCTAAGATGATTATGAAATCGTTGAGGCCGATACTTGCTGTAAATCCATGATCAATTATTATACATAAATGAGAGATTTACACAAATTTATTGAACACAGTAGAATGCAGTTTCGAGTTGTTCACTCTTTTTCAAATACAAGATTTGTGAAATGTAGTGCGACCAGAAAGGGTATATACACACATCTATATATTTATTTAAAAAACGAAGGCAATAAAACTAGTGAAAGTAAAGGAATTCTCGTCAGAATGACCTAGTATTTAATTGTCGGCAATTTATGAATAGGTTCCAAAAGAAGGCTTGGGTTGATGTCTAACTGAGAGTTTAGAATCTGATCTATGTATTTATAACGGTTCATTTCTAAAGCTTCTAAATAGTTTAATTGTAGACCTTTTCTCGCAGTATGTAATATCGTGAAATCAGGATCGAATGAATGATTTTCTTCCAATAAATGGTTTGAATAATTACACAATTTGAAAAAGAGTGAACAACTCGAAATTGCAGTCTACTGTGTTCAATAAATTAGAGTAAATCTCTCATTTATGTATAATAATTAAGATGATTATTCCAATTCCTCTCAGTTGCAGAAGAACAGATATATGTCCAAGAACATAATATTACAAGTGTGATAAAATAAGTGGAACTTTTCTTCATGTAATACATGTTTATTTATCGAAATAACAGAACAATAATCAAGTCATTACAGGAAACAATTATATTGCAAAATAAATGGAAGTTCTAATATAAAGAAACATAAACATATACATGCTTGAACGATAAATACGTAAACATTACCACAACATTATCATACGTTTAGGGATGGAAAAAAGTGTAACAAATCTAATTTATTATTTATTATTATCGGTATTTTACATAACTAGTCTAATGAAAATTATCATCTTAAATCTGCTGGACTACATATTTCAGAAATTACTGTCATCAAAACATAAACAGTGATGGAAATCATTTCAGTTGTAAGAGCTAAGTCATATACATTTTCCGTGTGAGACTTTATAATAAATCACAAAATCAATCATAGTTTCTCTCAAAAATATCACAGCCGAAAAAAAAACAAGTTTCTGACGCACAATGAGGATAGAAATTTTGTGTAAAATATTAGTGCAGTCCATAAACAAGAAATTGTCTGAATCTCCTTTGTCAAGTTTCTTCAATTGCATTCAAAGTTATCAATGGACAATATCAGAGACATAATATCAAAATATAATTCTTCTTTACAAAATGAACTATAAACCATCTACATATTATGAATTAATTAATTCAGAATTGGTCAAACGAAAATGACAAAAGTTATAATCGAAACAAATAAAAGATTTAACCTGGGTTATTGAAATGAGGAATACAATTATAATTTTTTTCAAAACACTTAATGATATACACTCTTGACAACTATCATAATTAACAGTTATTGATCTTCAATATAACATTTTCTAATATACTACACATAGTAAGTTATCGATTAGTTTTTCTGTAACTTTTAACAGAAGAACTGGAAGATTCTGATAGAACTGAGCTTATTATGAGAACTGAATAAGAATCACTAGCAGTCAGAATAAAAAAGTGAAAAAAGAAGAATTTGTAAGATGATTTTTATTCAGTCTCCATTTCCAGAGCGATAGGCATGCGTTATGCATAGTTAAATATAAACTCCTATACCGAAACTTCACATTTAATGAACACTGAACATGAAGTTGCACATTGAGATTTTGTTTTATATTCTCTTTTGTCGTGAGCGTAGTTGAGTTCATTTTGTTTTGTTGTTTGTTTGCCGATTTAAATAAGTACATGAAATAGTTAAACATTACAGAACATGTATAAGCTACATCTACATACTAAAAAAACAATCAGAATTAGAAGACTAAATAAACATAAATGAGCAGATCAAGAAGTCTAATTTTCCCAACAAAGTCTTGGACATGCCACTGAACATCTTCTCTTCAAAGTGCACGCCACAAACTCGGTGACTCATATAAAGTTGTTGTGGTGTCCTATTAAATAAATCCAATCTTCCTGTATTTCTGACCCATTGCATACATCTGCAAATATTATGACTACAATAACTTGCGCATTAACCTACGGGTGACTGAGTGGTAAAGTCGACAATCACAATTAACTTCACTAGTCAGTTGCCCGTTTGTTACATAGTTTGAATCTTCATCATGACACATTGATAAAAAAATATATTCTGTGATGGATGGACATAACCAGAAAAATCAAAATTCTCAGTAACTTTATCATCCCGGGACAAGCCAAAGACAATAACATACTGTAATCAGTTCGAGTGGTAATAAAGCCAAGTATTGTATTTGGGTATTTGAGTAAGTAAGAAAAGAGAAAGAATGACTATGATGATACCAAATTTGTAAATTTAGTAGCAAAATTTGATCTTAAATGTGATGAACAATGAATAAACTAATAATGAAACAAATCAAATTACTTGACTCACATAACAAAATATTATAGGACAATTATAACACTGCTACAATCTACTTCAGTAAATGGACCATCTTGAAGAAGTAATTATTTCATATTACTGACAGAGAGTTTAAAAGATATCAAATAGAATATCATGCTTAATTTTTAACGGTCTCATATCATTCGAAACTGGATATTATTTTAAAAATAGTAGAGATGAAAAAGTGTATTACTGTATATTACGTTTAGTAAATTATTTCTATAAGATTATGTATGAATATTAGGTGTAATAAATTCCAGTCATATAAATGTCTTGAATTTTCTCTAATATTTTCAACTGACATCTCATTCTATTATAATATGCAACAAGTGAAAACTTTTCATTTTTATATTCTCACCGTTCTGTATCCAATGGAAACTTGTAGAAACCACAACTGCTATTATCACTGGTGTTATTGTAACATACCTTTACACAGCAATAAGTGGGGGCCATCTTTCTTAGCTTATGAAGTCGGACAGATGCAACTTGCTTGAGTACTGGTTGACACTTTCAGTCACAGAACTGAGTAAAATACTACACTATCACACTATGTATGGATCTTACTGACCAAAAATAATCTCAAAATACGTGTGTAATCTCGACCATATGAAATCCTTTATCCTAAAAAATAACATCATCAATTATTAACTCAGTCATATTTGTGGTCAAGATATACTTACCTGAGAACAAAAGATTCACAATTCTCCCTATCCACGAACACGAGGTATTTTCTGTATTTTTGATACCTAAAATATTACAGGTAACATTGACATTTTTATCATAGTAGTAGATGTAATAACTTACTGTAAGAAATATGCACGCTAAAACTGGAACACCACAATCAAAAGTCAATAAATTCAAGGCGGCTTCACTTTCACAAGACAAGAAACAAGATATAAATTTCGGAACATACTAATAAGAAAGCAACCAAGAATGAGCAATAACATTCAGCCATCTTTTATGAAATTTGTATCGAGAATGTAAACAATGGTGGGGGCAGATGAGGGGAACGGTTTATATGAGCATTGCCGGACATATGTTATATCTCACCAACTACATAAATTCAATCCTTTATTAAATGAAAATAATTAAACAATGATACCTCAGTGATCTGCTGATGTTATTTGATACTTGAATGATGTGTTTTTTTCTCTATTTCTCAATAATTCAAAAGAATAGAATGTCTATAACTTCACATTTTCCAGCGCTTTTTGAATTACAACGCAGTCTGACAACAGTGTAAAAAAGTGTGCCAGATCAGATGCATTGGCAATGTTGTGATATGTAGCAGTGTCTTTTTCATAACAATATACACGTTCTCTTCTCACATATTCAAGTGGGAATCTATAAGACTGTTTTATTTCGTGTTATAGCTTATCTGGCAAACTGGCAAGAAGTTCGCGCATAATATTCATACCCACCAGGCGCATCTCAATCTTGAAACGGAATTTTTGGCCGAGTGAAATATCTGATTTGTATTTAATCTGTGGTGAAACTAATGCAACGTTATGACAGTTTTTCACGCTATTTAGAGTTTGTTTGCACAAAAATTGTTGAGTCTTGAGTGACCTATTTAAAAAAAAAAGTAAATTTTAGTCTTAAGACCTTTAATGGCTGTTACCTACACAAAACGGAAATTTTACATTGTTTACATTGGTCATATATGACAACATTGTGTCTTATCTAATACCATAATATGCTTTATTAACCAAATCTATGTAAAAACTAGTAAGAATGCCTTCTCCCTCCTATTGGGAGGTATTGTAATCGGTCGGCGAAATTTCGAGTGTAGCACTTTAGTTTTTGTGAATTATCGCAAAATAGAAAATAGATAGAAAGTAGATTCCAGCGTATTATTAAAAGGATTAAATTTCCTTTAAAATGAGATACCATACTTAAAAATTGCTTTACGGTAAGTTGGAAAAAAATAGGTTCAGACGTGAAAGTTTCAAAATGTATGTCTGTCTGTCTGTATGTGTTCCAGTGCGATAGTGTCCACAGAGATAATCCGATCGTCATGAAATTTGGTACCCAGGTTCGGATCCATGAGTAGATGGAATGATGAACTTTTGAGCAAAATCAGTCCAGTCTAAATGGCGGAATTCCAGATTTCGACTATTATAGAGTGTTGAATTTAATAATGATTAATTGTATTCACTAAAATTAACTTTTAAAGTACACACAGTAAAAGATTAACTCAAGTGGGACTTGAACCCACCATCTCCACTTTCCTAGAGTGGGGCTCTTCCATCTGAGATATAGAGGAGGCAAGTCACAATCGGTTCAATGTTGAACTGTATGTACTTCCCTGGTTATAATCTATTATAATTTTTATATAAATAATGAAGGATCACAGTCAACTTTTTGTGAATGTCATGTGAGCCCGCAATTCGCTAAGGTTTCACACATGACAACATGTGACTGATTGTTCATTTTTATTTGCTGTATGCAACACGAAAGATAACTATAAAAATTGTTGTTTAATGAACGCACAGAAGTTCAATTTTAATTTTAATTGTATTTTATTAAAATTAACTTTTAAAGTACACACAGTAAAAGATTAACTCGAGTTTGAATCGATTGTGACTTACCTCCTCGATAGCTCAGATGGAAGAACCCCACTCTAGCAAAGTGGAGGTCGTGGGTTCAAGTCCCACTCGAATTGATCTTTTACTGTATGTACTTTAAAAGTTAATTTTAATAAAATACAATTAATGATTATTATTAAATTGAACTTTGTGCGTTCATTAAAAAACAATTTTTATAATTATAAGTGTATAAATACGAACGGCTATTCGTAGCAAACCAGCACGCCTCAACTAAGTGAGCCATCCTAGAGTTGAATATCTACCAAGTTTTTCATTTGTTCGTGAACTCCTCCAGTAGTGCAGTGGCAGCGCGTTTGATTGATGTCTCGACGTCTTGGATTCAAGACGCATAATGTACAAGGTTTTTTTTATCTCATCTTATTAGACGTGTTTCTGGTCATTTGAAACGATTTTTGAAAAAAAAACTTTAGCCCTTTGGTCAAAAATTTCCAAAATTTTTTTGCATTTTTACACGTTTTGAGCCATTTCTGGCCGTTTGGTCAGATTTTTGGGGAAAAAAATTTTTTGGCCCTTAAGTCAAAAATATTCGAATTTTTTTTTTCATTGTGATCATTTCTGACCATTCGAGACGATTTTAGGAAAATAATTTTTTGGCCCTTTGGTAAAACATTTTGTTTTCATTTTTACACGTTTTGAGCTATTTCTGGCCATTTCAGATTTTTGGAAAAAACAATTTTTTTCGTAAATTGTTTTTCCATTTTTACATGTTTTGAGCCATTTCTCATCATTTGGGACGATTTTACGAAAAAAAATTTTTTGGCCCTGTGGTAAAAAATTTCGAAACATTTTTTTTTGCATTTTACACGTTTTGAGCCATTTCTGGCCACTTCAGATAATTTTTGGAAAAAAAATGTCTGGCCCTTAGATCAATAATTTTCGAAAATTTTTTCCTTTTACTCGTTTTGAGTCGTCATATTTAATAGTTTCTGTCGAAGTCTTACGATTTTTTTAATAAAACAATTTAACAAAAACACAGTACACTAGTTATACACATCAAATTCTTTCAATTTTACTTGTGCTTGTTTAAATTATCAATTACATTATATTGTGAGGTGATGTGTTGCACACATCCGATTTTTTCAGTCTTCCAAAATAAAAACAGAGGAGAAATATGCGGGAAATCCAGAGCGTAATTTCATAATTAATTTAATATGAAAACTTGCTTTCATGGTAAAATTTATCTTCTGCGTTCTTATCTTTTCTTGGATATTAAACATTATGTAAAGATATGTTTATATGCAAACTTAATTCTTCGATTGCAAAGTCAATAAGTATCCAGAACATCACTAAGTAGTATTCATTTATTTTAACCTATTCAGGAAATCCACAGCGCTTTTTCATCAGTAATCCAATGTGAAGATTTGCTTTAGTGATTAAATTGGATGCGTCATTCTTTTCTCGACTGTTACATGCACTTGAAAGTAAATAACCAGAAATGTATCCATTTAAGCCATAGCTAAATAGAATTGACCATAGGATTTCTGCTTTGGTATCCACAAACAACCCCTCACAAAAACCTAATATTTAAATGTATTTTTCTTATTCTTATTCCAACTGCATTAGAAGTATCTGAATCTTCCGTACCGACGACCCCAGTAAACTCAAGAGCATAAGACTGCTAGATTGGCATGTGTCAAGAGCGGCGGGACTGGGGCCTTCAATGGAATAACATCGTCTTCAGCGACGAATCGCGTTTTTGTTTGTGGCAAAACGATGGTCGTCAGACAGTGTGGCGGTTTCGAGGAGAACGTCGAAATTTAGAGTTTGTTGAAAGACGACCCACAGGCTTACCACCTGGAGTCATGGTTTGGGGCGCCATACGTGTTGGTGGAAGATCTCCTTTGTGTTCATTCTAGGCACATTAAGTGCTCAGCGTTACACTGTTAATGTTTTAGAGCCGGTGGTAGCACTGTTAATGTAGACGTTACCAAATGGTATTTTGCAACAAGATAATGCTAGACTACATGCTGCACATGTTACAAGAAGGTTTCTGGATCAAGTGAAGCTACCAGTATTGCTGTGGCCTGAGCGATCGCCAGATCTTTCGGTTATTGAACATGTATGGGACATGATGGGTTGAAGACAAAGGCAACTTCCAAGGCCCCCAAATAACTTGGATGAATTATGACACCATCTCCAAGTACCCTGGGATGAGATGCCTCAGGAGGATATAGACCATCTCATAGAAAGCATGCCTCAGAGACTGAACGCCTGCATTGCTGTGCGTGGCGATGCTACACACTATTAATATTTTCTTGTTAACTGTTAATATTTTGCCTTCAAAATTTCATCATCTTATACATGTTAATAAAGCATTATTTTACCATAGTTTCTAAGTGGGGCATTTTATTTGAAACTTAATGTATATACCTATTGAAAATAATCATATAATACAGTATTGCCCGAAATAAACAGTACTGAAACTAAATCGGCAGTGTCCCTATGCGCGCGCTGTCATACCCAAGTTAGCTAGTGTGCACCTGTCAAGTAAACCTTAAACATTTAATTAGTAGGGCCTAATTTTTAAAAATGGTGTTAAGTACAGAGGAGAAAGTGTTTCTGGTAAAGCATTATTTTCGCTCATACGGAATCGGCCGACGTAATGATGCAAGTCTGCGATACGTGTGTGATCAATTCACATAACAGTTTAATTAAACGTTCTCCAAGTAATGTTGTAATTTTAAAGGTTATTGAAAAGTTCAGAAATACGGGTAACGTATTGTGTCAACGAAAAGGAAACTCGGGGCGTCCTTGAACGTGTTTTTGAGCAGATCTTAGAAAATCCGAAAGTCAGCCAGACAAGGACAGCGTTGCAACTTGGTTTAAAAAGAACTTCCTTGCAAAGAATCCTGACGGAGCTGGGTGCATTTTCGTATGTGATTCAGGTACATCAACAATTACGTCCTCGGGATTATCGCAGTAGAGAGGAATATTGCGCTAGAACTCTCGCGTTACAGTATGAAAATCCTGAATTTTTGAAAAATGTATGGTTTTCAGACGAAGCACATTTTCATTTGTCGGGGCGTGTGAATCGGCGCACAAATCGATTTCTAGGCTTTGTCAGACTCGATGTAGTTCAAGAAGTTCCTTTACATAGTGCAAAAGTGAGTGAAGTCACACTAAATTTTAACACGCTTTATCCCCGATCTACGACGTCAATTCTGTCGTGCACGTAATTTGGCATTTCGAGACCAATTTCTTCAGCAGGACGGGGCAACTTGCCATACTGCTGCCGCAGTTCGTCAATTAACTTCAGGGACATTTTCCAATCAGATTCATTTCACGATTTACTGAATTCCCTTATCCTTCACATTCTCCAGACCTCACTTCTCCACACGCGTCAAAAGGAGACCACAAACCATCGATGAATTAAAGGATGCCGTTAGCGCCTTCTTTGCAAACCTGAGACAACCCTTATTCTATAACATGACGAGAAACTTAGTACATCATTATGAAGTCTGTCTTGAACGAGGAGGTGCACATTTAGAACATGTAATAAAGTATCAATAATATGTATTTCTTAAATAAATAAAACAATTACAAGTTCAGTACTGTTCAGTACATGTAATAAAGTGTCAATAATATGTATTTCTTAAATAAATAAAACAATTACAAGTTCAGTACCGTTTATTTTGAGCAATACTGTATTTCCTAAACTAAAAACATTCATATCAAAAGGAAAATAGGAAAATTCTTTTCAAAAACAAGAGTAAGAAAGCAACCAACCAAATGGCGTGACGTATATAAGTTAAAATGTGCAACTTGCAATAAAACTTACATTGGCCAGACATCGCAAATTTTAAAGCTTAGAATGGATCGATATGAAAGTAATTGCAGAGTTAAACCCAACGCTTGCGGTGTTTCTCAGCACGTACAGACTACAGGACATATAATAGGCTATCCAAATATAGAAGTGTTAGCGAATGAAAAGAATAAGAAGAACAGAGAAATACTGGAATAGGTACATATTTTCAAAAACAATGCAAATAGTTTGAACATAGAAAAGACATTGACAAAATTAGTAAATTCTTGGTTAATTTTAGGAAAGCAAAATTTAAATTTACTAATTTTTAGGCAAAATTAAAAATAGTTTGCCATTTACATAAAATTATCTATAGCACTTTTCACGCCGAGAATTCAGTATCGAACCTTACGGAGCGTGCCGTTGCCTTATGTAGTATGGGCTGGGCTGGCCAGGAATCAGGTATGGCCTCAACTAAACTGCGCCGCTCGGATCTAACTTTATTTTAACATTATTTATGAACAATAATATTGTTAATAAACAACATAGAAAATTAATAGTGCCGAAAAAATTACAATTTATCGGAAAGAGCATTCCGATTTTAAATAAGTAATTTACTTGTTACTGTTCTTTTTAAAATGCATTTTATTTTTATTAAGTACAGTTCATACAAAAATCAAAGGTATTTTTTTATCTTTATTTATGAATATTGCTTGCACATATTCAAATATAATTTACAACAATTAAAGGTTAAAAGCATAATTCTTGTACGGCACAGACAAAAAGCAGATATATACAAAAACTAATTATGTATTTAAATTAATATTAAACATTTCCACATACAAACGAAGTTTATTACAATTTATGTAACAATTGGAACTATTATATTAAATAGACCCAAAGCCCATTCTTAACTACCTGCAGAACTATGCAAAAGATAAACAAAATAATTGGACTTAATCACCCACCTGGATGCTTAATGATGTTTTCGAAGATTTCGCTAATAGGTTTGCTTAATCGCATTCTTTGTTAGATCGCTCACCCGTTTATAAACTTTAAACAAACCATTTCTTGTTGTTTATTTACATTAATCCTTTAATTTAAATTTCATAAACCAAATCGAAATTGACCACTCTAATGTATGTGTTAACCTGGAAACAATTGATAAAGTTGTGTACCTATATGTACATAGTTACAATAGTTATAAATAACATCTGCGGGGTATCCGTGTGCTCTTTAGAGCGAGCCGACTCTGTCACTAATATGCCAGTGACAGCAAGGCTGCCCGGGTTTCTCCACTTAAAATGCATTGCCTATGCTAGCCATACTGAATTCTGGGTGTGATAAATACTATAGTTACCAATTATATCAACTTTGATTAATCAAAATATCATAATTTTCAAAAATTTTAAGACAAATAAAAACTAGGTGCATTACATGACTTTCTTGCAAAATACTAAAAAATATATAGTGTATTTTTATACCTCTGAAACATTCAGCTGTTTTAGAAATAATTAATAAAAACAAAAAACTGACCCTAATAACCCCCCCTCTTCGAGACATCCAGACATCATACCCGATCTTGACGAAACTTGGCCAAAAGTTGTAAAATGAGCTAATAAGTCGATTTAGCGATAGTGAAAAAAAAGTCGGTTGCATAACCTTCTATACCTACACATGTATACGTAGGTTGAAAGTTAAAAATAGATATCTCGCTTATCTTTTAATATAACTATGGACTGTTTCATATCATTTTAAAGCAAATTCGCTCCCTTTCAAATAAAGTAAGAGTATGTGTATGTTATACCAGCAATACGAGGAATGTTTTCAATTTCCGGAAAAACCGGAAGTAGTGTTTTCATCAAGATAATATCATTTCATTAGCGCAAATGAACAAAGTTTATTTCCAAAAACCCAAGTCTGTAACCAAAATAGTTAGAAAGTTATAACAATATCAATATTAAATATTTGAAAATTCATATCTCCTTTACTAGCAGCTTTAGAAGAAGCAGGTTAGTTGCATTCATAAGAGTGGCTGGTTGCCTAGAAAATACAAAAAAACAAAAAAATGCTTGCAGAGAATTTTGAAGAAATCAATTTCGAATAATTGCTTACGTTTGGCCCCTTAAATGTAGGTAAATTTATACCATAATTCATTAAGTAAAGAAATATCTTTAAAGAACTTTTATTTAACTACGCATATGTATTTCAAATATTTTTATATCTTGAACGAGATCGGAAATATATATTTCTACAAAAAAAATGTATATGTGACTGTAACTGCGGCCATATTCAATTTTGAAAGTTTAAAAAAATTGCATTTCATGCGAGTTATTGATGACCTGAATTTCAATCTTCTATGTTAACATTTGAAAATTTGCCCCAAAATAACACCCTTATTTTCACCCCGATATCTATTGCATTTAAAAGCTTGTTTTGTCGACATAATTGTCTCGTAGGCCTTCATTCCCAATTTCGTTAAAATCGTCCGTATAGTTTCGGCTGGCGAGTGACCACAGACACACACAGACACAGACAACTCAGGGACTTGTAAAACATCAAAATAACATAACTTATTTTTTTTCTTGTTAGAAAGAAATTAAAATTCATCTCAAAAAGTTTACGTACTTCACGTAGTGAGAATTGGTCATGTTTGCTTGTTTGGGTTATTTACAAGCAAATGAACTTTGTTACAATTTCTTTTTGGTAATAGGTTCATAAAGAATCGAACTACCCAATTCTCGAATTTTATTGATTTTCAATGGAAAATAAAATATTTATGAAGGTTTAAAGTCGAGTGTGTTGAAAAATGATACGATTTATAGTACCTTTTTGTAAAGAAAATTCAACAGTTTTAAAACTACGCCAATTAAACACTTAACATTTACATATTTTAACAACAATATATCAATTATTATAAGTTTTTGTTATGAACGAATAAGTTCAAAGGTAAATAGTAATTAATAATTATTATTAATTTATTAAATACATAAATAAAAGTTTACCTCAGTAGATTTGAACCACTGTACTTTGTAATCTATACCAGTTCCAATCGATGTAAATTTTGTCTTTATGTATGTAGCACTGATGTAAATTCTAAATATAATGAGATTACAATCAAATTACTTATATTAATGGAATGTGAGCCTGCAATATCGCAAGGATTCACACATTCCAAAGCAACTTGACTAATATCAGTTCTACATACATAAAGACAAAATTTACATCGATTGTTGAACTTGTAGTTTAGACATAAAATACATCAAATCTACATAAACTTATTTATGTATTTAATAAAATTAATAATAATTTTTAATAATATATCAATTGTTAAATAGCAAAGATTTTAGGCAAATCGACTCCACCAATCTTGTAAAATGAGCCTTCAAACCTTTTACTTTGGTAGTAGTCTTCGTTTTGTTAGTTTACTTTGAAAGTAAATTGATTCCACAAATAGTTATCTGGTGATTTATTTATCGTTTATAATATCGGCCAGAAATAACACCATATAACTATGACCAAAGAATAAATGGACAAAGAAGGGACGTTTGTATCAGAATTTTTATGACCTCCGCCATTTTGCGATACTAAAGAGATGTTTACATTGATTATACACACTTGGATTTCAAACTGTTTAACTTCAAAGATTTACTAACACTGTTTCTGCTAAACTACATACAGGATTGATTTGGTCCGGTTCTAGTCAAATGTTAAAAACAATTTGTGTTTACAGAAGCACCAATTATTTGTTATTAACAAAACTTGAATTTATGGTGTTGCTTTTCCATAAAAAACTTTTTTCTACCTTATGTAAAATCAATAAAAAAAAGTTACTGTTTTGCATCTTAACTGATCCTTTACATATCTATTTCATACAAAGAAATTATGACATTTCCCTGCACTTTTACCATAAAAAGAATTAATTTTTAGCATTGAGTCTAGCAACTAGTAGTCATATTAGGATCTTCAAAATATTTTCCCTATTGTGAAAATTTTTGATCACCACCCTAGTCATTAAGTGTGCAAGATATGTATCACCAGTGTTCAACCTTTATGGGACACTGATATATGAGAGTGTCATGTTCCTTGAAAACACACAATATCTGCCAATATACCTAACTGAAGTGAGAATTGACAAAAAAATGTGAACAGACACACAATTAAAACTTGAAATGAATTACTTAACCATTCACCATAGCTTTAAATCCATACACTTAAAAGTACCTCTAAATGTTTTAATTGTTATTAATTTTAGGTGATACTCAACCTGTGATAGAAGGTCAGCTTAAAGAAAAAAAAGGAAAATGGAAACTATTTCGAAGATGGAGGACAAGGTATTTTACATTATCAGGAGCTCATTTATCCTGTAAAGGTTCTGTATGTATTGTTTCATCAATATACAAAATAATTATTATAATTTTATTTTAGAGTGGGGGTGAAAGTATTGATGTGAATCAAATTAGATCAGTAAAAGTGTCTAGAGGTGCACGCAATATTCCAAAGGCTTTTGAAATATTTACAGGAAATCAATCTTTAATACTAAAACCAAAAGATGGCAAAAATGCAGAAGAATGGGTTCAGTGTTTAAATATTGTTGTTGCTCATTCACACGCAAAAGAATTGCCTGCGAAAAGCAATTCTCTTCCAGCTAGAGGCACTAGTCGAACAGCAATTTAACTTTTTAGTTTTTTATTATACAAATTTGAGATTGTGATTGAAATTTACTTAATGTAGATATTATTTATTAACTAGACAGATGTAGTACCTATTATAACATTAAGCTTTTATATGAATCACTTCTCTTATTAACATTCGTTACTTTTGAGTAAATCTAAAAACTAGACACTAACTGAAATGTACATTGATGTGAATAATGCAACCCAGAGGTTACTAGTTTTAAAAGTTAGATGTACCTGGCAACCTACATCGTTAACTAAGATTCGGTATTAAAGACTACATTGTTACTGTGGATAAAGTATGTTTCATTGTATACACATAGTGAAGCAGAAATACCAGAATAAAACATCACATTTAATTTGTCAAGTTCACCAAACCTATTAGTTTTATAAAAATAGTAAATTGTATTGGCAGTATTTTTTAAATCAACAGAAGACATGTTTTGTACAATATTATGACAAACGTTTAGGTAGGTACTTATTTTTTAATGGTTTTTAATCGAAATTCTATTTTTGGAAATTTTAAAAAGAACAAATGTATATTTTTTATGAATATTTAATTATGTTATTTGTTTATTCTCTTTAAAACATTCCAATGCTTTTATGCACATATTTTATTATTGTTATGAAATAAATATTGATTTGTATAATTGTATTGTTTTTATATCATATGCATATATGCATTTGTCATACGCTATTCATGAAATCTAAAAACATTTCTGGCAACGATCTAATCTGTAGCTGTTAACCGTTATATTTAATAATGCTATAAAGATTGGCACTTTTCCCTATGTTTGGAAGACCATATTAAAATCCCATTCTAAAAAGTGGTGATCCCGCTGATGTCGCCAATTACAGACCAATTTGCATTTTAAATAATTTTTCTAAAGTGTTTACATAGTAAAATTTATCCTTTTGTTAAATATACATGGTGGATACTCTTAAGTGGAATAAATTATGTAACTCAAAAGAGGGAAGTCCGGGAGAAAAATCATGATAGGCATTCTTTATAATTGTTTCCAGCCCTTAATGTGGAGGTAACAGTTTCTCCATATATCCACTCCCAGGGATGAAGCAACCCCTAACTTTTTTTTCAAATGCAAGGGTAGGTCAAGTGATACACCACGTGAAAGCTTATATTAAGAGGAATACAACAGTATTTATTTTCTCAAGATTTTAAACATTTTGTTGAACAAAAAAATCAAAAATAAACGCACTCTCTTAGCAAAGGGAGTTTCATTGGAGAACTTTCTGAAACTAAACTACGATTTAACGACTTCTCTGCAAAAAAATCTTTTCTTATGGGGTACACTCATAACTTTAAAGATGTTCAAAATGGTGTCCATTTGTTTCTTGACAAAGACCCAATCGGTGATAAAAACCATTTCTCATATTTTGAAACATGTCTTGTGGAATATTTCTGATTTCTACAGTAATTCTGTCCCTCAGATTCTGAAGGTCGGTCGGTATTGTAGCATAAACCTTACTCTTCAAATATCCACATAAAAAAAGTCAAGGGGATTAAGATCTAGGGATCATGGTGGCCATTCAAGTGCACCTCTTTGACCAATCCATCTATTTGGAAAAATTTGATTTAAATAATTATTATAAGTTTTTGTTATGAACGAATAAGTTCAAAAGTAGATATGTAATTAAAAATTCTTATTATTAATTTTATTAAATACATAAATAAAAAGTTTACCTCGAATAGGACTTGAACCTATGACCTGTACTTTACTTTGATTTAAATAGTTCCGTACTGGCAATGCTTAGTGCGGTGGAGCGCCATCTTACTGAAACCAAATTCTCTCATTGAAGTCATTTGGATTTTAAACCCCTTAAATTTGGGAGCAAGTCCTCCGTGAGCATAGAAAGATATAACCGCCCACCAAAATTACCATTAAAAAAAAATGGCCCTACCACTCAATCTCCAATAATCCCAGCCCATACGTTTAATTTTTGTGAATGTTGCGTGTAAGTTTCCCGTATCCAATGGGGGTTGTGGTCAGACCAGTAACGACAATTGTGATGACTCACTTCATCATGCAAAGAGAAAGTACATTCATCCGAAAAGAGAATCCATTCCAGCTGTATGTGACCATGGTCAATGAAGTCCATCATTCGTTCACAAAACTCAATTCGTCGCTCTGCATCTTCATCAGTCAATTCCTGTAGCATTTACATTTTGTAAGGGTGCATCTTTGCAGTTTTTAAAACCTTTAAAACAGTTATATGACTGACCTCACTATCGCGCACTAATTGCCTCTCTTTGTCTTGGCAGATTCCTGACATGACCCAATTCTCTATAGCGCCTTTTTATTTTGCTAATTGTGCCTTAAGAAAGCCATGGTAAATCGGGATGATTTGCTTAAAATAATTCAGCTGCCTCAGGTTGAGTGCGACTTCGGTCACCATATCCGATCATCATTAATATCTCAATGCTAAATAATTTACTACGATGTGAAGATGTAAAAACTACCCAAGAGGAATTATTTACTTAAATAAACAAGCAAAGAAAAATAAAGGAATAGACCATATTGTAATTTACTAATGTGGACGCTAAAAAATCAAGCAGGTAACTAAAAGCGAGACTAAAACACAGAAGATTAAGGACGTTTTTCATCAACGCTGAAATAATAAATGCATATCAGTACAGCACATTTTGATCTACTGACCATTCAAGCATTGTCAAAATTAAAAAGCATTTAGTGAGTAAAAGAAACACAGAAGATAAATATTTTTTCCTTCAATGATAAGATCAGGCTTGTTGCGATAATAAGTGCATGTTATCACTACGGTACATTTTTACCTACTGACATTTCAATCATTTTCGAAATTAAATGCCATTGAATCAGAGAAAGTTGTTCATTTAGGTTTTTTCACTTTACTTTTCAAATGCCCGAGAAAATAAATACTGCGTCGTACTCCTCTTAATACAAGCTTTCACACGGTGTGACACTTGACCTACCGTTACATTTGAAAAAAAGAAGTTAGGGGTGGCTTCACCCCCAGGGGTGGATATATGGAAAAACTGTAACCCCAGATTGAGGGCTGGAAACAATTATAAAGAATGCCTATCATGATTTATCTCCCGGACTTCACCCCTTTGAGTTATAGAATTTATTCCACTTAGAGTATCCACCCTGTATATGTGAAGATCAGCACGATATCATCTGATACTGAGTTGATCATAATGAATCATTATTAACGTTTTAGCTTCCAATCACTAGATTCTAGAAGGGTAATGCACAGTATTGCTTATCTATAGCTACACAACTATACTGACTGTCCAAAAGCTGTATTGTATATCAAATACCATGTGCCTCTTCTCGAAATGTAAAAACTTTTCATTATCCTACTCCTCAAACAGAGATATTGTTGAGATCTCCCATTGTTACTATCTGTCACAACTTCAATTCCATTATCCATAATTGTGGTATCAACCACTCCAGTCTTCCATCTCTCCTTTCCGCAATTCTAACAATATGTAATCAATTTTTGTATTTTTTTTTCTACATTAGATTTATTTCATGTTGTTATTTAGTGTTACATCACACTGTATTGTAAGATTTGACTTACAGTACAAGTTTTGTATTAATTTACTGTCCTGTTAAGACAAGCGCCAAGGCAGTTTTGTAGAAATTTTCTCTCTTAGCCAAGATATTTTTTTTTGTTTAATCGTTACTTTACTTAAATACAAGTCATCTAAGTGTCGAGAGAACTTATTTTGAGTTCATCTTATTAAAAAAAACAAGAATAGGGACTACTGCGGCCTAACAATATCCTTTTAACTTTACCAGGCCTCCACGTTTTGAGGGTTTTTCAATCCATTTTGGCCATTTTGGTATGTCGTCTGTATGTAAACACAGTAGTGGTCAGATCGTTTGAGCTGGAGTAATGAAATTTTGCATACGACTATTATGACAAAATCTTAGATTTGTATCAACTTTTGGAGTGTACAGGACAACCGGAAGTACCTACACAGTTTTCAAATTTTTTCAAGTAAACTATTTAGATGGAGCTATTAAAATGAAACTTCTAACACACATGGAAGTTGCTATAAAACTATTAGATATGAAATTTCAAGCTGATCGGGGCACTAGAAATAGTATTTAAATAAAAAATTATTTGTGTATAAATTAAGACTTAACCAAGACTTTCGACTGGGATGCTACAGAATCAATATAAATTGTGAGGAACGAACATAGTTTCAGCTTAAATAAACTAAAAATGGTAAAAAAAATCTGTAACAATTTAATAATATGCTAACAATAAACGTTAAACATAAATAAGAGCTATTGGTCTAAAGGTCAAATTATCGGACTGGTAATGTACAAGCAATGAGAGTTCTAAATCTGTATTTTCCTAATTTTATTTTAATGTGCATTAAATTTAAAATCACATACTTATTCAAAAAACATTAGAAATTACTTATAAATGCATTTTGACTTTTTGTTTAAAATACAAGGCATTCGACATTACCTAAAAAAGTGAAAATCTTTACGAAACTTATTGTAATTTTTGTTTTAGAGTAGCATAAAAGTGTCGAGGGACATGTTGTAAATCCCCTTTTTTTATTTTTTTAAAAGGTGTACTTTTGTTGTTTAATTAGCTATTTGCTATTAGCATTGCACGGCATTACCTTCAATCAGAGAATGGGAGAGGTTCGAAAAATTTATGACAATTTCCAAATCGTAACAAACACACTTTTTATTCCCAGTTTTTTTACAATGCTAATTAGATAAGTTACTAAAACTATGCATACTTCAACTTAATTAACAACTTAAATAAAATAAAATTCAAAGAAAATAAAACGAAAACAGTACTAAATAAGACGGCAGGTTGGATCTTCTAGGTAACTAGTTTGGAGTTGGTCTAGGCAGGTTAGAGGACTTCGGGAGTGGAGCGGAAGCTACGAACTTGGTTTTCTGCTGTGAATTGAATGATTATTGGTACATCAGGATAAGATATGCTGGTTTTATTTTATAACTCAAAATATGTAATCTGAGTTTAATAATTTCCCCTCATTCCTTTTAGATATTTCGGTAATTAACGTATGTACACAAATCAATTGGACCTTGAACTCGAACGAAATCAATACGTTAGGTTTACGGTAAACTCTACGATCAAAGAGGTTGACGCCTGTATATGTGAAGAGTATTTATATAAATCTATTCTTTGAAACGAACAATGGAACTGATAACGGACAATCGTGCTTTACGAGGGTAATGGCTCTTATATATAGTTTACTAGGACAACCCGTACTTGATCGATTTTGTTTAAAAATAACTGAAAGTGTTATTTCTATTTACATCGTTTTAGTTAAACTGCTGGTCTATACAATAATTATTCTTGATTATGCAATGTAAAAAAGAACAGGATTATGAAATGGCAAGATCGTAAAATATACGAAACAGATGGTGGTTTGCCACCACTTTAATAAAGGGGATAACTTCGTATCTCTATTACTCGTATAATAAAAATTTTAATATTTTATTTTCGGTGCGCGATTTATTACATACGCTTCACAAAAAATATACAGGAACGAGAGTATTTTTGAGAAATTAAAACGGAGTTTCTACTTTATAGAAATTGGTTTAAATTTAAGGAATTTATTTATTCTTTCAGGAAGCAGGTTGTAATACTTTATTAAGTATTCTGGATACGAACACAATGTGTTTCCCGAAACGGAAATTTATGGAGATTATTATGCGATTAACTGTCTGCAGGTTTTACTGGGTTCCCAGTTCAGACAAGCAGAGGTAGGGAAATATCTACACAAGCACTGAACAAGCATACACATTCAGACAAGAAAAGGTATGGAAATACCTACACAAGCAAGCACCTTGCGGATATCCCCCAGGAATTCTCAGTACTTTTCAGGCGACAACCTAAAAGCAAAGTGTAGGATTTTGAGTATTCCGATCTGTTTACGCTGGGAATACACCCGAGCAAGTGTACAGGTATGGTGGAAAGAAGTAAAAAGATAATGTCCCGGAAAAATGAAAAGGCCACGCGTTTCATTCCCTCCCCAAGGGGGAGGGCGGGCTGCTGAACTTTCCAAGCTCCTTCAGCCACAATAATGGATTCCTAGCATACATACATACGTTACGTATATATGCATGGTGGGATTAAGGATGGGTGTGGTCAAGATAGAACTGGGAGGAACGGAGTTAGGGTTCTGAGGGGGAAGATGCCGCTACATATGTATGAGGAGAACCCCCATCAAAAACCTCCTACAGGGTAGACGATAACGGGAATCGAACCCATTACCTCCCGAGTGCTAAGCAGGTCATATTACCACATACCTACTCATACATACATACGTTACGTATATATGCATGGTGGGATTAAGGATGGTTGTGGTCAAGATAGGATTGGGAAGAACGGAGTTAGGGTTCTGAGGGGGAAGATGCCGCTACATATGTATGAGGAGAACCCCATCAAAAAACCTCCTACAGGGTAGACGATAACGGGAATCGAACCCATTACTTCCCGAGTGCTAAGCGGTCATATTACCACACATCTACTAGCTCGGTTTAATATGGCGTCGCTGTTCCGCTTATATACAGTCCTAGTCGCCTTCTTAGGTGATGAGGACTGTACTCCGCCATCTAGCGTCGTGATTGGACGGTGGCGCTTCGGTGGGGTTTTTGCGTCAAAATCTAAAATGATTTCTTAACTACGGAAGAAGGGGAAATAATTAATTATTGAAATGCACCGGAGTATTTTTATGGAAAATAAACGGATAATCTAATAATTAATTTACGGATGTTTGTAAGGATTTCTGGATCTTTACAATGTAAAACATGAACTCAAAAAGCTTCAGTTCCATTTTTGCATTGTTGGTAGAATTTTATTATGTAATTATATAAATCCGCCAGTACTTTATGGAATATATATGTATACGAGAATGTTGAGTGGAGTCTCTCCAGATTTTTTTACTACTGAAGCACAAGCAAGGCTAGGTTATTATAAGTACTGACATTTCAGAGAATTACACTCAATTGTAGATTATTACCCCAAAAATGTTTTGCCAGTTTTGTTCCATTTTTGTTTTTAACCGTCAAAAATAATGAGATTTAGATACTTTAACATGCGTATCATTTTAATTTACAATATGACTTTACTTTGGACTGATGAAATCACATTTAAACAAGCACACCAAACTGACTGACAGTTGCATAATTTGCCTCCTATTTCGCCCTAACATTTCATACTCAAATTCTAAACTCCATTAATTTATTAAGAATTTCATGTATTATCATTGACATTTTAAGTGCAAAGTGGTAAGTTACTAGTATAACACGTTAGGTTATAAATAGTCATGGACACAATGAACTGTATACTACGTTAGTATACAGTTCATTGCTTGGGCATAATCAAATTATATTAATAAGGTATTGAATACTCAAGTGATTTCAACAATCCCACCGATCACTCCAGTAGCTGAGGACTTGAATATGTAGTATTTAAATTTTATAAGGGTTACGAATAAGAAAACCAGTACACAGCAATAAAATAAAAAATTGCAGCTTTATGATTTGTAGGATTAACATGTAGCATGTACCCTTTATAAGTATATTAGGTTAAGTGTGAGAGTAACATTTGGCCACTATAAAATAAAGACAATAAAAAAACAGAAAATAACATTTTAAAATCCAAATAATAAATATTGTTTAAAATCCAATTTATTCAAATTTGTACTATTGTTCTACGCATTAAACCTAATCTTATGCCATTTTGTAACAATATTGCCCCATCCGGCGTGAGTTCTCTCATCATATATTAAGTTTAGTATATTTTATTAGGTTCATGACTCAATTTTCTATGTAAAACAAAAAAGTTGATGTGGCCTGCACTTGACTTTCTTATGCTAGTGTCTCGTTGCATTACCAAAGAGTACCTATATAGGGCAAAGGAACTAGAGAAAACATCTTGAGATACCATATCAAACGAGCCCGTTATAAAGTGGCATTTGTCAGTTCGAGAACGGCTATTTTTAATTTATCAAAATTTTCGTTTACATAAAATGTACAAAGTACAATCTTATTTCTTACTTATATCCATGTAACCAGTTTAACACATTTAAGTGTAGATGTAATTTTTTAGAAGTATAATTAAGTGCTCTAGTCTAATTATACACCATCCAAAGCATTATAATTGTATTTTTACCAATCTTCACATTATAAAATAGTAGCGCATTTATGGCTTAAACATGTATATAATTCAAGTAGAAGGGGGATATCTGAGGGCCAACGACGCCCGCCGTCGCGACGCCCAAGATTCGTGCAATCTCCGAGGGGCATCGGCACTCCCACGTGGCCGTACCCATTTCGCACACCCATGGCTTCTTTTCTGGGGCATTTTCAACCCCATGTCTGAATTTTCAACCCCTTGATGGCATTTTCACCCCCTTGAAGACCTTTTGGGTGCAGGTCGGCTTCTTTTCGGGGGCGATTTTCAACCTCTTGATTGAATTTTCAGCCCTTGACGGTATTTTCACCACTAATTATGGCCTTTTTGGCAGTTCAGCCCCTGGAGAGTAGGCAAATGTGCGGGCAGGGGCGGTGGGGGTTTTCGCTAAGACTAGACGCTTATGGCTTAAGGCATTAAGACTAGACCACACCCATTCCTTTTACCTAACTTGTAAGACAGGTATGGCGCTTCGCAACTTGCTCTCGGGCCTTCGCCCCCTTGTCGTGACTCCCGTGGCGGAAAATAATAAGGGGGCCTAATGCTATCCTATACGACAGGTCTTTGGAACTTGTTTTGGGGGCTGCGATGTCTTGGATGGACATATGTTCGAGGCCTTCGTACATTTTCGTGAACAAAAAGTTTGTGTATTATCAAAATTGTAAATGAAAGCCACCTTAATAAAATACTTATCTTTTTTGGGGTTTTTAATGGTGTATTCTAAATTATACAATCTAAACGTTTCGATAACACTTACAGTTATCTTCGTCAGTAGTAATATTTGTTAAACATTGTTAAAGATGTTAACAATTTTGTCAAAGTTGAAAAATTAAAACATAAACATCAGCTTGTTTATTTCCCCCCGGGGTATTTGTCAGTTTTCAAAAATGAAATATTGCGTTCAAGCTTGTTTATAAATCTAGAGCCTTTTTTTATCAGAAGTATTTCCTGATTTGAGTAGTATTATTATTATGAATGTCTAATGATAATGATGAGCTTTATGTAAAATAAATCATAGAATCATACAGCTGTCTTACGAAACGAAATCGGTGTTAGTTTCAATTCACACATTGTATTATCAAATTTCAAAAACGAAATAGTGCGTTCAACCTTGTTTATAGATCTAGAGCCCTTTTGTCAGAGGTATTTCCACCAATACTTTCCTTGTATGTAAAATAATATAGTGGCATGATTTCGGGTTTAGCTATATATTTGTTGTTGTATAGGCATTTTAAACTAATTTAAATCTAAAACGTATTTTTATCACTGTGCGTAAAACCCTGCAATAGTGTTACAAACTAATTTGATGTTTGTATTTTGATTGAGATTGAATGGATTGAGATTGATTTGCGGATGATCGACTGTTTTCCTACGCCGGTGCCCTCACGTTTAGGGATAGTATCAGCTCTGAGTGTTGGTTAGCCTTATCTACAAAGTAAGCGATCGCTCATAGGGGCTAGGTATATACAGTGGGAGAATCGTTACCTGAAGGATATGAAGAATTGTTAGCTCAGCTTCTTGTTTGATTTGATTGGGTTGATTGATTTGACTGATTTGGTTAATCGCTTTAACTTAAAAGTTCAAATTTCTCGCAATAAACAATCAGAATGTAGAGACTTAAATACAAATTCAAATTTCCCGCCAAGGGAACAGGGGGAACAGCTCCGAGAGCAAGTTGCAAAACCCTACACCTGCCTTATAAGTTAGCATTAGGTCCCTTATTAGAATACAAGGAGGTCACGACAAGGGGGCTAAGACCCGAAAGCAAGTTCCGAAGGCCTATATATGTCTTACAAGTTAAAAATAGGGCCCCCTTATTAGAATATAAATTAAAATTCCCTGCCATAACCAAGCAGAATGAAGACTTAAATACAAATTTAAATTTTCCACCAATGGGACCGCGACAAGGGGGCGAATCCCCGAGAGCAAGTTGTGAAGCCCCGTCTTACAAGTTAGCATTAGGGCCTTTTTAATAGAATACAAATTAAAATTTCCCGCTAAGGATTCACGACAATGTACGAAGGTCCCAATGGCGGAAAATTTGAATTTGTATTCAAGTCTCTGCACTCCGCTTTGTTATGACGAGGAATTTGAATTTATATTCTAATAAGGGGCCCTATTTCTAACTTGTAAGACATATATAGGCATTCGGAACTTGCTTTCGGGTCTTAGCCCCCTTGTCGTGGCCTCCTTGCCCTAAAATTTGAATTTGTTTGTGGCGCTAAATTTGAACTTGTATCTTAATAAGGGGCCTAATGCTAACTTATAAGGCAGGTGCCCCCTGTTCCCTTTGCGGGAAATATTTCCATCCAACAGCCAGTGGGCGCAGTCCCCAAAACTAGTTCCGAAGACCTGTCTTATAAGATAGCATTAGGCCCCCTTATTAGACTACAAATTCAAATTTTCCGCCACGGGGATCACGACAAGGGGGCGAAAGCCCGTGAGCAAGTTTCGAAGCCCCATACCTGTCTTACAAGTTAGTATAAGGGCCCCTTGTTAGAATACAAATTTCCCTCAAAGGGTTCACAACAATGTACGAAGGCCTCGAACATATTTCCAGCCAAGAGCCAGGGGGGCTCAGCTCCAAAACAAGTTCCGAAGACCTGTCTTATAAGTTAGCGTTAGGCCCCCTTATTAGAATACACATCCAAATTTCCCGCCATAACCAACGCAAACTTAATCCCTCAATCAGAACACAACGGCTGTATGGTGAGGCTAAGGAGGGGCGGGCGCTCGCACAACCAATCATATAAAAGGATGGGTGTGGCCTAGTCTTAGCCCTGAATTAATACGCGTACAGCCAATCAGTTAAAAGGAATGGGTGTGGTCTAGTCTTAGCCCCACCTTAATGAAGCCTTAAGGGCCTTATCTAGCCTTAGTGATACCCCTCACCCGCCCCCTGCGCGCATTTGCGTGCCCTCCAGGGGTCGAACTGCCAAAAAGGCCATAATTAGGGGTGAAAATACCGTCAAGGGCTGAAAATCGTCCCCGAAAAGAAGTCGACCTCCACCCAAGAGGTCTCTAATTAGGGGTAAAAATACCATGAAGGGGCTGAAAATTCAGACTAGGGGTTGAAAAACGCCTCCGAAAAGAAACCATGGGGGTGGAAAATGGGCACGGCTACGTGGGAGTGCCGACGCCCCTCGGTGATTGCACGAATCTCGGGCGATGCGACGGTGGGCGTCGTTGGCCCTCAGCTATCCCCCTTCTACTAATGCACTTATTAATGCTTTATACAAACTACTTCACATTTTGCAGAAGATTTGATGAAGCATATATTAATACATATTTCATCATAAGTGGAAACTATTAAAAGATAAGTAAAACATTTGATTTTTACCATATTGGGATAATTTCCGAATATATACGTACAACATAATGATAACTGCAGTTCAAATTTTTTGAATTAATAAAATTTTAAGGCTTCCCACAAAAAACTCTTATAAAGAAGACGCTCTACGAAAAAGTTTCATTGAGGTAAAGAATTTAATCATCTTTAAAAAAGATCTTTACACATTTTCTTCACATATAACAGTTTTTGAGATATCCGCAAAGTGTACCTTCACGGTTTCTGTTAAGTACCTTTATTTATAAACGAATTTTAATTTGACAGAACCGAGATATTCTAGTGATATTTTAAGTTATTGTGGTTACAGGCTGTTTTTTAGTTTTTTTTTAATGGACTTCGTAATTTTACATTCTGAATTGACAGAAATATCCGTAATTAGCAATTAATCCAATGTGTAAACAATTATTTCTGTATGTGCCAAGTGGTAATTTTTTTATACCAATCCCTCCCCTATGAGATTGATATAATTACAAAATTAATAATTAGTTTAATTTTAATCGAAACGAATCCCGACCCTTCCACCTGAACAGAGGATGAATAGGGATTCCCATTCTCCCCCCAACCATCATTTCGATTATATCAGTAGGTTGCCCAATTATTTCGCCATATTTTTGCGTTTATACATTGCCTCTGAACGAACTATTGATTTTCGTACATACATTATGAGATAAAATGATATTTTAAGTTTCTAATTTAAATTTACTTTAGTAGCTCAAAATGTATTTGCGAAAGTAATTTAAATTAATATTCTCGTGGTGAAAATTGATCGGTACTGAAAAGCCATTCGTTTCGATTTTGACCACATAAGCTTAATGGAACTAAAGACAGCTTGTATTGATTAGAGATCATTCATTAGTCATCATCAATCATTGGTGAGGGCTTCGTGTTCGTAAAAAGGGAAGCTGTGGCCTTTATCTAGCTTCCTCCCCCCCCCTAAATAATTTTGTTTTTGCAACATATTCAACTGCAGTTCAAACACTGAAGTCATCCTCCACTGAAGAACCTGAAGCATTCCGTTTGGAAACCGTATGAGTTCAGTATTGGCCCAAAGACAATCTGGACCAGTATTTCTTTGAATGGCGTCTGAGACACTTTTAATCCGTATCAACATCGGGAGCCGATAGACTGTCATCGGTGTTCTGTCCAGGAGTTGGAATATCGCACCGTAAATAAATAAAATTAATTACATTTAAGCTAAATAAAAAAATTCCAAATTTAGTCTTAATTTGTGTACCGGTAGAAGAGGACTGCAAGCCTCATTTGCAACCAGAGAACACCTTTACATAAATTGATGCTCGATCAGTTAATATATTTTCCGTAGCATAATACATTATTTTGAAGATGTCCGTTGGCGATGGAGAAGACTTTAGCACGGTCTTGGCCGAAAATGAGGGATAAATAGAAGACCGAAGAGTTGGACGCATTTACCACCCCAATAAAGAAGAATCACAAGAGGCTATAAAATTCGGCATATTAAAACTGTGAAAGTGAGCACATATCTGTGTACATATGAGAGGGAAGCAGTCCGTATATCAGACCGCCTTAAGTCGTCCCTAGTGCTAGCTACAATTCCGATATGAATTTCACCTTAAGAATTGCGAGGAACCGTACTTCAATATTACCAATGTTAAAAGTTTTCCGGCAAATTTAAATAATACTATGTTTTACTCCACAGCTAATAACTAGAATATTACTACTACCGCACCGTTTGATTACCATTTTACGCCAGCACTTAGGATGGGAGTGAAAGAGTGGAATGTTTCATTCAATGAATAGATTATGAAATACATGACATACATACACTTCCAGGTGGATCAAAAAGTTTGGAATAAGTGGAAGAAGAAAAAATTTTTTGGCCAAGTTCGGTTTTATTTTTCAACATACATTCCTTTTAAGTCGATAGAGCGAGTACAACGATTTTCTAATTTTTTTATACCGTCCAAAAAGTAGTCCTTCGGAATCTCTCCAAAATAGGCCTCAGTTTCAGCTATGAGTTCCTCATTTGAGTAAAATCGCTTACCGATGAGGCATCTCTTCAGATTTGGAAACAGGTAGAAGTCGCTGGAGGCCAGGTTTGGCGATTAAGGTGGCTGAGGGATCAGTTCAAACCCGATTTCGTGCAACTTAAAGTAACGGTTAATGAGTAGGAGCATTGTCGTGATGATAAAGAGTTCTTTTCTTCTTCAAATGCAGTTTTCTGCAATTTTCACACGATCCAATAATAATGAATAATATACACCAGTTATGGTTTTACCTTTTTCAAGATATGGACGCTTCGGAGCACTTTCACCTGGAGAAACCTATTTTTCGACCGTTGCATTGTAAGGTCCTTTCTCACAATTTTTATATTTGCCGCGTTATCTTCTGGGATGTAATTTTATGGTGTTGATTTCTTTTATGTAAATGAACGAAATCACACGTAGATGCAAGCGTAATTTACCTAAGTGTATACGCACAAAACGCGTACTTATTGAAGGCGTTTTTATACTTGCGGAATAAACTGGTGGCAAACAATTAATTGATTGCTTTCTTGAAACCCAATTACTAAGCGCGTGGTTATCGATGTACGGTTTTTCTTCTCTATAGGTCTTTGACGGATACTCTACGTTTAATTCGTTTGTGATTACAGGCACTTCGGTCTTCGCGAGCGAGCTGGTGATTGCCGGTGTTTGGAATGTAAGTGAGAGTAAATGATGAGAGCTGCAGGGCTGTACAGTCCTATCTAGCTCCCGTCGTCAGGTGTATGATAGAGTGTAGTGATCTAGGTGACTTAGGGTTGACACGTCGAAACACCTTTGGTATGTGTAGGCGGTGTATACACACCCGATCGCTCCGGGACTTGGCCCGTCGCTCTCTGAGGGTTTTTGTATGTGTATGTTGTGTGTATACCCGACTGCTTCGGGACTTAGCCCGTCGCTGCCTGAGGGTTTAGTGTGTGTGTGTGTGTGTGTGTGTGTGTGTGTGTGTGTGTGTGTGTGTGTGTGTGTGTGTGTGTGTGTGTGTGTGTGAATGAATTACTCTACAGACTTACGTGTCGTTAATCACAAAGATCGAGGATAGCTATTTATTTACAAAAGGTTCGCGGTGCGCGTTTGCAAATACAGGGTGCTAAACTCGCGGCGGCTATCACTAGGTCTGCGGCGATTTACTTTAAAACAACCGTCACGTGCAGGTGTTCTGGAACAGGAGTTAGTCTAACGGACGTATAAAACATTCGATGTTTTATGAAATCTACGTTGGAGGGGAAACAAATTAATTTTTGGTTGTGCAATCAAACGAAATACTAAGAAATATTAAATTAAGTATTGCAGGTGTTTGAATACTAAGAAATCTTACATCATTTCTTATACGAGGGCTGATTGTTAAATAATTAATTAAAAAAATTCTGTAGTAATGAATTGCGGTTTGTTACAGCATGAGCTCTGGTGTGTAGAAATGTGTCCATGTTTCATCGATGGTTATGAATACATGATGGTGGGTGTGGGTGTGGGTGTACGTGTGCATGTGCGTGTGTGGAGTGGTATTTGTGGCATGTGTCTGTGTCTGTGTGTGTTTGTGCGTGTGTGCGTATGTGCGTGTGTGTATGTGTATGTTTGTGTGTGTGTGTGTGTGTGGTGTGTGCGTGTTTGCGTGTGTTCGTGTGTGTGTGCGTGTGTACGTGTGTGGGTGTGTGCGTGTGTCTGCGTGTGTGTGCGTGTGTGTGGATTGTGTGTGGCTGTGTGTGTGTATCGTGTGTGTGTGTGTGTGTGTGTGTGTGTGTGTGTGTGTGTGTGTGTGTGTGTGTGGATGTGGGTGTGGTTGCGGGTGCGCGCACGCGTGCGTGTGTGCATCTGTGGTGTGGTGTGTGGCGTATGTCTCTGTGTGTGTGGGTGGGGGTGTGTGTGGGTGTGCGTGTGAGTGTGTGGGTGTGTGTGGGTTTGTGCGTGTGCGTGGGTGTGCGTGTGTCTGTGTGTGTGAGGGTGTGGGTGTGTTTGTGGGTGTGGTTGTGCCTGTGCGTGTGTGGTATGTGTGGCATGTGTCTGTGTGTGTGTGTGTGTGTGTGTGTGTGTGTGTGTGTGTGTGTGTGTGTGTGTGTGTGTGTGAGTGTGTGCATCTGCGCGTACGTGTGCGTTTGTGTCTGCGTGAGCGTGTGCGTCTGCGTGTGTAGTTTGGTGTGTGGCATGTGTCTGTGTGTGTGTGTGTGTGGGTGGCTGGGGGTGGGCGTGTACATGAGCGTGTGCTTGTGTGGTGTGTGTGGCATGTGTGTGTATGTGTGTGTGCGTGTCTGGGCGTGCGTGTGTGGCCCATTATATTCGAAAATGGATAATTCAATGAACGTTGAATTAAATCGTATGCTAGCAGAAGGTATTGTCGAATAATCAGATAGTTCGTATTCGTCTGCCTTTGTATTAGTAAAGAAAACAGACGGAAAATTGAGATTTTGTATTGATCTCCGACAAATTAATTCCGTTAAAGGTGTTGGTATATCCCATCCCCTTTATAAACAATATCCTAGATAAGTTAGGTCGACTCAACGACATCTCAAGTAGCGATTTAGAAGATGGGTACTGGCAAATACAGTTTACCTAACCGTCAAAAGCAATTACTGCTTTTACCGTACCGGCAAGGGGACTATTTCAGGTTAGAGTTGTCTTTTAGTTTACATTCTGCTATGCTACTTTTCAGCGGTTGCTAGATTACAAAATCATTGAACTTGAGCTTAATCCGCTTGCTTTTGCATAGCGTATTTGAAAATTAACCCTGCAAAGTACCAATTTGACCGTAAGTCCTTAAAAGTTGTAATGTAGTTAGCAACGGGGGAATATAAACCGACCCCGACAAAATTGTTGCTGTACAACAAATGGCACGACGGCATGATATAAAAACGCTGGTAGTATACGTACCTGCCTGGTCGTGGTTTCGACGTTTTATCGAAAACCTTTCTAAAATAGTAGCGCTGTTAACTAAATTATTACACAAAAGCGTATGATGACACTGGAAAGACGAACAAGCAACCGCTTTTAACCAGTTAAAAACCGTCCTTACAAATGCACTAATCCTAAGCTGTCCTCAGTTCAATTATCCTTTTATCCTGCAGACCGACGCGTCTGACGTCGCCCTCATTAACGCAAATAAACGATAATACCGAAAAAGTAATAGCTTATGCTAGCAGAACACCGAAAAAGTGTGTTAGTATTGTGTGGTCAATTGAAAAATTTACGTTTTATCTTGAAGGCTACCGTTTCAAAATTTTCACCGATCATCAGTAATTCAAGTGGCTAAATTCAATTAATTTTTTTTATTTACAGCAATATGATAATGAGATTAAATACCGAAAAGGAGCGCTAAATAAGGTAGTTGATGCACTATCACGAAATCCATTACCGTTAGAAAGTAATGCTGTTCTAGCCCCTGGTATGTAAATAAACTTTTGTGAAGTGGATAACCGTCCGGATACTTTCCCTGATTACTCTATCAAAGAAGACTTACTTTATGTTTATGTAAATAGTGTTAAAGAGGAGCTAGATAGAGAAGCTTGGAAATTACGCATTCCAACCGCAGGTCGTATCCCAATTATGAACGATCATCATGATTTACCGACCGCTAGGCATTTAGATACAACGATAACCGCAAACCGAATTTCAAAATTTTATTATTAGCCCAGAATCTGAAGAAATAGTAAAGAGCATATCCGTAAATGTGATTCTAGCAATTCTCACAATTACAAACGGCAGATAAAGTGAATGTACCCAAATTCTGCATCATAGCACCGATTTGGTTGGCCCACTACCTCGTTTAATAAAAAGTCACCAATATTTAGTTGTAGTTCAACACAGATTGACAAAGTAGGTCTGCGCTAAAGCAATCCGCAAACTAACCACCGCCGTTTTAAGCCGAATCTTGTATGACGACAGTAGAGTGTTCAAAAAATGACTGTCAGACTTAGGAATTATTCCACTGTTTGACCCCTATTTATACGCTCCAAGATAATCCCGTATAAAGAATGAACGGAAAATTTTTAAATCAAGTATTGTTGAACCAATTCATACCGTTATCGCAGAGGCGTGATCTAATTTTTTTCCAGGAAACGCTTCCAAAAAGGCATTTATGAAACAATTAAAAAATAATTCAAATTGTTCCTTAAAATTAAGGTATTTATTATTATATACAGAATCCTAATTTTCTAAACTCATTAGGTTGTAAAAGGCTCCCTTCATTGCGATTATCTACAAAGCTTATTAGTAAACGTAGTTCGGAAATCATTAACTGTTAGTCTTACAGATTGACCATAGTGATCAGGCAATAGTCGATTCATAAGAATCAGCACTAAAGTTTATAAATGTATTGTCTAAACGATTTGTATTCCTAGTTGCCTGAAAGTTAGTTTGGAAATAAACATAAGATGTTAAAAGATCTGAAAAAGTAATTGAATTCTTAATTAAAAACTATTAATTTTCTTAAATACATAAATAAAAAGTTTACCTCAAGTAGGATTAGAACCTACGACATCTACTTTGCTAGAGTAGCGCTCTAACCAACTGAACTATCGAGATACAAGCCCCAATCGTTGTAAATTTTGCCTTTATGTATGTAGCACTAATGTAAATTCTAAATATAATGAGATTACGATCAAATTACTTATATTAATGGAATGTGAGCCTGCCATATCGCAAACATTCACACAAATCAAAGCAAATTGACTAATGATAATTGTCGTTTGGAATGTTTTCAATTTTTGAAAGGGCGCAAATTTATAACCAACACGAAAATTACACATTTTGCATCACATCACACTAAAGAAAATATAAACATTTAGGAACCATAGATATCTAACTTAACTAGATAAACAATCCTTGAAAACATGCATGATCCGAATTGAAACTGCACATGGGGGTATAGAAATTGCGCATTAGTGAATACTGTACTGGGTAAACATAAGCCGCCGTGTGTGCAAGAAGGCAAATAGTAATTATATAATTATTTGTGATCTCACTTGAAAAATTGTAGATTTTCTTTTAATTTTTTGCTGTCATTTTGACAAAAAGGCACAATTCAGTTTCTCATATTTCACCTCTACTAATAGTAAACTCAAAAAGCGCGAAAAACCGAGGTTAGACAAACGCTTTTTGACAATTACAATTGATATCAAAAATTGAATTTGGCAATTCTAATGATACGACTGCGTATGTCCGAATACTCCCAACTTGTAAATTTTCGACCATTTTTGACCTTATTGAAATGTTCAATTTGTCTCGTATTTTAAACGTGCAGCCAAAAATTAGTGATATAAAGACACGAAGCGTCGCAACAAAGTTTATTAGTGCCATCTAGGGTCCCAGAAGTTGACAAGTTATTGAGTGTCGTATTATTTTTTGGAGTGATCCCTAACCACAAACTACACCCTAACCTCATTTTATTTCTTTCGTGTGTATCGGTAGGTGTCAGTAGCGTGTACGTCAAAGATTAATACTCTCTAATCTTTGGTGTACGTAGTTAGTTTAGTTTGTGTATACAGTTTTTTGATTTACTGATCGTAAAATATATATAACGATGAGTGACGGTTCTTATTGTATTGTGAAAAGTTGTTATAATAATAAGGTGCATCACAAGAACTTTGCTTTTTGTACTTCACCTCGAGACATGGAAAGGTGAGAGAAATGTATTTTATGGAGGGATCTTAGCGAGCATAAACAAGTAGAGAAACTTTTGACTAGACAGTTAAATCAAGACCCTATTGAAAACTTTTTTGCCACTGTTAGACAGCAACATGGACGTTGTCGAAATCCAAGTCCTCAGCAATTCCAGAATGGTCTCCGACATAATTATATTCTGTCTGTCCGTAAATTATCACAAAACAAACTGTGAAAATGATTTCAGTTATATGTTAACAAAGTTATCTTCTAAAATGCCATTACTTATATAGAAAAACAATATTGACGAATTTCCTTTGGATATTAAGGGCTTCAATGTTATTAGTAATCATGTTTCACTAACTGGAGAGAGTGCAATTTTTTATGTTAGCAGATTCATAGTGAAAAATTTTCTGAAACAACATAATTGTCAGGAATGTAAAAACATTCTCGTGAATGAAGAAAAAAAAGGTGTTGACTGGGGAACATCAACTATTTACTTATTTAAAAGAAAGTGGGAGTAATTCATTAGTACTATTTTCCACAGTTATTAGCAAGTAAGTGTATTAGTAAAGAGATAATCAATATTATAAAAAGGAATAATATTAATTTACCTCTTTGTGCTGTCATTGGGCACTCAAATCAGAAAATTGTAATCGTATAAAAAAAATCATTTAAAAACAAATACTTAAAGAATGTATTAAATGAATGATCACGATCATAAAAATTGTCTATAGTTTAGTGTAAGTAATTTGATTTTCATGATTATTAACTGTTACATAAATTGTAATTATTAGTTGTATTTTTATGGTCTTTTAATAAATATGCAATGAGACTTTGTATTTAATGTTCTTATCTGCACTATAAAATAATCTTATTTATTCCTCTATATAGTACATAAACATGTAGTTTTAATACTTATTCCATAATGTAATTGTATTAGTTTGAAATTGCCGCGATTTTTAATTCAAAAATTCGAGGATTTTCGTATTATTTCGTAGAATGTTTGCGCGCCCTCTAACGCGTCAGATGATACTTAGTATTCCAATTCAATTTAGTATGCAGCTTTAATGGGTGCTTCGCATATTTCTATACTCGCTAATCTTTGCGCGCAGCTTATCTGCTCTGGCTATCTATCTATGGTAGGAACATAAACCTAACTTCTAAACAACGCTGTCGGTAGTGTATCCAATCCGCTATACCACCAACTGCACGTTGGGCAGAATACCGCATTAACTACACTAACGACCGGTCGGCAGATTAAACACTCCTTTCTGTTCTGTTGTTCCTGTGTCTTGTCTGTTCTGTCTTTGTGTCTGTCTTGTCTGTGTCTGTTCTGTTCTGTGTCTCTGTTGGGTGTGTGCTGTGGGTGTGTGTGTGTGTGTGTGTGTTGTTGGTGTGGTGTGGTGTGTTGTGGTTGTGTTGTGTTGGGTGGGTGTTGTGTGGGTGGGGCTGTGTGCTGTGGTGTGTGCCGGTTGTTGTTGTGCTTCTGAGTTGTGTTGCGTGTGTGGGCGTGGGTGTGGTTGCGGTGCGCGTGTGCGTGTGTGGTGTGTTGTGTATTGCTGTTGGTGTGTGTGTGTGTGTGTTTTTTGGTGTGTGTGTGTGTGTGCGCGTTGGTGTGTGTGTGTGTGTGTGTGTGTTTGGTGTGTTTGTGGGTGTTGTGTGTTGTGTGTGTGTGTGTGTGTGTGTGTTGTTTGTGTGTGTGTTGTGTGTGTGTGTGTGTGTGTGTGTGCGTGTGTGTGTGTGTTGTTGTGTTGTTGTGTGTGTTGTGCGTGTGCGTTGTGCTTGTGTGTGCTGTGTACGTTTGTGTGTGTACGTTTGTGTGTGTGTGTGTGTGTGTGTGTTTTGTGCGTGTGTGCGTGTGGTGTGTGGCTGTGTACGTGTGTCGTGTGCGTGTATTGTTTGTGTGTGCGTGTGGGTTTGTGCGCGTGTCGTGTGTGGGAGTGGTTGGGGTGCAGGTGCGCGCGTGTGTGTTGTGTATGCCGTCTGTGTGTGTGCGTGTGTGGTTGCGGGTGCGGGTGTGCGTGTGTTTGTCTGTGTGTGGGTTTGTGCGTGCGCGCGTGTACGCGTGTGTGGTTTTGTGGCTGTGGGTGTGGTTGCGGGTGCGCGTGTGGCGTGGTGTGTGTGGCATGGTGTGTGTGGCATGTGTGTGTGTGTGTGTGTGTGTGTGTGTGTGTGTGTGTGTGTGTGGTGTGTGTGTGTGTGTGTGTGTGTGTGTTTGTGTTTGTTGTGTGTGTGTGTGTGTTAGTGTGTTTGTAGTGGGAGTGTGCGTGTGCGTGTGTGCGTGTGTGTGTGTGTACGTGCGTGCGTGTGTGTAGTGTGCGTGTGTGCGTGTGTACGTGTGTACGTGTGCGTGTGTTTGTTTGTGTGTGCGTGTGTGGGTTTGTGCGCGTGTGCGT